>VXAD01005465.1:278015-351360 GCA_013399195.1 Dicrurus megarhynchus | reverse complement strand
TTTTTTTTTTTTTTTTTTTAATTTTCATATTGCCTGGGTTTTTAATGTCATTTTAAAAAATGTAGTTGTTACTAGAGAAAGGTTAATAGTCCTCTGCCTGATTAAGAGCTTAAGGAATCATGTCCCCAACAGCGTACACAGATCTCTGCCTCTCTTGTTACCCCTCTTACATCCACCCAAAAGGGCCGGGAGGCTTTTGAAAACAGATTTATTTCCTCTCCGTGCAGTTGTTCCTGTGTGCTTTGTTGCTTCCCTCTCATGCAGACAAGTGACACCACCAGTAAAAGACACATATAACAGATAAAAGGAATAAAGCCTTGACTAATTAGACAATACTGAAGAAAACAAAGAAGATAAGTCTGAATCTAGATAATTGTTGATCTTTAATTCAAAATCCATATTTTCTACTGTGGTTCCAATGGGTATCTTGCTGGGCTAAGTTAAAATGATCTGGCATCCTGCTGAGATTCTCTGCAAGCTTTGTAGTCTGTTTCCAAGATGAAGACAAAAAGAAAAAAAAGAGGAAGAATGAGCATAATAACTGGATTGATTTTATTTGGAACAGGTGCAATCTAATACACTATTAGAAACTTACCGTTTTATCCAGCTCGTTCTGGAGAGTTAGAAGTTTTTTAAGCCTGCATCTAGATTTTGTATCATTTTTGCTTTCTTAGAAGTATGTTTTTCTACCAGGGTGCTCAGGGACCCAGTTGGGATGATTTGAACTCCGCTTTTGCCCTCTTCTGAGGACGCAGAGTAAAATGGGTTTGTCCTGGTGCTCAGCATATGATAAATATGCTTCTGTAGCCTGTAGAACATGTACATAGAGATGGAGAGAGAGAGAAATCTAATATAAATAAGCAGAGGCAAAAGCTTATTTTCAACATATATATTTGATTTCCTCATCTTAGTGGTTTTTAACAGATAAGCACTCTGCACAATAAAAGGTTTTCTCTCATAAAGCGGGAAATGCATAAATTTTTCGCTTCATGTCCCATTGCATTGCCTTCCGCTCTGTGTTAGTGTTTTCCAACAATTTCCCTAATAATGTAAATGTCTGCAGATGAACTGTATCACCAGGATGCAGAGGGATGTCTCTTTTATACCTGCAGTGTCCCGTGGCTCCAACTCAGGGACCTTTGCCAGCTTACCTGGCTTTTATATTGTACCAACACTGACTCAAAAAGCTTTTGGCTGCCAATATGGCAAAAATCTGACCCAAAAATCAGCAGCACAACTGGTCCAAACTGGGGGAAGCCCAGGAGCACAGCACGTGGAGGTGAAACTGCCCTATCCCAGTGCTTTTGGGCACAGTGACACCCTGACTGGGGGCATCAGCAAGACTGGAATACATTTGCTCCTGGATGAGTTTTCCTGCAGCAACGAGGAAGGTGTTGCCTCTGAGGCTGTTACAGCCCGTGCAGGATTCAAGCTTCCCTCTAAGAATAACCACTGACCATTATGCAAATTCATTAGGAAAAAAAAGCCCTGAATGTACCTTAACTGGGTATTATGTATTTATTGCTTTTTATGATGAGCCATAGCAATATTATAGCTGGGTGTTATTACAGATTCTGCCTTTTAAAAGGCAGCATTCTGAGCTTGCTGTCCAGCACCACAGATTAGCCACGACTCTGCCCTTGGACAAGAGCTGAGCAAGTCTGACATATTTTTTTTACACTGTTGAAGCACAGTTTGCATTTGCCTGGAAAGGAAAATAAGAAAGGATCAAACTTACAATAAGCCTAGCCAGAATGAAATCGAAATTCATAAGATGTAATACACGCTGCTTGCACAATAAATGGTAATGAGCTCGGGAAACAGGGTGTTTTATCGGGTTATTGTTTCCAGGCAGGACAGAAATGTATATTTATGGTTTGATTTCAGAGTGTTAGCCTCCTGGGTTTTAGAAATGAAAAAGATGAACTTTCACTACTTCTGTGATCTCTCTGAAATAATTTTAGAGGCGTTTTATAAGTCACCAAAGTTTTTAACCTGGCAGTTTACCACAGAATTGTAATGAGAAGAACTGTGCACTGCTGTGGAAACCCAGGGCTTTCAGAGATGCCCAGTGTGGATATTTTGGTCAGCTCAGCACTGTGACACAATTCGTAATTCTGGAGAGGAATCTGTGTAAAAGAGTCAGCTGCATCATAATTTTTAATTTATTCCTAATATTTTGTAAACTATTTTAATAAATCTGAGAGCAAAATTTCAACTTAACGATGCAATCAGCTGTGCCTGGAGATTCAAACCACAAAGTGTGGACAGCAGTGTAAATGATGAAAGCAGAATTTAGTCTCCCAAGGCACTTCATTTCTTTGGCTGCTCCCTGTTTGTGAGCCCTGATGGATATTCTGAGGAATCTTGATGATCTCCAGATTATCTCTAATGACTTAGCCTGGAAACATTAAAAACAAACCACTTTGGGACTGTATTGTATAGCTAATACTTGTATTTGTGAATGCCTCACTGTTTCCTTCCTCTTTCCAACTGTTGCTACTGCAATCAGCTACAACAGGTAAAGCAACAACTCCAGAACATTTTTTCTTGGAAAATTATTACCTGCACTTAACAGTAATAACCACAGGTTGTCTTAGAACAACAGGGAGGACAGAGAAGAACAAGGCCAGAATCCTGTGTCAAAAACTGTTTAAATAATCTCTATTATCTTTGAATTCCTTTTGCCTATTTTAACTCCTGAGCAGCATTTCACTTATTAGATTGTGTATTAACCTCAGCTTCAATAAGTATAAATTATAAAGAGGTAGAAATATAAGGACTCCAGAGAGAATTTTGGGTGTAAAACGTGTGTCTTCTGGTTTTTAGAGTACTGTTAGGAACAGGGAGACACAAAAGAAAATGGGCATTCTGGGTTCTGCCTTAGTAAAATTCCTACCTAAAATAATATATCTAAATAGATTTTTGGTGCTTTTCAGCTTAAAAGGTTTGGAGCAGGTGTAACAAAAAAGGAAATGCTGACAATTTGAATAGCAATTTCTAGTGGATTTTAGTCTAACTCTACAACAAATAGTAAACACAGTAACAATTGCTATGAAAAGTTATTGTTTCCAATAAAACGTAAATTTTGGGAGTTTCCTTGAAGGTTTCCTGATTAGCTTCTTACCACAAAAGAGAGGTGGAAGGGCTTAAACAAACAAAATCAAATTACATTTTCAAAAGTAGTTAATATTTGAAGTTATGTAAGTGTTTACACAATAGGTTTTTAAAGTGTTAGACCAATAGACTATGGAGTAAAAGCCAGAGTTTCTTGGTTGAATTGTAACTCCTTGTCAATCAAATATCTGTAAAAAAAGGTAAGTTCTGCAGTGTTGAAAGGAGCTCAATATTTGTGTTTGCCAACACAAAACACCCCTGCAAGGAAGAAGTAGGAGATTGCTGGAATGGAAAGGACACTCACCTCCAGTAAAGTGAATATTCTGGTGTGAGGACTATGCTTTGCTGCTTTCAGTCAATAACTTGTGTAAATGGGGGTTGGATCAGTTGCACCTCTCAAGAGTTGGTGTTGGGGAAGTGTAAATATTGAAGAGCACACAGGGGACACTGGGACCAGCTGTAATGTTTAGTCTTTTCCTCTTATTTGTAAGGTCTGTATCACTTCTCAGTAATGGAAGATGTTGCTCTTGGTGAACCAATAGGAAGGGTGAAAGCAAATGACCTGGATATTGGAGAAAATGCTAAATCATCCTATGATATTATTGAAGGAGATGGAATGGATATATTTGAGATTACTACAGATGCCCAAACTCAGGACGGCATTATTAGAGTGAGAAAGGTAAATCATATCTCCGTTAAAAACCATCAATGTTTATTGTACATACAACTACCCAGCCAGACTTTGCTCTGGAAGGTGCAGGATTTCCAAGGATTCTTTTATCTATGGATGAGGTGTCAAGCCAGTGGAGTGATGAAAAGGGGTGTATTGGCCACGTCGCTTCGAATTTTCATTGAGGTGACAGCTGGGGACACATCCATGGATGTTGTAAATGTGTTCATCTTATCCAGGCTCCCATGTGGTCACATCATGCAGGTTTTGCTCCCTTGGTTCCAAAGGAGAAGAGTAGATCAGGTTCCACTTTAGTGGTGGTTTAAACTTCCGTAAAATCTTGGCTGAGTATTCATCAAATAACTTCTCTCAATTATTTGATTTCCTGTATAGCTGTTCAGAGAAAAATAAAGCACAGTGTATTAAGTAAATTAACTGACATGTGAGAGCTTAGTCTTCTGCCTGTTCTCATGTTGAATTGTCTTCACTTAATTAACAGGGATTTCAGTGAATTTTATTAAGGAGATCAGTAGTTTCATGTGAGAAGTGCCAAATTTGGGCCCTAAAGAAAACCACATTACCTTTTCTATGCTTGTACAGTCTTGATGTGTGCAAGGTGAAGTATTTGCATGTACACAACAAAAGCACCACCCAATCATGTACAGAAATGTGGGGAGAGGCAGCATAGAACAAAACTCCTCTGGTAAAGCTGGGGAAACTTAAATTGCAGATTTAGTTGTCGTTATTTTGCGGGGAAGGAGAAAAAGCTGTTTCTCATGCTGTGTTCTGAAAAAGAAAATGAATAAAATTTATAGCAGTGGCAGAGAGGGTTTTAACTGCATAGCACAGATCACTCTAAATGAATCTTTGTTTATAAAAAACAAAAGTAAACAAAAACCATGATATTCCAGTGAGAAAAGGTGAATCCAATGAGTACAGGTAATTAACATTCTGCTTGTACCTGTCATTAAAGAGGTCAGGCAGATTGCCTGTCAAAACTTTGTATTTTCTCTTTCTCAGTGAGCAGGTCAGCACTGTAGATTTATAATAAGCTGGTGTATATTTATCTAAATTTACATTTGGTTTTCTAAAGAGAAAATTATGATACACATCCCAGCTCTTCCTTACTGTTATTTATTGTATGCTGTGGCCTCTCCTGTAAGCAGAGGCAATTAGCCTTTTGCCCCAGTTCCCTTGGCTTTATTTCATAACTGAGTCACAACCATAATGTTGTTTCATATTTTCATTTTGACAGCAATAATAATTTTGGTTCTACTCCAGTAGATGATGTATGGAGGGTGCTTCTCACCAACAGATTTTCTTCAGCATAAAATCATGGGCTTTAGACAATGCTGAGTAAATTTTCAATATGATATTCTGATTAAGCGTGACTAAATGTATTGGGGTGCTGTCATTTCTGTAAAGCATATGAAAAGCAATTGAAAAAGTGCTACAGGAGCCATGATTGGCAAATTGTGAATATGCTGATTTCTAAATCCCCATTCATAATTTCAAAAGCTTACTAACTTAAGAGCTGCTAAAGAAGCAAGGTTTTCTTGTGTTTACTAGAATTTGTGGGAAAGAGCAAATCCCATTAGAGCTTGATTCATACCTGAAAAAAATCAAAAGAATTTGAAAATATACATATTGAAGGCTTTGACAGACTTCCTGAAGATTCCTGTTTGTGCTCTTGCTGGTATTTGCATTGCAGATTCAGAGTGTCTATGTCCTCTTCTTTTTATCCCTGAGACATTATAATGCAAATCTTAATATCTTTCCAATGCTTGGCAATTTGCATCTTTGAAATTTGGATCGTTGTGAGACACAAGAGAATTATATAGTGAATATGGTGATGTGCTTCAAGACACAAACTTGAATCTCCTATAATGAAAAAGTCTAACGCAAAAGTGTCACAGATTTGGGGTTTATTTGGTATTTCACTCCCTTAAATCCACTGAGTTTTCATCTTTTATGAGTTAATATGGAACTGTAAAATAGTAAAAACAGTGGTGAACATGGCAGGTATATTGATAGGATAAAGTAATTTGTTTTGTGATTCTGTCTGTGGGGAAAAAAAAAAAGAAAAAAGGAGAAGATACAGAAGTAGAAATTGCTACAGTTTGAAGAAATTCCTGAGAGATGTCGACCTCATTTACTTCTATAAACTGAAATACAGAGGTACTTGTAGTGCAATAATATTGAAGTACTTTCTTATATGATTAGCTCTACATTTCACCTCTGCTGTCCAACAAATAATAATTGCTAGTTCTTTGCATTTCTCACACTCTTCTGGAAGTAATAAAATATTTATTCTTTGTGGAGCCAGTTTAATTTTTTTTTTTATCTCCAACTAGTAAAGCACTGATGAAGTGCATTATTGGTATGCAACTCATGTCATCCCCAACAAATTTGTAGTATTTGTCTGATATGTAATTGTAATGGTATAAATCATGAGAGAGAATATTTCAGTAAATTTCTTGTGAAAACAAGGAAACGGTGCTGTTTCCTCTGAGGCTGGTAAATAAACAGCTGTCAGTATGTGCCTAGGAAATCAGCAGGTTGGGTTTCTGGGAGAGGGAAGTGACTGCATTAAAATTCATTCCATGTGCTTAAAAATGGATATAACTTCCATCCATCAGCATCACCATCACTTGTTCTCTGTGGCCATTAGTGAAAGACATTAATCTCTGTCCTTCTCAACAGCCCCTGGACTTTGAGACCAAAAAGTCCTACACTCTGAAGGTGGAAGCAGCCAACATTCACATCGACCCTCGCTTCCTCAGCGGGGGACCCTTCAAGGACACGGCAACCGTGAAGTTCGTGGTGGAAGATGCTGATGAGCCACCAGTCTTCTCCTCACCCACCTACCTTCTGGAAGTGCATGAAAATGCTGCTCTCAACTCTGTGCTGGGGCAGGTGACAGCCCATGACCCCGACGTGTCTTCCAGCCCTATAAGGTAGGGCTCCTTTAAAGTGCTCTTTGGGAGAACTCCTGGCAGATCCCAAGGGTATTTCCCCACTCATTGTGTGACTGTTCTCATGCCATTCTGTTTCTGTGAAAATGCCTGGATAGAATTTGGTTTATGATGTTAGTTTTATCAGTTCAGATCATTTTCAAAGTCCCCAAAATGCTCCTTGCCATAGGAGTAGTCTTATGAAACAGAGGAATGCAATGAAAGTAAGAAATGTGGGTGGTTCTTATGAGAAATGAGGTTGGATGGGGTTGAATCAGCGGAGTGTATCTCTGCAGTGAATTTAAATAACCCAGTAGTGTCTGCACTAACAATACTGAGTTTGTGCCATGCAGTTGTAAGGTTGTCAAAACATATTTTGTATTCCTTTGTCTAAGCCAGTTCCTGGTTTAAAGATACAAAGTCAGAGATGATTATGCCCATACGACTTTTGCATCTTCAGTTTATAATATGATGCCTTGAGAGGCCACCTAAAAACAGAGACTAGACAAGAATAAGGGAATAAAGGTCGGTATTTATTTGGAAGGCCTTCAAAGGTACCCCTGGGGAGCCAGAGGCTGTTCTCAAAATGGACCCCAAGACGGACGACAGGTTATGAGTTCTTCACACTTTCATAAGTTTGGCTCATTTGCATATCAGGGTTAATTCCCCAATTAAAGCTTCAGTTAGTGATGTAATTTCCCCTCAGCTTGCCTCCTTCTTTAGAGGCTTTTGGTTTATACTTTTGGGCCTGGGATGGTCTAAGTGTCCTTGGAGAGCAGGCCTGGAGAGGCTTTGTTATGTCTGCCTAGCAGAGAGCAGAAGTTAACAGGCTACAAGAAACTTCAGAGTTACAGACTAGGCAGTATAGGACTTGAAAAATATGAAAGCTAAAACCTAAGGCATCAATATTTTCCCTTTTTGATCTAATTTGAACAAAATCTTTTATTCCAGTTTGATCATTTCAGTGGGTTTTATCTCATTTGATGAGCACACATCTTCCCCCCGCCTTGGTAGTGATTGCATGGTGTGATGAGAGTGTTCCAAAGTACATTCTGCCTGTGTAGCAGTGCCTGCTAAAAGCATTAGGAAAACCAACACCAAAACGTGAAACTCATAGCAAAAGTATATGTGGAGAGAGTCTATTTAATAGTAATAATCACTGTGCATTGCTGCCTCAGGGAATTTAGGCCAGGCAAGTAGTCTGCAGCATCAGGAGGACAATGTTAGTTATTATAATCCATCATTTTCTATCACTATCATTTCCTAATTGTTGTCACTTCCATCAGGATTGTTGCAGAGCTGGACTTTAAACCTTTATGTAGAGGCCCTACTTGTTGCATATCATAGTATAAAGTCTTCAAAATTAGAAATTCAGAATTACCAGCATGTTTGGATGCATTAGAACTTTTGTGTGAAGATGTTGGAGAGTATGTTTGAGTTTTATACAACTTCCTCTCGAGGGACAGCTCCGAGCTCTGTTCCTGGGCAGCACCCAGGGAACAGCTGGGCCAGGGCAGGGTTAGGGTGGAGATCAGGAAAGGTTCTGCTTCCCCCAGAGGGTGCTGGGCACTGCCCAGGCTCCCCAGGGAATGGGCACGGCCCCGAGGCTGCCAGAGCTCCAGGAGCGTTTGGGCAGCGCTGCCAGGGATGCCCAGGGTGGGGTTGGTGGGGGGTCTGGGCAGGGCCAGGAGCTGGGCTGGATGATCCTCTTGCTCCTTTCCATCTCAGGATATTCTGTGCTTCTGTGATTCTCATTTCTAAATCAGACTTTCAAAACTAGATGAACACAGCATCAGCTGCTGTAGATTTCCAAACAAAAGTGCCATAGAATGGCAGGGTTTGATCTCTCACCATTGAAACAGTGGCTCCATCCCTGATTTTACTGCTGCTGCCCACTGGTGTCTGTGAAAAAGGCCTTGCACTGCTGGTACAAAACTGTTCCTCTGACAGGTGTGTGAGCCCAGCCATGGTGACAGAAAGCTGCCTCTCTTCCCTTTATTCCAGCTCCATAGCAATTTCTCTTTCAGTTGAACCTCAGTTCCTTCCCTCTGCCCTGCTCAGCTTTGCTCTTGGCTTGGTCCTGGCTGCTCTGCCTCTTCCCCATCCCCTCTGTTCCTCATCCCAGCCTGGCCTCACCCCTGCTTCACTTTCACCTTGGCTGTTTTTCCACTCTTGTTCTGTTGCCCTGGAATTTTTTTCTCATCCTGCCCCAACCCTTAATAATTTAGACCATCTACAAACCTACCTCTGTTCTAAAACTGAGCCTCTTTATTCTGTCCAAGCCCAAAAAATGGATCTGAGTAAAAGATTTACCTTATTTCCACTTTTTCATCATTTTATAAATCAAGAGACCTTCAAACTTTTAAAAACAAAAATATTTTGTGTGTGTAAACTGAATTAGAATGCTTTTGCTCATCAGGTCATACAGAAACACTTAGCATACATGAAACAGAATTGGCCAAAATTCATTACATAAAAAAAAAAAAAAAAAAGGTAATTTATTAGTATGACTTACATATTTTTTTTGCAATATAGATACAGTACTTTAAAAGATTTAATTTTTCCTACAATATTGGCTTAATAGCTAATTAAGGAATATACAGACCTCAATTTTCTGTGCAACTTTTTTGCTCTTGTTTGCTTACCTGATTAATTTGGCTTTATCTGGGAGAGCTCTAGAAAGCTCAAATGTTTGTTTGTTTGTTTGTTTTCCCCCCACTTTTTACATAAAAGATATTTTAAGGACAAAAAAAAAGGATTTCAAGCTAGTAATTCTACTATTAAAGGAGAAAAAATGCTAGTCAGAGACAGGTAGGGTGCAGAAATACAGTTTCTTTCTTTCCAGTTTGGAACAAAACAGGAACCTGGCAGGTTCTAAGAGAAATATGTTCAAGCACTGGGTTTATTGATTGAAATGTACATTTCAGGTGTTTCTTCTGTTATTGTATCATGTATATGATGCAAGTTTTAAGCATATGTTCTATGATACTATTTCAAAAATATTAAACTTAAGTTAAAAATTTCAAAAATTACAACAAGCTGTTCTACAACTGATGGACAGTTTTAATGTTCAGTGTTGCCTGGCCTTTTTTTAATGCTTTCTTTTTCTTCTTTAAAACAGAATTTTAGCAGGCAAAGCAGGCAACAGCAAATTGTATTTCAAGGAAATTACATTTTTCAATAGACATCTGTTCTATCAATATTTTGCTTAGACAGAACTACTGTGTACATTTGTTATAAAAACCCAGGCAGCACAAACCGAATATGAATCACCTTCTGTGCTCCCAATACCACGGCTGCTTTGCATTGGTCTGGTACACAAAGGCTCCACACATTCAGGGTAAATGAAATAAAACTTGGAAATCTCTGAACATGGGAAGAGTCTGCTAATTGAGTCAAAGGATAAAATATTAAAGAATTTAGTAAAATTATTATAAAATACAGCCTGGAAAGAAGCTTGTCCTGTGGTCTAGTGGAAGGTGTCCCTGCCTAAGGCAGAGGTTGGAATGAGATGATCTTTAGGGTCCATTCCAACCCAGACCATTCTATGATTTTTATTTTCTGTTTTTTTTTTTTAAGGAAAAAAAACTTGTTCATCCACATTTCTAACTAAGACACCAGTAATTTGTTTTCTGTGCTTGCTTAGAAGAGATGAAACATTGTGTGATCTTTCTCTCACTTGATCTAAAGGCACAAAGCCTCTCATAGGTTCACAAGCAGGTGTGCAGATGGATTTTTGGGGCTGTCCTGTGCAGAGCCAGGAGTTGGAATTCGATGATCCTTGTGGGTCAGCATATTCTGTGATTCTGTGATATTTTCTTCTAATCCATCAGCTTTAAAATAAGCAGCACAAGTGCTTTTTGATCCTTAGTTGCCATTCTGCAGTGCACGCTGCTTAAGGGCCTCCTCATTTTTAAGGCTGATGGCGAAATGGATTTACCAAGTGGTTAATAATTGTAAAAATGTTCTGTAGTTTGTTGTATTCCACCCAGTAGCTCCAGGATGGTGTGTCAGGGCCACGTCTGGATGCATGCCTCTCCCTTGGGAAAGGGCCCAGCGAGTTTAGCTCAGCTGTAAGGCTTTGCTGTGGCTGGTGTGGGAAGGGTGGAACCTGGAAGGATCATCCTGGGTTAGCACACAGCTGTTGGTTCCAGCAGCGCTCACTCCATGCTCCTGGTGTTACTTTATAACTGCGGTCTGTTCATCTGCAGTGAATTACCTTGGATAAAGCATGATCCAGGCACATAGCATAAAGCATGAGTAATAATCTTTCCTCCTATACTGCAACTGCCCTCCTATAAATCACTGCCCTTCAGTGGCTTTCTCTGTGGAGAGATAAGATTCACTGGAGCAGGTTTTCCCCACTCATATCGGCAGAGATTTCATCTTTGGCAGCAGTTGATCATTTCCTTAATTCACAGCAGGCCTTAAAAACCCAGATCCAATATTTTGTGCCTCCCCGACGGTGCAGTTGTTTATCTGCCACTAAGTACCCTGTCCAATCTGCCTGGCATTAATAAAGATGGAGATTTACCACTCCTGGGGTGTCAGGGCTGGGAGTCAAATCTCAGCAGGAGCAGCAAAAAGGGATTTCTGCTCCTGTTTGCATTGGTGCAAATAAGGAGTAGATCAAAAGAAGTCATAACAGCAGCAGTGCAAGAGCAGGACTGAGAATCATTTCCAGGCTTCTGTGAAACCACTGTGGGGTTGTTCCTGTAATTGCCATAGCAGACTCATAAACTAACCCAAACTTCCCAATAACCTGTGCTGGCTTTATGGCAATTTCAAAAGATATTATTTCCCAAGACATTCTTTTCTCATTTTTAGAGAAATATATGTTTTATGTATGTTTTATGGATCTGACAATGCATTCCCATTAAAAAGAGTTACAACACCATTATCATGAAAAGGAAACTGCAAATGTACCATTTGTTTTCCCAGGTTTATGACACTGCAGATTTTATTTTTTGGTTTTGTAACAAATATTTATCAAATTAAAATCAGGAGAGGGTTTTACCTCTTTGTTGTCTTGCAAAGACACACAACTTATGTTAAAAATGTTTCCTCTTGAATTGCTGGGTTTGTGTTGTGAGTAAACATTGCTAGGATGAGATGGAATGTGATACAATAAACTCACAAATGTGTCACTCCCTCTTCTATAACTTCAAAACCTGCATGGCAGGAGGGCCGTGAGTGGAAGTTTAAGGAAGGATTGATCCTTAGAGACAAACTGTGTCTTCCCTTAGTGGAATTTATGTCAAGCCCAGGTCAACTAAACACTGAATAGCATACGAGCATTTCGCATTTTATTTTGTTTGTGGACTGTAAAAATTCCATAAATGTTTGACAGCAGTAGAGTTCTTTCAGCACCATTACATAATAATCAAGAATGAGAAGACAGTTTTCAGTATGACTTCTTAAAAAGAGCTGATTGCTGTCTTTTCTTGTATTTTCTTGAGTGAAATCTTAAACCTGAAAGGCTGTAAGGTGTTTTTTACTAACTTCACTAGTACCAGAATTTGACTTCTAATACTTTAATTGGACCTAGGGAGACATCAAAATATGGTTAAGATCCATTTTCAAAAATGATTGCCTGAAGTTAAGTACCTACAGCTTTATTCTTCCACAAGTGACCTGATTTTCAGAAATGCTGAGTTTAGTGCAATTCCCATTAAGAACCAACTATGTGGAGCTCACGAGAAAATCAGTTTACTTAAATGTCCAAGTATAGATACACTTGCCCCGCTTTAGGCACAGGTATTTGGAATTTGACTTCATATTTTTGTGGTACTCTTCTTACCAAACTAGTAATTTTTAAGTGAGTAAAACTAGTTCTTCTCAGAGTTTAAAAATAAAACAAGTAAATATCTAACAAATCCCATTTCCTAGTTAAACTGGGGTTTTCCCTCTTAAGTCCAGTAGTTGTTAAGTACCTTACCAGTGTGATCAAGTTAGCCTTGATCTCTGGCAATGCAGTATTTAAACACCTAAACTTTGAGATTTTGATAAGCTTTCATCATTTAGAACTCTTTTTGAAAGTGAGCTGTATCTTACAGAATGCATTGCACAAGCAATCTAATTGCAGTGTAACTCTCATTCTAAATATGAAAATATCCGATACTGAAATAATATTTAAAAAAAGATGGAACACAATAATCCTCAGCTTTGAAATCAGAGTCTAGTGCTGTGTCTATTAAAATCGACTGTGTTAGGCTGGAATGAGCTTGACTTCGTTGGAATATATTCATTGTAGTGTATAAAGAGACCTCCAAATCAGAATATTTTTGGAAATTGCTTCTGATAAAGCACAATCCAGAATGGAATAGCTGATTTTCAGATAGCTGTGCCATTCTCACTGTAGCAAAATATGTTCTTTTACTTTTATTGGCGAATCTTAACAGCGTGCTTGCAAAAGGTAGAGAAGTGATGAGAAAGCGACAGTCTGGAGTCACTTTTCTGGCCACTCCATACTGTAATTGAGTCTGATACCGTATCCTAACTCACCCTATTGTGCCTTGCTATAATGCAGAACAGATGTAAAAACTGCTGGTGCATGCTGCTGGGTTCTGTAATACACAGACACAAAGGCTTAAAAGGCTTTTATATAAATCCACAATTAGGATTCAGTAAAACCCCTTGAAGTCAATTTCTGTTGAACCATATCAATAGTTTATCACTCAACCCCCTCTTTCCCTACCTTTCCTGTCAAGAAACTGAAGGCTCAATTTTGTGATTTCGTTTCTTTTCGCGAATAATTCATTAATAAAATAACTCTGATCAAATGGACAAACATAAAAGCTTTCCTGGAGATCTGGAGCTGAGCTTCAAATCATCATCCTGCTTAATGCACCGTCGGAGCAATCCACTGCAGCTCTGTCTCCTTGTCAGGCTGCCTCTGGTTGGGCTGCAGAATTTACCTGGACATTCACATTTGCAAACTCTGACTACCTGTCAGATGGAACTTGTTTTGTTAAAAATCAGTGATGTTAACCCATAAAAGAATCAGGCCTCCAGCGCTGGCAGTGTTTTATGGGAAAAGGTGGTGATTCACGCTGCTCTGCCCATGGAGCTGCTTGAACCATAAGCAAATAGTGTGCTTGGTGAATCGTTCATGCTTCATTAATCTGAAATTTATTGGTAAAATTATATTATTCAGCCCTTTTTTCAAATTACCACAAAGCCCACAATTTTTGTGCGCTTAATACATTACTGTTGAAATTATCATCAGTTACTGTGAAATACCGTAGAAACTGTCCAATAAATGTGATGGATTGTGTAATTAACTCTTGATCAGCACCGATTTTCAGAGATATTACCCAGTGAACCTGAGGGCACTTTATGACCCTCACACTGGGTATACAGCTAATTACTCCTTGGGCAATAATTACTAAGTTTTTTTAGCCTCAGTTTGTCATTTTGTCTTCTAAATTATTATGCTATTGAGCTTCTCAATCCATTTGGCTATAAAACTGCAGCTCTCAGAAGGCGCTCTAAATTGTCTCTGTGACTGTATGGATTACACCAACTTCATTAAGTAGATTACAGGGATGTCTGTTTTGCAGGTTTTCCATTGATCGCCACACTGACCTTGAGAGACAGTTCAACATCAACGCAGAGGATGGGAAAATAACTCTGGCAACACCCCTGGACAGAGAAACCAGCACATGGCACAACATCACCATTGTAGCCACTGAAACCAGTAAGTGTTTGTGTACTCTGTTCTGTTGGGTTTCTAATTGATTTTAACAGGCCGTGCAGTGGAAGCTGTATATAATTCAGTAAAATTGTACATATTGGGCGTTTAAATTAGAGAAGTTCTCCAAGAAAGCTTAATTTCTATGCAAGCTCCACTTCTTTTAGTTTTTTACAACTGCACATCTTTTTTCCAGTGAATATGGTGATAGAGATTTTGAAGAGATAGGTGAGTACATATGTACACGGTATGCAGGATAAACATTAAAAAATGGTTTAAAAAGCCCAAACCAAAGCCTTATAATTAGCTATATTAAGACAGGAAAAAATTAAAGCTTTGCTATTGTAGAAGTAAATTGAAGGCTCAACCCAGACATTCTTAATTCTGAGTGCTATTATGTTTCAGAGCCATAAATGATTAAGCACAGGGGTAATGTTGCATGAAAGTAGTGCTGTTGGATACGTAAGGATGAGTTTACTCACACCCAGCTCTCGACAAGAACCTGCATTGTTCAGGTCCACAGAGCCCTGGTGGCTGCTCTGCACACCTGAGTCAGGAGAGCTGCCCTGCCTGGCAATACGGGTCATGGATTTTAATCAAGGAGAATTCTTAATTAATTTGGAGCTGCTGATAGGATCACGCACGACAGTATAATTTATTATTCATATTAGCACTGTATTTTAGACAATGCATTTGACACAAGCAAAGGAGCAGGTGGGGAACGTGGGGCTGCCACCCTGTGTCGTGTGCTGAACTGGAACACAAACCCTGGAAGTCTTTCTGCTGATGCCTCTGTCCTGCACTCAGTGTGCAGGCAGGACCCCCTTTGTGAACACACCTGAGCCAGCACTGCAGGAATATCTCTCCTCAGAGCCTGGTGATCAGTGCTGCTCAATCCTGTATGGAGAGAACTGGGTGATGTGATGTTTGCTTGTCCCCCAAATCTCTTTTTTGAAGGATACAGCATTATGGTATAGAGCATTTGAAGCTCAGTTTCATAGCACTGTAGCTATGAACATAATAAATTGGGGGATAAAATATGCTTATTTGGCCCTGCTTTGTTGTCTAATATTTTTTCTTGTGGTACTTGTTTTCAAAAACAAACATGTCAGGAATCTGTGACACACATAAGTCTGGGGTAAACCAAGCTCCCAACTTCCACTCCTTGTGCCCTGCGTTCCTCTGACCCACGTCAGTAATCTGGGGATTTCATTGCCAGTAGTGCCAACAGTGCCCTGTTACTGTTCCTTCTTGCAGCCAAACCCTACTTTAATAAATTAGCAGAAATACTTTCTGCTTGCAGGAAAGCCAAGCCACAGGGAATCAAATGAGGAAAGAAAGGAAGATCTGGTTTCACTGGGTATATTTCCCCAGGTTAATATCTAACCAGTTAATAATTTTAATGTTTTTGAAGGAAAAATACTTAAAATTTCCATACTAACTTTTTCAGATCATGAGACTTACCAACAGCATGGAAAGCAGAATTATTAGTTTATGATCCAAAATGTTCAGCTGTAAAGTGAAGTCATTTTACATTTTGTTTCCTCCAAAAAGCCGAAAAGGGACAAGATAAAAGGAATAATTTTGCAAGACACTCCTCCAGTTCATTTTTATATCTCCCTTACTTGTGTGTGTCAGAGCAAAGTTGCCAGAAGAGCACTTTACTAAGCCACACAAGAATAAAGTCTGCCTGTTGCATTTTCAGTTTTTTAAAACATAATTATACTCAAGGATTTTGTAAGAAGTCAGCCTTGTCATTAGACTTCATGGGAGCCTCAGCATCTACTGCTATTGTAAAATTGCCTCTTATCAGACTGGCTATGAAAATAATAATGCCAATCTTGTTCTAAGCATTTGTGTTCCAGCTGATGGTTTATTTTTGCATTCCTAATATAATTATTTGACATTTACGTAAAAGAAGGGCTTAATTTCATAGACTACTGTCTTTGCTTATTTAAGTGAAATTATTTTTAAGCTCTTCAAGCAGAAATTAAATTTGCTCATAGAACTGTCAAACAGGGAAAAATGGGCATTTTTAGATTTTTTTTCCAAGACAGTAATAGGCAAAATCTCTTTTGTAAAATAACAGAAATCTGTTGGAGGCAGACACAAGCAGCAAATGCAAATACAAAGTGTGTCATTACAAAGCCTTCACTGACAGTCTTATTAATGGACTGCTGATCTCTCCCAGGAAAATAAATATGTTGGAATTGTTCATGCAGGAACATTTCCTCTTCCTGGGCTGGCTGCTTCCCAGGGCCTGTGCAAGGCTCTCCCCTCCATCTGCAGGGCAATGACCAGACCATTTAATTGCCATTGAATTTGCTTACTCTCCATAAGCCATCATACTGGATTTTTATTTCTTGATTCCCAGCATGGTAGATCCTAAATATGCCCTGATTTAGCAACACTTTCATAAATAAACACCAACTTTCTCCAAACCATAATTCACTATTTCAGAGTGCTGGTAAGATACCTGCAGCTAAATTTGTGCTCTAAAGTGAGGTAATTTTTGGCAGTTTCCTGCTGTCATCATCCCCCAGCCACTGTCTTAGGTAGGAATCTTCCAAGACAGGAATGGAGCATTACTGCTTCAGCATTTTCACTTGAAATAGGGATGAAGATGCTCAGACTTGCTGATCTTTTAAAAAGTGATCACATTTAAAATGTGTGTGGATAATTTTAAACATTTTATTCTGCATGCTCCAAAATGTGAACTTAACCCTTTCATGTCTAGCAAAACTAGCAGGAGAAACAGGAAAACATGAGCCAGTGCAGAAAGTGACTCTTTTCTGCGTATACTTGACAGGCAAAAGACCAGTTTGGGGGTTTTCTGTGGGATTTTGTGGGGTTTTTCATTTGATTGGGTATTTATTTATAAGAAAGACATTTTCTGTTCTCGTTCATAGTCGAATGTCTGGCCAGTGCTTGTTCAGAACAAATTCATCCTATTGGTGACAAATAGTATTGTGTTCAGAGACCTGTGCAAATTGAGACATCTTGGATGGTGCTGTTTCCCTCCTTTACTTTCCCATTGCTGACAGACTCTTTTGAAGGAGCTTCTGGTTTTCTGCAGCCTTTGTTTTCAGGGAGTTAAACTGGCCAGCCAGACTAAAGAACAGCCGCCTTGAGTGGCTCTCCCTCAGACATTTGCTCAGACTTTTGTATTGCCTTTATTTTCTGGTTCCTGAACTGGGTGGACAATGCACAGAGCTTTTGCTTCCTGTTTAAATCCCAGTAACCAGATTGCTTTCTGCTTTTTTTGAGGGGCACACCTACTGCAGCTAACTTGGTTTGCAAGCTGCAGGTTGAGCTCTGGGTGGGAGCCCAGAGAGACAGGAGGATGTGACCTGTGACCCTTTGCATGACAAGGGATCCGAGGACCTGTGGCACAGCTGGGTGAGGGACACCCAGAGCCAGCGCAGGAGCCCAGGGCTCAGGAAGAAGAGCAAAGGCTTCCCTGTGCTTGTGCTGTGGAGGGCTAAAAGCCCAGGGATAAAAGCCTTTGTGAGGATCCCTCTCAGAGGCACGGGCTCGGGCTGTGTCTGTGTTACTGTGCTGGGAATAAAGGGCTTTATGGAATGAGAGATCTGAGACTACCGAGGGAAACCTGGGGTGGAACCAGTGAGGAAACCTGGTCTGGCTGTGAGTGGGGTGTGGGGAGTCAAGAGGGGACCTGGAGCTGCTGCTGGGTCCCATCAGTGACAGCGTGGGGTGGTGGGAGTGTGACTCACAGAGAGTCCCATCAATGGTCACACTGGGAGGTTCCCTTAAGAGTTGTATGCCCCCAAGAGAGAATTCTTCAATCTTTTTGTGGTTACTAAAGACGAAACCATGCAAAGAGCCATCTGTGGAAAAGAATGAACTGAATGAGATTAACATGGTACAGGTGACACAGGTGACATTTAGGTGTTGGTTTCAGTATTTCAGATTTAGTTAGAAGTTTTCCTTTTAACTCCTTCTGCAGCTTTGGTCGTCTCAACTGCTACCCTTACATCTGTCTACTCCTAAATATTCCATATCTTTTGCACATTTTTCCTATTGTGTGATTTCTTACATCTCTTTCTTATGTGATCAAATTAATTTTTTCTCTTTGTTGTTCGACATTTTTCCTCGCTGCTCTCCTCTGTGCTGATGAATTCTGCCATATGGATTTTTAAGAGAAGATAATATTAGAAAGAACTTTGACATCTTTGAAAGATCCCTCTGAAATGCAGGCTTAGGGCGTGCAGAAAAAATACACTCATGACAAGGGTGAGACTCAAAGCTATTGAACCTGTGAATTGGTTCTTAAATTTTCTTTCTACATTGCCATTCATCCAGCTTTGCCCTGCTGAATGGAAAGGAGCAGGAATATCCACGTGATGACAGGCTGGAGGAAGCAGGTCCACTGGCAAAATGATTCCCTGAGAATGAACCTTTGTGGTCTGTGGATATAAAGGGTGAAAGTTGTCACTGGCTCTGGATTCTAAACACTGAACTAAAGAGATTTCTCATTAGTTTGTGGTGTACCTGAGACTTACATGAGCTTGAAGTTGTAGCCAAGGTTGGGAGGTTTATTTTAAATTTAAGTGCCTGAGAGAAGAGGGGTGAATACAGTCTTGCTTTTTAAGTCAGGGTTGATAGTGCTGCTCATGTGTTTGAGCTCTCTGGAGCTATATCCTGAACAGGAAAGGAATCTGGGGGCATGTGCAAGGATTTTTTGACAGCCTGAATTGCAGTGCAGTAAGAATGAATGATCAAATTACAGACGTCTCTTTCGGTGCATCTTTTTTGTGTGTACAAAGGCTCATCACATCTTTGGTTCTTTGCTACTTGCTTGAAATGAATTTTCTACCATTCAGTAAAATCTAGTGAAGTCAGGATCCTAATAGTCAGATGCGATCCCATTCTCCTGAACCCACAAATACATTTTTCCCTTGTGTAGATTACAATTATAGCTGTAACTCCTGCTCCCATTGACATGCTTGTGTTGCTGGCATTAACTGGTTGGCAATTTTGATGGGCAGTGAAGCAGAGCAGGGTTCAGGCTGGGCTTAACCTCCTCAGTATTCTCCCAGTTTCTTGCACAGGTTTTGCTGCACTTACCACGTTACGTGTTGTCAATGCTAGTCAGAGGAAAAGAAAATCAAATAGCCATGACTTATTTATTAGACCATTTTTGCTCCAGATTCTGAATGGGGCTCAGAATCACTGATCATTCAAGCGCTCAGATTGCCAGACATGGATAAGGCATGTAATAATTAAACTCTGTCCTCTTTTTGCCTCCAGCTCCATGGATTTCCGTTCCCATTTTCCAATGGCTGGAACAGCCACCTTGCAGGTACTTCCCTTGCACACTCACTACATGAGCCATTAATACTAAGGAAATGCCCTGTACTTCCATCATTGCTGGTCAATTGATATAACAACAGCAGTAATAAATGGACAACTGGTGTAGTTTGAAACCAAAGCAAAGACTTATCTCAGAGAACCTAGTTTAACTTAGCCTAGAAAGAAATTTATTAGCAACATAATTTGACTGCACAACAGTCCTCTGATTTAAATATGAATATCCTGATATTTGCATACTCATCCCTCCTAAACTGAAGCTGAGATCTGCTTGAGAGACGGGATTCTAGTGAATTCTTTGGAAACAAAATATACTGCAATGCCTTCATTATTAGCAATGCTTATCTGAAATTCTCTTTCTAAAAAGTGAGGTAATCTTTTTCCCCAGAATATGTATATTACAGAGTAGAGCTTCCTTGAATGATACCATAGATATCAACAAGTAAAGACTTCTAAATATATTCCACTTGGCAGGCTCAGATTTGTGACAAACACATCAATAAATAACAGAAAGCCTGGCTCATTATCTTTAAAGACAATGAAATGATGATCCCTTTAAAGTCCCCAAGCTTTCCTTCATCAGATGAAGCACTGAGTGGACTACTCAAGGTTTATATTTTTCTCTGAGCTGTGTTTTGATCATTTGCAGCACTGGATTCTTCTCCCTCTTAGGCTGCATATTGGGCAGGAATTGTTCCCTGGGAGGGTGGGCAGGCCCTGGCACAGGGTGCCCAGAGCAGCTGGGGCTGCCCCTGGATCCCTGGCAGTGCCCAAGGCCAGGTTGGCCATTGGGGATTGGAGCAGCCTGGGACAGTAGAAGGTCTCCCTGCCCTGGCAGACAGTGGAACAAGGTTATTTTTAAGGTCCCTTCCAACCCAAACCACTCTGGGATTCTGTGATCCTCACACCCTGCACATCACACTCACAGACG
Source organism: Dicrurus megarhynchus (assembly GCA_013399195.1). Classification (NCBI taxonomy): domain Eukaryota; kingdom Metazoa; phylum Chordata; class Aves; order Passeriformes; family Dicruridae; genus Dicrurus; species Dicrurus megarhynchus. The sequence goes on along the minus strand of VXAD01005465.1, from coordinate 330,664 downwards.
TACAACAGAGCAGTCCACTGGGGAATTCCAAAGCCAGTGCCTGGGAGAAGATATTTCTTGTAGCCTGGAGCTGTGCTTTTAGCCAAGCTTTAAATCTCTGAATGGAGGGTTTTATTGGAATTTCTGTTGTCCTATTCTGCAGGCACTGCAGTCACAGAGATATTATTTTCATTGTGATTGACTGCTTGATCAAAGGGTTCTTGGCACTCAGCCCCACATGCCAAGCAAGCAGCGCTCCTGTGGCAGCCTCAGCCTCCTGTCCAAGGACTGGGCAAAGCACCAGAACTGCCACAAGCAGTAGAAATTCTCATGAATAATTATTCAAAACAAGAGGTGGAAATCTAGACAAGATCTTGAAATGTAAATGGTGATTTGACCGCAGTAAATATTTTCCAGGCCCAGAGCAGAGGAGTCTCAAGGACAAAGCTGTGGGCTCTGTCTGACACAGGTAATTACCCACACCAATGGCATTCTTTGGAAATGAAGAAGTATGAGGCAATTTTGTCACCTAATGGGAAAGGGCATAAAGCCAGAAAAGCTCTATATGGTTTACCGAGAATATAAATACAGTAATTGAATCATCACCCGGCCCATGCACTGCTAAAGTTACCTATATTGTGTATTCCCTTAAAAATTGCAAGGACACTAATTAAAAAGGAAGAGAGACATATTTCTTCAGAACAAGCCTTCAGCTACAATGTACTTTTTAATGCCATGAATACCTTTGCATTCATTATGCTTTCATTTATTTAATTTTATTTAGCCTTTTATGGTAAAAATAACTATAGGCATTACTAGCAATAATTTTAACATTTTAGGGAGTTACTTTGGTACATCATATAATTATCTTTAACTTAGGGCTGAGTAAATTTCAGTAAGTTTGAGAAAGAGAAGGAAATAAGCCTTTATGGAGGTTTAAACAAGAGAAGCTCAGGAATATTAACCTTTTCTTCTTGACCCTTTTTGCTCTGGTTTAGTGGAACTCAAGCTATATAATCCATCATTTTTACACTGAAACACAGAATTTACTCAGGTAGTTTTTATCCATTTGCACATAACTACAGGGCTACACAGAGCTCCTCAGATCCTGATGGGTCGCTGCCATTGGGCAGTGGAGCACTGGTGCATCCTGTCAAGCCAGTTTGCAGTTCTCAGCTGTGAAAGTGTATTCAAACATAGCACAAAATATCCCATTAGTGTTTCACACAGCTCAAGAATAGCAGGAGAGGTGATTCACATGGATAATAGCATGGGAGTGGCCGTATCATGAGGAAATATGAATGGGAAGGGAGTGTGCTTATGGAACAATCTCTGTGAGAAATGGCCTCAGTAGTTCAGGAGCAAGCCCTGAAATTCAGGTATGGGATGCTGAGTAGAAGTTGGAGACCTCTAATTCCAGAGAGAGGCATGGAAGGCAGCTGTGAATAAAGCATCTGAGTAATTCAGTAAAAAGAACAAAATAAAAGGTCAAAGAAGGTAGTAAACATCATTATGGAAAGGAAAAGGAGAGAGATTTGCAGGAGCAGTCTAAACTATATTTCTGTTTTCTGGGCATTATAAATCCAGGCTAAACATCTGAGTTCTAGAGTGGCAAATACTCATTTCACAAAGACATACTGGAGTTGGAACACTGTTCAAAGCTTAAAACACAAAAGGTTGGGACATTAGGTGGTGTTTTAGGAAGAAATAAGGTTTCCTGGGGCACAAAACAGGGAAGGATTCAAGTAAGGAGTACAAGCAGAAGTGTACACGACTAATTAATGGACAGAATATTTTGTAGTTTGAGGAAATCTGGAGGCTGGTTAAGCTGACCATGTAGATGTATATAGATATATAGATGAGATATAGATATATAGATATATTAGCAAAGTAAGTGCATCTTTACCCTGACCAGCTACCAACTGGCCATCTGCACTTTGAACATTTGAATTAGAAGTTCTAAAGAAAGGAAGATTAATCTTAGAAATACTGTGTGGCACTCACCTCATTTGAGAAGCTGAGTTCATCAGTCCTGAGCAGAATGGGACTGCCTGAAATCTCCACTGGTTTTTCTGCATGACAGCAGGTCAGAGTAGAGGTTTGTAACTCAGTAAAATTTTAGACAATCTTCTTCAAGCACATTTCTGTCTAGAATAAAGACTCTGAGCAGCACGCTCTGAGCTTCTGGCAAAGGTGCAGGGCAGCAAAGAATGGAACTATTTTCTGGCTGAAAAACAAAGGATATGATATTTTTAAAGGTGCATTCTGATGTGCTAGGGAGGTCTTTTTTCCTTATTGCTGAAGGCATGCAAACAAGAAGGTTTGATGCCCAGAACCTGATTCATATCCAGGATATCAAGCAATATTTTATCTGTGAAGGAAACATAAGAGTAATTAAATTGCACTGTTAAGAAAATCAGTCTCAGAAAGGAATATGAGCTCTAAAAGTAATGACATTTAAATGCTTCTATAATAAATTCTGCTTTAATAACAATTTTTATTAAAGCATTTTGCTGTTTTGTCTATGAGTAAGGGAGGGATTTCATTTGAGCTATAAATTATTTTACTTCAATCATGAAATCATTTCAAATAAAAAAACCCAAATATTCCAGACAACTTGTCCTCAATCAGTCTGCTTATTTTTATTATTATTGCTGCTAGTCATTAGAAAATTTCATAGCTAATTATAATTGACAATAAGACCTTGCATATCTAAGTCAATATTTTTATAAGATTTTAATATTCATGATTTATTAGCATATTAATAATATAATTGCTCCAAAGTGTGGGCCAGATTCCTGACTGTTTTATGGCAGCACAGTTCCTTTGTTTCAGCTGGAATTGAGAAACAAAGCAGCAAATCATGTCCTGGTACATTTGTTGTGTCTTAAAAGTTTTTCTTAATCAATTTTTTTTCCTGCCTGTTCACTGCCTTATTTTTAAGTCAAATTCTTTTCTGTCATTTAAGGACACCGTATTATTTTCTGGATTTTTTTTTCTCATTGTTATATTTAGAAATTAAAACCTGTTACTTCCTCACGACGATTTAAGGCATTACACCGCCTCAGAAAATCTGGAATCCTAATTAGGCTTGTGGTGCTGTGATCCACAAAAGTATGGATCCAGTGGCATTTCATCACAATGTTATTACGCTAGAGTGTATAATGAAGGTATCAGAAAGATGATTCTGAGGTTCTTTGTTTTTCCTTTTTCCCTTCTTGCTGGTGCTTGCCACAAGGAAATGAAAAGCTTTGTTGAAAATCTTTTAGTAGGCTCTGACTTTTGCTGAAATGCTGGGTCTGTAGAGCAATTCTTCCTACTTGCAGATGCTTCCAGAGATCACAAATGTTGTTTTTCTGTTGCTTACTCTTGAAGTGAAGTATCATTTGCTCATTTGGTTTGTTTGTTTGTTTGTTTGATGTGCATTGGCGTTTTGCAAAAAATTTTAACTGTAAAACTTCAAACATTTCTAGGTTGCCATTTCTTGTAGTTAGCAAGTGCTAAAACTTTAGCTGTATTTTTAATTTTTGCAGTGGTAATGATTCCCCACTTCAATAGATAGCACAGTTAATTTACTGAGTGTGACATAACTGCAAACTTCCTCCTGACTGGTGTCCTCGTTAGAGACAAATAAGGCTCAATTACACAGTGTTTTATCACAAATACAGGTTGTTTTCTGCCAGAAGTTGTTTCAGTTTGGTCTCGGGATGGATGTGTGGGCGGAAGGATGTTGGAAGTATTGGGGTTTTTTATCGGTTTTCCTTAAGGATTTACTTAGGATCGGTGAATAAACTGGAATTGCTTTATTGTCATAAACCTGACATGACTTTAGCAGCTTCCAATACAACCTGCTCAAGCATCTCTACTAATACTTTATTTTGAATTATGTATTTGTTTACTCATATTGATGTGTCACATATATCTTGATTATGTGTTACTGTGAATATAAAGCTCACTGTGGTCAAAATTAGATATGCAGAGCAGCATCTAAGGACATGCTGTTTGCATCCAGACCTTATGTCAAGAGACAAGGACCCATAGTTCTTACTCAAATATTGCAAAAATGTTACAATATCTGATCAGGATGTCCATTCCAACCCTTTTCAAGCCTCATCCCATCCATTTGTTCCCCCTGCTTTCATATCCCCATTTTTCTCTCCTAGTGCATATCCAATACATTCACAGAATTCCAGAATCACTGAGGCTGGAAAAGCCCTCCCAGCCCATGGAGTCCAAGCTGTGCCTGATGCCCACCTTGTCCCCAGCCCAGAGCTCTGAGTGCCACCTCCAGCCCTTCCTTGGACACCTCCAGGGATGGCGACTCCAAACCTCCCTGGGCAGCCCCTGCCAAGGCCTGAGCACCCTTTCCATGGGGAAATTCCTGCTGCTGTCCACCCTGAGCCTCCCCTGGCCCAGCCTGAGGCCGTTCCCTCTCCTCCTGTCCCTGTTCCCTGGGAGCAGAGCCCGACCCCCCCGGCTGCCCCCTCCTGTCAGGGACTTGTGCAGAGCCACAAGGTCCCCCCTGAGCCTCCTTTGCTCCAGGCTGAGCCCCTTTCCCAGCTCCCTCAGCCTCTCCTGGGGCTCCAGCCCCTTCCCAGCTCCGTTCCCTGCCCTGGACACGCTCCAGCCCCTCAGGGTCTCTCTGGCCATGGGGCCCAGAACTGGGCCCAGCCCTCGAGGTCCCTCAGCAGGGCCAGCCCAGGGGCCGGGCACTGCCCTGGGCCTGCTGCCCCCCCAGGGCTGGCACAGCCCAGGTGCCCTCGGCCTCTTGCCCACCTGGGCACCCCTGGGCTCGTGTCCAGCCCCTGTCCCAGCACCCCCAGGCCTTTCCCACCAGCAGCTTTCCAGCCCCTCTGCCCCAGCCTGGAGCACTCATGGGTTGGTGTGACCCCAGGGCAGGACCCAGCCAGCCATTGTCCCTGTTGTCCCTCACACCACTGGCCTCAGCCCATGGATCCAGCCTGTCCAGATCCCTCTGCAGAGCCTTCCTGCCCTCCAGCACATCCATGCTCCCACCCAACTGTGAACTGAGGGTGCCCTCAATCCCCTCATCCAGATCATCCATAAAGACATTGAACAGCACTGGGCCCAACACTGAGCCTGGGGGACACCCCTAGTGCCTGGCCCCAGCTGTATGTGGCACCATTCCCCATTTCTGGGTTGGGCCATCAGCCAGTTTGTAATCCAGAGAAGATGCACCTGGCCAAGCCGTGGGCTGCAGCTTCTCCAGGAGAATGCCGTGGGAGACAGTGTCACAGGCTTTGCGGTGACATCCTGGTAAACACATCCACAGCCTCCAAATCACTCTTGTATGCAGTATGTGTGTTCCATGTAATGAGTACTCCTGTTACCCAGTACATGGAGCATCTCCTATCTCTTCTAGGATTTGCTTTTTGGAGCCCATGCTGGTGAATAGGAAGTAGTGACATCAAGGTGGAGTTTTCAAAACATAAACATTGTGATTAAAGCAACCCACCATTCAGAGTGATTTGGAATAACCAGAAAGCCTTGAGTTTCCAGGTTGTTGTGTTTTTGGAAGGGTGTCACAAAGGGTAGGGATTGTCTTTGCTTCCCATTCCCCTCCAGGCCCAAGGTAGATATGAGTTAGTTTCAGCATCCTCTACTCCCTCCAGGACAAAGTTAGAGCTCGCTCACTATGGCCCATGTTCTCATTCTCATTGCAGCAGAGGATAACTTCTCCTCTCTTATCCTGCACAGCTAAATCTAAATAGAACAGGATGTTTTGATTTTCCCTTATAACCAGGGTTGTGGTAGAAGAGGCCCTTTTCACACTTGTGAACTACATTTGAGGGGATGTTTTGCTTTTCTGATCTAGTCTCTCCTTTCCAAGCCCTTTTGATCTGTCTGTGCACTCAGACAAGACAATATCATGCAAATACACCAAGCAAAATAAGATACTTCTACAGAAAATTACAAACCTTTCCCGGTTTTGCAAATGGATCTTACAATTCACAGAGTATCAGAGGTAATTACAGAGTAACTATTTGTGAGGCTGCTGAATAACTGCACAGCTTCATGGCATGAAAAATAGCAGAGAGGTTGCATTTGAATGTCAAATTATGGCCTGGCCTCAGATAAGCAAAATGAGGGCTAACCGATTCTATCAGTATGCATTGTACCTGTATGAAAGGAATAGACTCCCTCTCTTAAATTTGGTTTTATTATCAAGTTTTATAAATCAGTGTCGGTCCTTTGAAGTTAACAAAGTACCCAGTTGAAATCTCTGGTTTAATTTAAAGTATATTTATATTTGAAACCTTCAACGATTTCAAATGTAGGAAATAATGCAGTATTGCTACTTACAGTGGCAAACAAAAAACTGAGTGCAGGGCTAGGTGGAATATCACTGATAAAAACAAGATTCATTTGGTCTTTTTGCAAATGGTTGTTTTCTGCAAATTTTAGGTAGTTGATTCAGAATCTGGTTCTGGGTTATATGAAATAATTTTAATGTCTTATGTGCACTTATGTACAAATAAAAGAAAACCCCACAGAAAAAGAACATGAGTAAAACAGGACCTGAAGAATATGGTGTATTTAATTAACATTTTCTGCATGGTGTGTGCACGTATCAAAGAAATGTTATTCGTTTTGTTTTGTTTTGTTTTGTTTTGTTTTGTTTTGTTTTGTTTTGTTTTGTTTTGCTTTGTTTTGTTTTGTTTTGATATTGTCAGCAACCTGGAAGTAAAGTCAGTCCCTTAGTCCCAAGTGATACATCTCATATATTGATCAAAGGTAGGTGAGTGTGGACTTCCTGAGTCACCTCTTTACAGATGGAGCTGCTGAACTTTGGGAACCTCTTAACTCCAGATTCAGCTTTGAAGAGGTGGATGATGTTAAGTCACTTCTTGGTTAAACCTGTGACAGTCTCTCAGTGAGGAAATAGAAATAGAGTGTGACAGAGCTTTGCTCTTGCCTCATTCATCCTTCTGGAGCCCACAACAAAATAAACACAGTGAGCTACTGAAAGGAGACGAAACTTCTCAGCTCTGTTATTATTTTTCTCCCAAAGAATGACTTAAGGAACAAACCTGAGAAATATGTTCCACATCTTTTCCTTTCCGCGCCCCTCCCACACACATGTACACACAGAGACTCGCCACAATCTGTGCTCCTCTGGCATGCTCCATGTGCTGAAAGAAATACAAATGGAATAATAATTAGGAGGCACTGTTTGTTTCTTGTCTTAGCAGCTCATACAGGAACCTTCCTGCTGTGTACTGATATGTTTGTATTGCTGTTTAGATCATCCACAACTTCTCATCCTTTAAAAATACAATCATTTCAATAGGGAATCTAAATCTTCCTGGTGAACAATTCTGTCTAGTTTCGTTTGGTTGTTTGAGTTTTATCCTAGCTCGGAAATAGCCTGTGTTCTGGCATCTTTAACAGAAATGCTGGCTGGTAATTACTGCTGCCTTCCTGACAATTTTGGAGTGGGTTTCAGGCACTCAGCCTCTCTTGAATCAGATCATTACCCAACGCTGCAGAAAACAAGCCCAGTATTTGCTGCACTATTTCTAGAGTTAAGCTTCAACATAAATAAAACCTCGGTTTCACAATAGCATCTGTGTATCTAAGGATTCTTTAAGTCAGATTTGTCAGTTTTATATGACAGAAAAATTGTTATAAGCTGTGGCATTCTAGAGGTAAAGGATTGCCTAAAGAAAACAAAAACATAAACTCTAACAGGAGAAATAAACTTGTCCTGTGTGTGGATTATCTTAATAAAGTCATCAGATAGAACTTTGATAAAGTCATGGGAACTGGGTCTGTTAAAATACAACTTAATAAGTTTGAAATATAAGGGATGTAAACCAAGCGCTGTTGTTTTTATTAAGTCAGTGATTCAGATTTTGTTTTGATTTCTTTGTTAGAACTAGGACTTCCTCTACTTCTAATTTAAAGTATTATTATCGTAGAAATTTCACTGAATCAGAGAAGCATGAAATAGCCATTTCCAAACCATGTGGTGGTAATAATAACAGTAACAATAATAATAATAATAGTAATAATAGTAATAATAAAAGATGGTTTATTTTCTAGGAAGCTACTTTCTATTCAGATACTTCATTTTAGGTAAAATTCATGACAGCTAATGACTTTTTAAAAAGAATGTTGAAGTTATTTTGGATGATTTAATTACCTAAAGGAAAACCGGAGTAAACTGGATTTCTTTGGGTTAAATAAATTATAAAGTTCCTTTTTGGCCACAATAATTCTCTTTATCTCAAAAACCATTGTATCAGTCAAGGGAAGACAGGGGGAAGTGTTTTAACCAAGTTTATGAAGTGTTTAAGTGTTCATGGGAGTTGAAAAGGTGCATTATATTTTGTTAGTTATGGCACAAGACCAAAAATTATATTTATAATCTCTAGTTACTTCTAGTAGGACTTGCTGTGTGCAGTAACAGTGTTGACAACACTCAGTGCTTTGTAATACAAATTTCCTACAATACATCTCAGTCACGTGGGGCTTTTTCCTTGCAGGAAAAAAAGTGTTGATCCCAATAACAAGTGGTAAAACATGGGGATGTAGCCTCCAAAGGTTCAGGTTTGGAGACACTAAGTTGCTTGATAAGGTTTGTTTGTTTGTTTGAATTGGACTTTGGTTATCTGATCTGCCTTGTCATTTTGGTATCAAGCTCTGCAGCCTTTTTAAACCCCGAGTGGGTTTCAATGGGTTACTCAGCAAGTTGGGTATTTCAAGCATTTAATGTGCCAGTAGAATCTTGAGAACTGGGGAGAAAAGCAGAAGAGCTTTTTAGGAACTTACAACCCTTGTAAACCTTTAAATATGCATTTCTAAACTCAAGTGGATTTTCCATTATTTTTGGAAGTTTATTTATCAACCCAAACTAAGTTCCACCAGTTTTTTTTTTGCATTGAGTCTTCCTTTCCTTGGATCTGTCTAGATGATCCTTTCTGTGTGGGTGTGTTCTGTGCTTATCTGGGTCTCACTGCTGGAGTTCAGAAATGTTCTGTGTTCATCTAGACACAGCGTGGTGTCCCCAGATGACCAGCTAAGTCCTTCTGTGCAGATATAACTTGAAAAGATTTTTATTTAACTAGACTAGTGAAAATTTTCTCAATAGTTTTTAATCTTGCACCTCAAAGTGTTAAATTTTCAAACAAAGCTGATGCTTCTCAAGTGACAGCCCTGATTATACTTTTGTAGTGCAAGATTCAAAGTAGGTCTTTTTAAACTGTGCATCACAATAAATACAGGAGATAAAGCTTTTAAAACTCTGATTAGTTCCTTAGAGAGTCTCTAACTTTACATTTTTTTTATGATTTTGCATAAAATAACTGATTGGAAGTTAAGCAATCAGTCTTGCTGTCTACCTGGTGCATGCAAGAAGACTCGGTCTCCCTTAAATCTACTGACTGAGAGGTTTATTGGGGAAAAAAAACCAAACCAAACAAAAGCCCACGCAGTAATTAAACTCAGTTTTGTGCCTAGTTTAGAAAGAACTGACTGTCCATTCATACAAATGAGGAGAAGTTCTGAATGTTGAATGCTAATCAGTGAGACACCCAACAGCCTGAAGGGCAGTGACCATGCAGTCGTGGCAGTTTGGGATCAGTCTGGATCCACTTCAATCCCTTCCTACTCCCAGTTCAAGAATTTGGGGCATTGCCAGCAGAGCTGGGTTTAAACTTGGACATCCTCTGTACGTGTTTTACCACCAAGAATCTGCAGACATGAAACGTATGGAAATGAACAGATGGAACTATTTCATCCTGACAGCGTTTTCAACCTGGGTTTGCTTAGTGAGGACTCATTAATGTGTTTGAATAGGTGTGCTCAGGGTGAAGGAAAACACGTAGCACAAAGGGGAATTTCACTGGGAGGTTTGGCATGACAAAATAATGCCGTGTGTTCAGGGTGGTGGGCAGTACAAGCTGTAGATACATTTCCCTCTCTCTCTCTCTCTCTCTTTCTCAACAGGAACCCTAAAAGGCAGTGGATATCCACTTGTTTGGAGATTTCCAGACCAGCTGAGTCTCTCTTGTGTTTAGTTAATTAATTTTTTAAATGAATTCTCATCAAGTTTCTAATTATAATATCTTTAAATTTAATGTTTGTATTTCTGATGAAAGACAAACATTTTGGGGGCAGTCACAAGGGACATGAATAATTTCTTTAGAAGCTTATCTAATTAATAACATTTCTCTGTAATGTCTTTAAAATTTGAACTGCCATCATTTCATTAATTTAGGTAAAACTAAATCTTTAGTGTTTAAATATGACATTAGTGCTGAGAATTCTGATAAGCTGGAGATTCATTGTCTGTATTTTTATCAAATGAAGATTAAAAAAAAGTGTTTAAAATGTTTGGCATTCATGATTTGCATATTAGGTTTTATTTGGTTTCAAATACATTATTATTTCATGGCATAAATGTTCACCCCACCTGTTAGTCAGTAAGATCGTGAGATGCAAAATGGACATAAATACTGCTCATACAATATTTTGGTGGGTGTTTCTTTTTCTTCTGTAATATGTTTCTTTCCATATTAAAACTTTTGACTCTTTAAGATGGAGAACATTTAAATTCTGATGTGTGGCGATCTTCCATATCCTAAACAGGAGGAATTTTAATATTTCAGATAATCCCAGAAATAGAAAGCCTTTTATAGCACTGGCATATTTGGCATATTTGAGTTTGTGTTTTTAAAATTGTTATTTTTATGCCATTTCAATGTCAGTAGAGCAATTGAAATTTGCACATTTAGATTTATGGGTGGAGCCTCCCAAATTATGGATGCGTTTAGCAAACAAGGGGAAAACAGGGCTGTGAGATAGAGGGTTTGATTAGGTCACAACACAATTAACCTTGGTGGGAACCACAAAAGCCACAGTGTGTATGGTGATTCTGCCTTTATTCATCTCTGTCACTTGTAGGGCTGCCACCAGTTGCTCCCTGTGCACTGGTGGGGCCTGATTTTCCTGTACTTTGCAGTCATTTGTACTGAGAAGTGCACTGAATATTGAGTATTGTCATTGTTGATGATACAATGTTGAATTCCATGATTGGAAATTGGTATTCACTGAGAGATGAACTTTGAAACTAGGATTGACCTACTTGTAGAGGTGTGCATGGGCTATGGAACAGCTTATCAAACTCTTCAAATCAGCTGGTGACCTCCATTTAAACTAAACTCACAGGTTTGCTCTTTGGGGAAAAGTAATCTAAAATACTTATAAGTAGTCTCTAAGCAAATTAGCTATGCTGAATTGAGGGAAAGGCACAGGCAGCTGCCTCTGAAAGCTATTCAAACTAGATGCAAACTGTTGGTTTAGCTTTTCTTGCCTTACAGCTCATTCTGCTCTTCACAGTGATAAGCAATTTTATGCAAAATAGCTCTATATTATAAATAATGAATCGTTACTTCAGTGAACAAAGAAGGTCAGAGGTCATGGTTTTGGTCAGTGGTAGATGATCAAAGTGCTTTAATAGTCCAAATTACTGTCTAGTTTTGCCGCTGTCAGTCTCCCATCCATCTTTTTCCCAATGTGGGTCGGCACTTTAACCATGTTTGCAATGAATAAGTAATAGATGTGCAGTCAGAACAATTAATGGAGTAAAATGTGCTGTTCTCTGCCAAAGATAAACAAAGAAATAAATCTCTGCTGTTTGCAGCCTTCCCTTTTCCATGTATAATGGACTTTATCAATAAAACAATACAAACTTCATCAAAGAAAAATCTTACCAATTTAGACCAAGAAAGGTCTTCATTGAGCTAATCTCCAACAAATGCTGTTTGCAACAGGGATCTATTTATTCTTTTCAACCACAAAGCCCTGGCCATCCTTCTTTATCTCACGCTCCAACTCCACGATCCGTTACAGATGAGGCAGCCCAATTAAGGAAGGGCAGGAGACAGGAAGAGTGACTGTGCAAGCACTGCTGGATTTAATTCCCAATTAAATATGCTTACCTTTGGTACTTTGATTTCTTTCCTTAGGGAACCACAGCCAGGTGTCCCGGGTGCCTGTTGCTATCAAAGTTCTCGATGTGAACGACAATGCCCCTGAGTTTGCTTCAGAGCATGAGGCCTTTCTGTGTGAGAATGGGAAGCCTGGACAAGTGAGTATCCCAGGTTTTATGTGGTGTGTGAGACTGGGCTGGAGTTTCTCCCTGTCACCTTATGGCATCTTTATTCCCAAAAAATGTGCCCGTGTGTTCATGCTAACAGCATTAACTTAAGATAAAACCATGATCATTTTCAGTGGGATGTCTCTTTATATATAAACATACTTTTTTCCCTTAAAGCACGATTTTAAATTAAAGGTGAGTACTTTGGGACAATATCATGAAAAAATCCTAAGTGTCTTTTATGTCATACTCTGTGTGGTGGAGCTCAGCACTTCATAAATTCACGTGTTAATAGGTGAGAGTATAATCCAACCTGAATTCCAGTTCAGTTATTGACCTCCATGGCAGCTGCTCCCAGGTATAATTTAGAAGAAGCAGTTAAAACAATAAACCCATTTCCCCTTGACCTTATCTTAGTTATAATCTCTATTCAGTTCTTACTTTTCTATGACAGTTAGGAAAAAAATAAGACAGCAAACCAGAGCTTGATGGAAAGTGAAATTGTAATTGTGCTTTAAGTATCTAAAGAGGGTGTTGGAGAAGGGAACTTCAAGTTTTCATTATGTTAAAAAAAAATAAGAGGTTATTTCCGACTTGATTTAATGAAAAAAAGCTTGTTGAAGGAACTCACACAACACTACCCAAGGTGAGGTAAACAGCAACATGTCAGAAGCAGGATTTAAACTGTTTTTTAAACAGTTGAGTCTTTTTCAAAGAAAATGAAGCAGCCTTGTTTAAAGGTAATCACTTTTGAAGGACAAATGTACAGAAATAGGGAAGAATATCTCATATGCCACCTAAATGGCAAGGTGAAGATTCAAGAATATGCACAGACATTTGGAAAGTAATGCAGTGTAAATGAGATGTAACTTTTGTCCAGCAAGAGAAACACTGGGTGTTACAACAATTCAGTGTTTTTAAACTTTGCAATTTATTTCTAGATTGTGACATTTTATTTAAATAAGCAGCAGCTGACAGCATGACACGGCTTGTTAATCCAACTATTCCTGTGTCTCATGTGGGTGTTAGACATTAAATTCGCTGTTCTCTGGAGAAGGTTACCTGACAATAGAGTTAGAAGTTATTTTCTTTTTAGTAGTATTAAATGACAACCTATACAGCAGTGTGTGACAAGCCACCTCTGCCAGGATTGCGTTGTTAGAGAGGATGATTTGACTTCCAGCACCCTTTTTTGTTTAGCAAAACGGTGTCAAAAATGTGTTATTCAAGGAATGAGAATTCTCTTTATCCACTGAAGAGGAGATGTGCCCTTATGGGCAGCCAGTCATGCTACTGTTGGCATTGCAGTTTGTCTGGCTCAGAGTGGATTTCTGTTTAGCTCAGGGTGGATTTCAGATGCTGAATAGTTACATTTTCCAAGATAGATTAAATCCTAATGACTATGCCTTCATCCAGGAATCAGTGAGCTTCCCTAAAATCAGAGAGTTCTGTTGTACAGTGTTTTCTGACTGTATTTACCTAGGTATTCCTATGGAATTTCAGGTGGTTTAAGAGATGCTGAAAAATGTTCACATCTCATTTTTGGAATAAAAGAATAAATGAGATGATTAAGAGTCGGCAGGCAAAAGAGGCTTTTGTTTGAGCACTTACAGAAAACTTTCATTAGAGCATGATATTCTTTATCTTACCATTACCTCTTACACTCTTGATCTGATGGCAGATGTCACTCTTGAGCATGAATCCTCCTGTGAACTTTACAGATGGTTATTAAATATTTGGCTGCCAGCATGGATGAGGTGGCACTGATCCTGCAATTTATTCTGTGTTTAAACAAATAACACTACTGGAACAGTAACCAGTCCAGAATAATCACCAAGGTTAGGTTCTGAACTGAAGCTGTCATTCAAAAATTACCAGCTCCTGTAAAGATTTTAGTAACTCCACTGCCTTATTGTATTTTCTTATGCTTATTTCTATATTCAGGTTTTGGAAGAAATCACATTAATCAGTCAGGATGTAGAATTCAAGGAACTACATATATCTCAGCCATGAAATAGCTGATATGAGAAAGTTCTTGTTCCTTATATAGAAGCAAAAGCCCAATTTGGATGGTTGTCCAAAGCTCAACCTCAAATGTTACAAGTGCAGGAAAGGTGCAGTTGTCTTAAGGTATTCCAGCCTATTGACATTTGCAGTTCAATTTAAATCTAAGTTTAAATCAAATTTGATTTACCATAAGGGAGATTACATTTGAGCTGTTTGTAAAACCTTATGTGCAGCCACTAAATACATTGCACCATCTATTGCAGCTCACTTTCTAAGTGTTCTATTTTGGGTTCTGATACAACTGCAGTAGTGAGTACAGCTGCTGGGGAGGTGACACAATGGATTAAAAACTGTTGATGTACAATGCAGCCAGATGCATTTTCCTTGCCTTCACCTACCTCTAAGAGTAGAGGTACCACAGCTGATAGGAGAGGAAAGGGAAGGAGGAGGAAATATGTTTATCCATGCATGTATTTGTGTGCTCCTTGCACATTTTTACACACAACAGAAAGCTGCCAGAAAGGTTTTTTGGCAGCTTTTGGAGGGGGGGAAAAAAAAAAACCAAAACAAAAAACAAAAACAAACCCAAAAAAACCCCAAAAAACTTTGGCTGTACTGTTACAGTACCTCTAAGTTAGCCACAAATGACCTCTTGCCTTTTCTTATTATCCTTTTTTTTTGCCTAATTCCAGTTACTAAAGCCAGAACATTCATGGTTTGCTGGTTATAGCTGTGCTGTTGGTTGTTCTCCAGCACAGTAAAATTATTTTCCTGTACTCCTAGAGCAGAACTTCTGTAATGTTGAGTAAGAAAAGTGCCTCACTCACTATTCCCCAGTCCACACTCAGACTTTTCCAGGGAAGTGCTGTTTGCTGGAAACAAAGCTACAAAATTTCCACTTGAGTAGTGCAGACAGCGATACATGGGAGCTGAAACCAGCTTTAAACTGGAGCAATATAAAACTGAGTACAGTGTTCCTCCAGTCTCCCGGAGTTTGTCTCTATTTTATTCACTTCTCCTACTAGAATTGTTTTTCTTTCTAATGAGAGAAATCTTCAGGTAGATCTTTGTCTGCCTGAAGAGTCAAGTGCAGGTTCTGGCAGTAAAGGGATGGCTCTAGCTGAAAAAGCAAAGTTAAAATTGCTCTGTGATGAGTCTACTCTTGTGGTATTGTGAGTCTGCAAAATAATGCAGAAATAACCATGAAAAGCAATGGGAGTGCAAAAGCTTTTCCGGAGTTGGAAGATCAGTTTTATTAAAATTAGGAAAGTGTTTACTAGTGATAAGGAACCATTCTAAGTGAGGTTAACAAGTTGCATCACAGGGAAAGTCTTTTAAACAGTACCATGCACTAAAATTGCACGTGGATAGTTATGATACATTGATAATAACTTTGTTTTTCTATTTCTCCTTGTGTATATTATTTCAGGCACATGTGGCTTTGTAGAACTGAAATACAAACCTACAAATTAGAAAGCCAAGTTGTCCTAGGGGACCATTTAATTATTCATTACAATCCAGAGCTGTCTGCTAAACAAAATACGCTGATTTGCTGAGTTTCTGCTAAATGTATGTACAGAATCAAGTGCATGCATGAAGTATTAATACAACATCAAAGTTGGAATTTTACATGTAAGAATTTCAGAAATTTCCAGACTGAACAGCCAAAGGGTTCTTAACTTTCACTGGATACGCAGCAAAAAAACCAGTGCTTGTTTTCTTTGTGACAAGTATTGACCAATTTCTCTACAATGGAACACCTTTGGGGTTGGTGGTGTTACCAGGAAAGAGAAGACATCTGTAGTGGGCAAGAGGCCAATGGCACCTGGGCTGTGCCAGCCCTGGGGTGGCCACAGGACCAAGGCGGTGCCCATCCCCTGTGCTGGCCCTGCTGAGGGACCTGCAGTGCTGGGGGCAGCTCTGGGCCCTCACAAGAGAAACCCTGAGGGCCAGGGAAGGGAACGGAGCTGGGAAGGGGCTGGAGCCCCAGGAGAGGCTGAGGGAGCTGGGAAAGGGGCTCAGCCTGGAGCAAAGGAGGCTCAGGGGGGACCTTGTGGCTCTGCACAACTCCCTGACAGGAGGGGGCAGCCGGGGGGGTCGGGCTCTGCTCCCAGGGAACAGGGACAGGAGGAGAGGGAACGGCCTCAGGCTGGGCCAGGGCAGGCTCAGGGTGGACAGCAGCAGGAATTTCCCCATGGAAAGGGTGCTCAGGCCTTGGCAGGGGCTGCCCAGGGAGGTTTGGAGTCGCCATCGCTGGAGGTGTCCAAGGAAGGGCTGGAGGTGGCACTCAGAGCTCTGGGCTGGGGACAAGGTGGGGACTGGGCACAGCTTGGACCCGACGGCCTTGGAGGCTTTTGCAGCCTTAATTATTCTGTAACTCTGTGATTTTGTGATTCTCAACCATGCTGTGAACCACAACAACAAGTTGGAGAATTGCTTCAGCAGTGTTCCATTGCGTGACCACACAACACAGAGTAGTAAAATATGCCTATCAGCACACTAGTAAGAACTTGGAAATGAGAATTACTGGACTTTTCTCACCCCTATGGAGTAAAAGATACCACAGTTTTAAACCACTGCATATATATTACTTTTTTTGTTGTGTGGGGTTTTTTTTGGTTTTTTTTGGTTATTTTATTTTATTTTATTTTTTTTATTTTAAGAGCTTATTTTAATGCAAACGCGCAAAGAAATAAGGTTGCTATGGGAACTCTAACTCTTAATTCCGTGATGTGTGTGTGTAACACAACAAATGTAGTATTGCACTGAGCCTGTCTTTTGCATATAATTTTTGGTGCATTTTCAGAGAAAGGAGGATTTTGTAAACAATGAAGGGAATGGATGGAAAGAACTGAAATATGATAAAGAATTCTATAGGAGAGTTAAGGGTATAAGAAAGATCCAAAGCTGCTGGAGAGTGTCCAAAGGAGGGACTTGGAGCTGGTTTTTATTTCTTGAAAATTACCAATCTGGATGATATTCTAAATTTATTTAATAGAATTTCTGTGAGATGAAAATCCCTATTACTGCTACTCTTGGCTATTGACTTTCAGGTGTATTAATTGAAAACCTGGAGACAGTGAAGTAAACTTTTGCAGTCAACTCCCTTACAAAACACTGGAAAGATTTAACAGTTATGTACCAGCACAGATAAAATATTACAACAACCTGATAAGCTGCATCTGTTATGTGCACTTGCCCTTCCAGATTTTGCTGGGCCATTATCCTTTTTCCCTATTGCTTTCCCATTCTATCAGTGTTTGAAAAATTGAACAGCCATGAAGTATAACTGTCTAAATATATCTGTCTTGTTCAGGATCCCAGCCCAAATTGCACTTCCCTATGATGATGAATTACTGGTACCTGCTCCAGCCCTGGGCACATCACACGTGGGTGCTTTAGTGCCTTTCACCTCTGCAAAGAGAAAGCTGAAAATATTTCCCATCTGCAAATGGCTCTGTCTCTGCACTGGGACAGACAGAAGCTGCTTAGATATTTTTCCACTGTTTATATTTTTCCCACTTTAGGATCCATTCTTTAGCTATTAAGCTGGAGACCTATCTCTTGAAGCAAAAACTGAGTTAGGCCTTTTTTTGTCCTTCTTTTCTAATACATTTGTTTGAAATCCTATCAAGGTTTCCACCTTGGTAGATGCAGTTATAAAAAAAAAAAAAAATCTATTTATGTGGTATTTAAGCAATCTAATTTTTTTTTTCAGTAGATTTTTGATAATAAATCCAACCAGTCCAGAATATGATTAGGCAAGGAATTAATTGTCTAAAATTCCTTCCTAAGTTGGGTTGTCCTACAAGTATCAGTACTAGTTGAAACATTTTTTACATACATAATTTCAAATATTTATGTTTTGGTGTTGATCCCTTTGGTTATCTAGTAAGATTTTGTTCTTTCTTTTACTCTTGAAGAACATAAATATGATTTTGACTATTGTCATATATGTAGCACATACAGCTTGATAGTCCTTGTGGTTAAACCAGAATAAAATGTTAGTTATTGGCATTTTCTTAGGGAAACATGAAAATTTAAAAATAAAAATCTATTAATTTGGACAGCATCAAACCTGCTTCCATTTTTCACTCAACACTTTAAAACTAAAATTTGTAGTGATTCCTAATTTGAATTTAATTGTCCAAGAAATTATTGGTGCATTGCTTTAGGCATTGCAAATAAATAATAAGACAAACGTTATTGGATGCAATGGGAAGGGTCAATAATTCTAATTAAATTTCTTATAAACCTCATCTAGCACGAGCTAACCAGCACTGAAAGTCAGGTCTGAGGGTGGGATCTGGATCCATGGCTGGTTTTGTTTCTATTTCTCTGGAAAACCTTTGAAATCAAAACCAAGTGCACCAAATATTTAAAAAATCCCAACAAAACAAAAAAAATCACAAAGGAACCCAAACAATGAAACAAAAAACCCCAAAAAACCGAACTTCCTGGTTATTTTAAAATAGTGTTTCTTCCTTTCATAGTCCTGTGCAGCTTTGTATGATTTGAAGATGATCAGCTGCAGCACCTGAGTAATGTAGAAGGTAAAAATTGTAAATGGAGCTAAATCCACTTCAGACACTGCAGTTGGTCATGTAAACCATATGAGGCTCTTCATACAAAGTTATTTGATTATTCAAAGTTATCCAAACTATCCAAAACACTCTTCTCACCTAATTATCTTGGATGATTCTAGGAATCATTAGTTAATAATGATGTTATTAAAAAACAAACAATTGTATGTTCCTAGCACAGGAATAACTGAGGCTTTGTTAGAATTAAGAGAAAAAAAATACAGACCTCAATATTTTCTTTTTTTTTTTCAATTTAGTTTATTTCTCATCTAAAATTTCATATCCAAATTAATTAAAAAAATTAATAGTTATTCAATGAAATGAACTGAAATGAAATGTGGGGGAAGGGCAAGGGATTAAAGATTTATTATATATCCAGGTCCAGTGAGACGCGTGGTCATATAAATGAAAGACTGCCATAGGCAACATGAGTGTTTCTGAAGCCCAATTTTTCTTTTTTTGTTGAATAATAATTTATTACTTGTCTAAATCAGCAGCAGTTTCTGCTGGCCTCTCCTACCTGTCTCTCTTTATTTGCTGCCTTCTCATTCTGGAAACATTTTAAAAGGGGCAGATGCAGTTCCTTTTCCCAAGATTTTCAGTCTAAGGTCTATAAAAGACTTGCAAAGTTATAATTTAGGCTTTTTTAATCTGGCATGGAGAAAAATGAAATATGTCCAATAAATACAATTTTTTTTCAGCACCGTCTGTTTATCAGGAGTGTGAAAACTTAATGAGCCCATTTCTGTTGCAGGTAATTCAGATTGTCAGTGCTGTTGACAAGGATGATCCTAAAAATGGGCATTATTTCCTGTACAGCCTTCTTCCTGAAATGGTCAACAATCCAAATTTCACCATCAAGAAAAATGAAGGTAAATAGAAAAAATATAAAATGTGTATCTCAACAACTTAGTTTTGAATTGTTTTGTTGACTGCCAATTACTTTACCAGTGTGTCCTTTGGGCAATTAAAATTTAAATAATCTGCTGAGTGGTACCTTCGTTATATCTCTTAAGCTATTTCCAATAACTTTAAAGTAGATAAGAAAGTAAAATGAGTATGGAATTTCAATCCAGATGACAGCTCCCTGGCTTAAATAAAATGAAAGGATGGATTTACTGCCTGTATTATTCCTATTAATTTGAAATTCCAGAGATACGGTGTAGGATGAAAATCTGAAACTATGTTGATAAATAAATGTTGATTCCTACATTGACTGTTTATGGACGGGAACATAAAATTAAGTATCCACTAAATCTCCCAAAGAAAGCACCTTTTCAGACTGTTTGTTGTGTGTATAAAGGTTCCAAAATATTTTGGTGAGGAACTTTTGCTAGAAAGAGAAATCCCTTAGATCAGCAAAGCCCAGAAGGTCACTTTGAGTCATTGTTCTTTGGAAGGGCAAAATGTCATTTTGCAGGGCTGTGGAAGGGGATGTTCACGTGTGATGGGAAAAAGAGACCCATTTAATATTGTTGAGCAATAAATTTATACTGATCCTTTTCTTTGGCACACAGATCTGTTTGAAGGTCAGGTGAGAGAAAGAGCTAGGACTGATCCCATGAATTCTATAAATAGTGCTCGATGTGTTTGTACTTCCTTGAATATTCAGCAAAGTTGTTCTATCTTGGCTTTTTTCAATAAAGCACACCCTGCCAGGAATTCTAGTTAAATTCAGTCTCTTATTTGAAATTGTAAGAAAGTAAAGCCCTGTTTAGTCCCTCCCTAGTAAGAAGATGTGTGTATGTGTGAGCTGTATGTGCAGGAGTGTAAAAGCAATACATGAAATGTCAATTCAAGAGAAAATGCTGTTTGAATTTTTTATTCTATCTGTTTCAACCTAGAAGCATGATGGCACTGTTTTGCTAAATGACGCTGCACCTAATTCTCAAATCTGCTTAAATATATCCTATATTTTCCTTTTCTTTAGATATGTTTTTCTCTTCTAGCATTCACAAAGTGTGTCTCTGCTTATATCTCTATTTTCTTGCAGTAAATGAGTCTCTGTGTGTTTTCTGGAGAAGATAAAACAAACCTCTTCAAACTGCGTTTCATAATCATCAGCAGTGTAACACAAATTGAATTAAGCATCCTAAATGTGAGGTGGTTTGCTTGGCACAGCATGACAAAGTAAAAAAGATCTTAGCATTTCTCTTCATGTTTAAATACTGAGCTCACGTCGCTAATTACCCTTGTCCTTCCAATCTGTTACCTATTTAAGACCCACTCCTGCTCCTACTCACAGACAATGGCAAAATGAGTCCTGAGCTGAGTGAGAGTGAGGAAACTTTCTGTGTAACAAGGCTGAGAAAAATAAGTCCAATTTTGTTACATTGTCACTCCATTTTATGCAGTTTTTAATGTGTTTGAATCAGTTAAATGTGAAAATCTTCTTAAAACAACCACCTGAAATCTCTTGAAATTAAAAATCTGCTTGAAGAGACTTTTCTGATTTAATTCTCCAGTATCCAATAATAAAATTCCAACTATGCATGCCATCCTTGTCAATCAAGATTGCTCAATCAGGAGTGCAGTGCATGGTTGATGTTAGAACACGACCTCCCACAGGAAGCAAATACTCCTGTCAGAGCCAAAATCAGGGTGTAATTTGGTTGAGGTGAGTTTTTACATCCTTTAAACATCATAGATCTTCAGCAAGTCTTTATCTAGTTATGCCACTTAAACAATGAACTTGACCATGACTTTGTCTTGAATATATCTGCCAGATAAGCATGAGTGATTATTCCTGTTGAAAAACACCAGTATGCCTAAAAAACCTGAATTCACAAGTTAAATTCCTCCTTTTTTTTTTTGTATTGCTGAGTGTCTGGGCTGTCCATAACCAAGTTGGTGTGGTCTGGGACTGTGAGGAAATGCCTGTAACAAACCCTCCTCTCTTTTCTGGAGATCAGATCAATGCTCAACACAGTAAAGCTTGGAACAGAAAAACATTCCCTCACACTGGTGGCCAAAATCCTTGACATCTTCCTGACTGTGTCCTCGGCCTCATTTTCCTCTCAGAGTCTTGGCCCTGCCAAATTAATTCATCAAGGCAGCAGAAACTTGATGGCTGCTGAAGAAATGCTGTCCTCTTGCAGATAGTGTACTGGGACTGCATTTTCTCAGGAAGCCTGCTGTAGAAACCCATTTTTAACTTGCTAGAATTAGCACATTTCTTTATTTAAATCGTTTTTCATACCTTGCCTTTCTTCAAAGTCCTCTCGAGGGCAGAGATATACAACAGTACCTCTCCTCAAAAAATGATATTGCCCTTTTGGGTTCTCCTGTGCTTTAGATATTTGCATATTTAGATATAGATTATGATATTTAGATAACATTGCATTTGGCCACCATGCAATGATGCCATTGAATGTGGTGACACTGGTGTGCAAACAGTGCAGTTTGGCATCTGCCAGGAGAAAAAGCTGCCATGTCCTCTTTGTGTCCCTCATGCTACAGAATACACAAGATGCCTGCGATTTGGAATGTTCCCTTCCTGTGTGGAACATAAGCCCAACCATTAATCAATTTAGTTTGTTGCACACAGGCTGATTCTGTTGTTCAAACCTTCCACATCACCCTAAGGCAAGTTCCCATGACAGTCAGTAATTAACTGTGCTGCTGACATACACTGCAAATATTGTGATTGGCCATGTTGTTATTGAGAAATGTGTTTAACTAAGTGACACAACAGGTATCTTCATCAGGAACCACACAAAACAACCCCAAAATGCTTCTCAGAAGATTTTATTACGTATACAGAAGTTATGTTGTGCTCACAGCAGAATCTGTGCCTTGAAATGGTGCCCTGGTGTTCTTTATTTGCTTGGTTTGTTGAATTCCCATATTTACAATCCCTTCTGTAGACAAGGCACCCAAAACTGTAGAGGCTGTGGTGCCTTTCTGATGTAAATAATGTAAAAAATGTAAATTTAAATGCCATCATGCATCTCACTGAATGTCTGTAGGTCATCTCTTAGTGATCTTTATTATCCATATCTCCTGATCCTTTCTTCTGTCCTTTTCTGAGCTCAGCTGTCCGTTACTAGGTGGGATTTGGAGGTTTTTGTGCCTTGGATTCATGGACAGTCAGTGATAACCCAAAGAGAGGCAATCCTCCTCTCTCAAGCACACTGATCACTTGGATTGCCAGGTGCAAAAACCTTTATCCCCTCTCGAGAGAAATAATGGAGTTACATAACAAAAATATAAGAAGTTAATGCTACACGAAAATCATGTCATGTTCTCTGTGTTAGTCCTGTGACTAAACCTGTGACTCTGTGACATAACAAGTCCTTGACTGCACAAACTCCTGCCTGAATCTCTGGGCACTTTTCACGTGCCTTTGTGCTGGGTTTTCTGCACAGGAGCAGAAGTGGGGGAAAAAAATGAAAACCCATGTTTTGTGTGGTGTGTCTGAGAAACTTGGAACCAGAAAAACCTCAGATTTCAGATGAAAATATCTGATGTTTAGACAAGTGTTGATACACTCTAGCAATGTGTTGTAGACTGACTGGAATTAACCCTTCCAAAAAAACTTTAGGCTCACAATAAATGACAAAAAACTGACAGGAATGTAGAGACTGATGAGGATTTTGTACTGTCATGGCATCAGAAAACTGAAATGAGGCCTCTGGAAATGGAATTAGAATTTTGTTGACAGCCTTTTTTTCAGGTGAGTGGTCTTCACAGAGCATTGCCTAAAATCCAGTGCCAGTACCTGGATCTCCTGCATCCCAAACAACACCCTCACAGCAGTACCTGTTTTCAGCATTGACTTCTTAAGGTTTCCTTAGATTGTTCAAGTGAGAACAGAATTCTGTGATAGGAGTGTTTTCACACATGCAAACATTTTGATACGTTGTCAATGCAATTTTTACTGTCAAAAACTACCAAGCAAGCATTTGCCATAAAGAGACCTAAAGTTTTTCCCATGCAAAGTTTCCATTGTTTTTCCATTTTTCTGATGCCAGGTTCTGTTTCCTAATGGAATAAACCCCGGATCAAACGTTCCACACTGCCTTTGGATGCAGTAATTCTTCTGACAGGAGAAATGGTGCATCTTTCCTGGATAAATGGGATATTCCATCTCTCTTAAATAGCAGAGCAGTCCTGGGCTTGCCTGGGCCATGGCAGGGCTTACCTTTGAGTTGAGAACCTTACTGGCATGAGCTGATATTCCTGCAGAAATCCAAATGCCTGATTTGGCTTGTAATAGGCTGATTATCAGTAATCAGCCTCCTCTCTCCCCCAAATACTCAATGTCCATCTGGCAAGTTGAGCTCTGAATTTGGTCCTGATTCTAGTGAGTGCATAGTAAAGAGGTTTTCTTTTTTTAATTGAAGCATTATATATCCACTTAAGTGATGAACTGTTCTGTTGGCTCTCTCTATCAAACTTAATATTTATCCTCAGCCACGCTTAGTCTGTTGCACCTGTGATACATATAACAGCTCCCAGAGTGATCATGTTTAAAAGTCCATTTCCTTTGTTCTTTCCTTCAAGTTAAATCTTGCTTATGTCCTCCTTGTGCTGCCTTGAAAGAGCAGGCACTGTGTTGTTTATTTTAAAGGAAATGGCCTGGTATAATCACTCCAATCACTGGCTTGCATGCCTTTGTATACTATTGATTATTTTATCTTTCATCACCCCTTTACCATTAAAAACCAAGTATTTCTGAACTATTTCACAATCACTGAGGAAAACAATTGCATGCAAGCACTCTTAGATATGCCAAATAATAAAACCAAATTATTAGCACTTTTTTTTTTCCTAATGAAAGTACTTCTGTGTCACTGTGGTTTTAATACAATAAAACCTGGATTTTCCCCCATCTTTTTTTATTAAAGTATTTTTAGCAGCATCTGTCAAATACACACCTGGAGGGCGAGTCTTTTGTTCCCACCAGAGTAACTCTCATGTGTTAAAATAAGTCTTTCCCTGAAACAGTTTCTTTTGGCATTTCTGGATAAGTCTCTCTGCCATTGTCTCAGCTGCCAGCTAAAGTTCCTTCTGTGTTTTTGATTGACTTTTCTCTCCAAATATATCCCTCTGAGAGCTCCGAGGTGACTCCTCTGTCTCACTGCCCTCCTTCCACTTTGCCCAATTTCAAAGTTAACCCCCTGACCCCAGGCTCAAATTGCCAGAGCAAGGACATCATTAAAGCCATCATTTCTGGGTGCATGGGCAGTGAACATCCAGAATAACAGCACCCAAATGGTCCCTTGGATGTGAGCGGCACATCCTCGCACACTGCTGCAGTTTCAGGCAATTTTGGACAACTTTGTGGCCCAACTGCCACGTGCCAGAGGCTGTTCCACAATGGCACTGCTCGAGGGAAAGCACATGCTTATGTATTTCTGATGTGTTTAATTATCGTCCTCATTTCTTTTATACATCAGTAATTAGACTTTCAAACTCCAAAACATACCAATTCACATCCTTGTTAGTGTTTTTCTTGAAATTAAGTGGTGTGCTCAGTCTTGCATCTTATAAATTATTATTTTTCTACCATCTGTCTCAGTATTAGTGGTATGGAATAACATCCAGAAGACGTAAAGCAATATGAGGCTTAATCTAAGAAAAAGCATTGATCGACATCTCTTTTAATAGACATGGTTTTGTCACCAGAAATCACAAGGAATACTTGCCTAACAAGGTGCAAGCAGTGTGAAAGGAGCAGAGTTAAAAAATAAACCATTCCAGTGTATTAAAAAATAACAAAGTACCCTATTATCTGGCACTTGGGTGTCAGGATCTGCCATCCACAGGCGCTCATCGTGTTTCTCCAGGAGCGTTCATAGTGTGAAAAATGTATTATAAATATCATACTATCAATCTTTTTCTCAGCATGGCATTTAAACTGGAGTTGTTTAAATAGCAAAGTTCAACATTTTTATAACCTGTACATGTCAGAAGAACCTCAGTTTATTGATTTTTTATGAATAATAGAGTTAATAATGAAATTGCTAATACAAAATTATTGAAATATTTCCTTTGTAGTGTGGTTGAAAGATTTTGTTCAATAAGTTCTTTTTTGCTTATATTAGAAATTGTAAGTTATAGAAATTAAAACAAAGCATACAGATGTTATTTTGCTGAGTAGGAAGGTCTAATATTATGAAAACAATTCATGTGATAGTTAAGGTAACTAAGCTCTATGAAACATTGTCATTCTATAGATTAAGAATAATCTGGCTTTTTTTTTTTTCCTTCCCAGAAAATTCTTAATTGTATTTTGGATGCATACTTGCCTTTCTCAGCTAAAAACAAAATGTAGTTTTTACAGGCCTGAAGTACCACATTGTACTCATGGGCTGCAAGTTATCCTAAACTGCTGAGCCCCTTTTTAAGAATTATGTCTCTCATGTGCCTTGTTGTGCTGCTGGAAATTGTGTCAGGATCACGGTGGGGCTGGGTGGGAACCAGGGGACACTGTGCTGCCACACCTCTCTCACTGTGGCAGCAGGCAGGGACACCATGGAGAGGAAGGACTGATTCAAGCTGCCACTCCATTAATATGCAAAAAGGGATGTTCAGCCAGTGCAAACAGCTTTGCTGGAGCCAGTGGTTGTGCATTGGGTGGCAAGCGGCAAGTCCCTGAAATAATTCATTTTTATACCAGAGGAAATGTGGTTCCCTGTTTATTGTGCTCAGGTTCCTTTACCCTTGGTCCTTAGACAATTCACCTGCCTGAAACTGCTTTGGATCAGAAACCATGTTAGATCATCCTCTGTGAGAAAAGTTATCAATTTCCTTATTTACATATCTGGCAATTCTAAGATGTAATGTCATCCTGTGAAGTAACAGACTGTGCCTAAGAACTCAAAGAGAGGAGCCCTTTCTCAGTGACAGAGTGATGAGCTACATGAGGGGGAAATTGGTGCTATAGATCTTTAGATTATTTTCAAATTCTAGAAGACTTGGTAGAATTTCAAGTTAATGATAGCATTCCCAAGGGACCCCAGTACATTCCAGTTCTGCTCAGAAGTTCTGTCTTGCCAAGCACTGGATGCATTCCCATTTTTACTGTATGATTTCACATTGCAGTTGAAGAGACATATCTGACTCCTTTCTACTATTCCTAGCAAGGCTACACTTTTCCATGGTCCAGCAGTGTTAGTCCCATCCAGCTGAGAATGCTGGTGACAATATTCTCAGTCTGTGTCTTTCTGCTGATAACTTTCTGCTTCCTTCCCCCTTCTTTCTTTACTGTCATCACTATCAGCTGTGTTCTGTTATTCCCTGAAGTTCTGTTTTTCTTTGATGTTGGATATCAGTTGAGTGAGATTTGAAACAACTTCCCTGGCAGGGGTGGCTGTGGTGTTGTTTTCTGAAGTGATTGCATTAATGTGGATGGGAAGCCAGCATTTTTTCACTCCAATCCTTTGTGTGCCACTTCCCTCACTGACACCTGCTTCTGCTGTCTTTCCCAGCTTTCTTCTTGCATGCAGATCACTGCTCTTTCCAGACTCCTTTCTGATTAGAACCACAAACCAGGTGAAGTCTCAGTGCAGTTCTGCAAACTCTCTTTAGCCCTGTCTGGACAATTTAAGCTTCTTACAATGGTTATGTGCTTTTCACCACTTCGCTAGGCTAAAGAGGTGACTCCTCCTTGGTGCACACAGCTGAAACAGAGAATAGGATCAACTCTTCGGAGGCTAACTCAGCTGCCAGCTCCTCCACCCTGTGACCCTTCTGTCTGTTCTGCCCATCTGAATCCTTATTCACTCCTCTCCTGTATTCAGGATGCAGGACTCCAGACAGATTCCCTCTCTCCTCCGCCCTAAGCCAGAGGTGATCCATCAAGTCTTCACTGGACTGGACAGGCCAACCTGATGGATGAACCAGCAAGGAGGGGGCCATCTGGTAAGCTGATTGTCCTCTTCCAGGCATCTCCAGCTCCTCTTCAGCTCTGCTGTGCTCCCCAGCACGTCTGTACTTTTTATGGTTTTGCACTGGCAAAGTGTTTCCTGGGAGCTTCTGTTCCAAATGCTGTTTAACCTTTCCGTCCTGTTTCAGTCTGTGGTGACCACTTCTTTGCAAGCCTCCCAAATGCAAACTTTCAGACAGCTACAGGAGGAGTTGTCTCCACACACTGGAAAATCAGACTAATTCCCACAGCATCCCATCCTTTCAGAGATTGCCTTTTTTTGGTCATTCGAATCAACCACAATTACACAGTTATTGCAGAGCATTAATGTAAACATGACCCAGCCCCAAACAGCACCCAGGCTAATCCCAAACACCCGCAGCCTGCCATTATTCATACATGACTAAAGAGACTTTTACTTCACTCGTTCTTAATTTATTATTTGTGCTGCTAGCAACAGAATGTTGCCAAGGCGTCAATTATGTTTCATTTTATAAATCAAACTAATTGAGAACCAGATGCAATCTGAGTGAAAAAGATCTGAGGTCAGTGTTGTGCACCATATGCACAACAGTGCTTACTCATGATGAGGGAATGGATTGGACAGCTGTGAATTTTCCTGCTGTAGGACTTTCATCAAGCTCACTAGTGTAACGTCCTTAGCTCTCTTTTTCCAGTTTATTGCATTAACTTCATAATAAAACTAAAGAAGAGTGAGTAAGGGATAAAAGGTTGTGAAAACAAACCAGGAGAGCAAAAGAATAAGGTCGGTAAATTATCATGAAAATCTGCCTGGTTTAGTAATAACATGGAATAGGGATGAAAGAAATAGCATAGAACAAATTGAATCTTCTATATGACAATTTCAGACACATAATGGGAAAGCAGACATTAAATCAGGGTCTCAAGACTGAACTTCTTAGCAGGCAGAAAGGTGGTGTTCTTAACTGAGTGCAAAACTTCTGCACTACCAGCAGAAAGACCTGCAGTAGATCCTTGGAACTTATCAACGGGCAGGGCCTGAGCCCAGGGAGCTCCCCCTGCCCAGGAGGCAGAACTTGTGCCCTGGGCAGTGCCCAGCCCTGCGCAGATTGTCCAGAGAGGCTGTGCAGGCTCCTCCCTGGGGATATTGCAGAGCCCCATGGACACCCTGCTGTGCCCTGTGCTCTGGGATGGCCCTGCTGGAGCAGGGAGGTGGCACCAGAGGAGCCCCTGGGGGCCCCTCCAGCCTCACCCAGCCTGGGGCTCTGTGAAACATTGCTCCACCAGCCTTTAATCAAAGGTTCCCTAAGTGCTCTAAAAACATAACTCCTTAAAAACTCACAGCACCCATGATTATGATATTCTAGGACTTTGGAAGTATTTCATAGTAGTATTTATAGCTAAGTGAATATATAATATTTGGAGATAAATTTCCAGATTTTTAATCAGCTACCTTCTAAAAGAGTTAGATTTCTAAGTACCACTTCTGGCTTGATGGGTACATCTAATTCCTCCAGGTTCTCTGCAAAAAGCAACTTCTGTGGCAGAAATGTGCACAGACAATGCACTGACTATGTTTGATTTCCTGGAAATAGGTTTAATTCACTGAGCAGGAGGGATGATGTCCTGAGGCCAAAGGTTCTGGCAGAGCCTCTGCCCCATCACTACCTCAATATATTACCCAGCAGAGTCATATTGCATCTAAGAAGTTCCTCTGTGTTCACCTCATGGTTAGCTTTTGTTTTGTTTTGACTATTTGGATTTTCACCCTAAGTACCTGATTGGTAAATGTGGCACAAGATTGATTTTCTGTGGTTTTTGTTTTTTTTCATTTGTTTGTTTGTTTTGTTCGTTGGTTTTGGGGGGGGTTTGGTGGTGGTGGTGGTTTTTTGGTTTGGTTTGGTTTTTTTGTTTTTTACTTTGTAAATTTATTGGTTGCTCTCATTAGGGAATATCTCTTTGTTTTTTCATATCCTAAATACAGACTGTTGAGGAGGAATTAATTTATTAGTTGCTCTAATTGCACTTTTGTCAATTAATGAGAAACTAGATAGGAATCTCATTTTAAACTTTCGGTTTCAGTAAAGATTAAAAGACCACCAATACTCTTCTACTAGAGGAAGACTCTAAACAGGCTAAAACTGAAAACAGTTTAAGCAGGAATCATCACATATTAATTGTTAATTTTTCCCTTGATTAGGAAAAATCTCCTTTTGTTCTGTCAGGCTATTTGCACGTGGATCCTCCATTGAAAATAGAAGGTATTAATTTTTCACACTTAGCCTTCAGGCTTATCTGATTAACTATTACACAACTGACATTATAATGTGAGTTGAAAAGGCTAAGATCATGTTCCAATCTGCATCTTGTTTTGAACCAATTCCACGAGTGTTTTACACAAGGAAGGAATTACTGTTGGAATCACAGTCATTGTTCCTCCAGGGTGACCACAACATTGATTATTATGTGAATGCTGTGTCTCTGCATTCTCCTGAACCTGTCTGGTGTGCTCAAATAAGTTTATAGTTTATATTGTACATACCCTTTTATTTCCTCCTTACTCATTTGGAGGAGGTGACTATTTGAGAAGAGGTTGTATTTCTCTGGCACAGCAAATATAGCAGTGACACACTGAAAGAAACACAAAATTTATAATGATTTTTTTACTACCCTTTCTGACATCAAGCTTTAGAGAACAAGGGAGACAAAACTTCTTTTTTAGTTGGTTGGGGGTTTTGAACCACTTAGGTTATTTTCCCATCAACTCCTGATTTTGTAATTTTTATGGGTGATCTTGTTGTAAAATATGTCACTTTGTTGGTCTTCATTTAATTCTGTGTAATTAGGATGTACTTTATTTGGCAAGCAGCCAGTAATTAGTGATATATTTATGTGATTATTAGCATGTAATATTTATATAATAAATCTGCCGAGAAGGCAATCCATTCAGAGGGCAGGGAAGAGGTAGAATACATGATCTGTCTGAACACAGAGATCTTACACACTGAGCCAAATGCAGCAAAGAAATGAAATGTATCGCTTGACCTGTCTAGTCTGGGGAGAGAGTTTGCATATCCTAAAATGATAGGATGTGCACACTTGGTAATCAGCACTGATTAGAGAGGGAGTGAAGATGGGCCCCTGTTTGAAGTGAGATAATAAGGCAGCTTGTTAGGGAGAGATAAATAGAACTTGAAGAAAAGGACCAGATGTCTGCTTGATGGCGTTGGAGAGGAAGAGCTCGCGGGGTCCTCCGAAGGTAACTGATGGAGCCGATTACAGGAATCAGGAAAGCAGTGGGAGCTGTCTGCCCACGTTCAGAGAGCAAAGGCAGAGCCCCCAGTCTGGCCTAACTAACTCTGGGCTCAAACTAGCAAACTTCACTCTGGGTGTAGGCTAAGAACTGTGTACATCCTTAAACAGTAATGGTAAATCTGTAGTTTCGGGATTTTTTGTACATCTGACTCTACTCTAAGAGCTAAGTCAGGAATGAAGTCCTCTCGGTGGAGTTTTAAATAGAGTTTGGTGTTGAAGTCTTAAACCTTAAAAGGAGCATCAACAGTAATCTCTGAAAGCTGATGAAAGTTCTCTCCTCTGTTCTAAGAATGTTGGGCTGGCTTGAACGTGAGCACTGAATTTCTTCTTCTCTTTAATGGCATAACAATTTCACATTGCTGTCGTAAACTCCTATAAAACTTTTTGGCTTTGCTTGTGCTGCGTTACGAAATTCTCATTCAGTCTAACCTAAAACTGAAGCTAAAATCTAGGTTATTGGAAATAATAAAAAATAAAATAAAACTAATTCATGTAGCCTTTTCCAGCTTGTTGCTCCCTAACCTTGCTTAGCTCTGTCCTGTCACTTTCTATAACATTTTCATCCATTATATGCGACCCTGCTGTAAACTTTGCAGTGTTCCCCCAACAGAGATTAAGACCTTGTGATCTCAGAGCACTCTACAGGAGTGATGGATTTTTGATTGAGGAATTGTTCTGGAGTTTGGAACACTTTTTTTTAGCTTGGCTATGGGTTTCCTGTATGAGTTTGGACAAATCGTTTAATCACTGTGCTCCCATTGTGGCATGCAAACACTGCAGCGCTGAGAGCAGTTCCCTAGGGGCTGGCAAAGACTGAGAATTTCAGGAGTGCTCTAAGGGGTGTTTTGGATTCTTCTGAAAGTCTCAGACAGGAAACATGAAGAATTTGCTTGTCCTGGGAGGAGATGGTGAAGCTCAGTCTGATGGCAGCTACAGCTGAGGCACTGTGGTATCTTTGATACAAGCTGCAAAGCTAAATACAGAGGGAAGTAGTTTAGACTCAGTTCTACACCTGGCATCTCCTTCTGCATCATCTTTATCTAGTCCACATTGTTATGGCTTCTTTTTACTCATATTTTCTATTTTTAAATGAGAAAAAAATTATAACAAATCATCTTTCTCTTGTTTTGTGCCTTTCTTCTTCTAACAGGCAAGATCAAAAGATGCAGTTGCTAAAACCTTTATAGAGTTCTAATACAGTCTGTCTAGCAGAACCACTTGCTTCAAAAACTTATAAATAGAACTTAGCTTTTTCTAAACTAAAATTATTTTTCTTAATCTTTTTTCTTTTCTTTTTTTTTTTCCCAGTAAGGAAACATAACTTTCTCAAAGTATCTGCTGGTTTTTTTCTGCTCACCTTTTTGACTTTATAAGTTTTTTCTTCATGATCACAGAGGTGGTTTTGGCATACTGAGATGTATTTTCCTCTGCCAGTAGAATCCCCATCTCTTCTAATACTTTTATGTGACCATGCTCTGTATTTTTGTTGCAGCTTCTGCCTAAATACTTCACTTGTACTTTATCAGACTCTTCATCACAGATTAGAAGACAACAAGGAACCATTTTCAAGGTGTTCTCTCAACTTACAGATTTTTTATATGTTTATATCTCGTAATTTCTCTTCTTGGGATGAAGTGAAAGAATGAATAAGATATCTTTTGTTTTGTTGCAGTTATATTTCAATTGTGAATACAAATGTTTTACTATTTTTAGAACTTCCATCCTTCAAAAGCCACCTGGACGAGGTCCTGGGCTCTGGGTAGCTGTGGTGAGCAGGGGTTGGACCAGGTGACCTCTGGCGGTCCCTTCCTACCTCACTCATCCTGTGATTCCATGAGAACTCCAAACAGCTTCTGAACTGGTGCTGTAATTTTCATCTGTTCACCCATATTGACGTTGACTTTGTAGTATCTCTGTAGCAGTGAGGCAGAATTCAAGTGCTGATATCTT
Organism: Dicrurus megarhynchus; assembly: GCA_013399195.1. Lineage (NCBI taxonomy): Eukaryota > Metazoa > Chordata > Aves > Passeriformes > Dicruridae > Dicrurus > Dicrurus megarhynchus. The sequence continues at coordinate 297,852 of VXAD01005465.1, read as the reverse complement.
TCCCTGGCTCCTTCTTTCCAAGTTCTGTGTTGTGTCACACAACGTACAGAGAAAAGTTGGGGTCTTGCAGTACATCCTGGGCTTGGAATCTAAATTCAGATGCATGTGTGTTCTGCTTTGGTTCTCCATAATCCAGCTGTGTATCCCAGTCTGGAACTTGTGGCTATTCTAAGTTTTTTCCATCTAATATTTGCATACTGTGCAGAAACATTCCAAAGAATATCTGGGATGTTCCACTTGAAAACTTTATACAATCTCTTCCACTCTATAGATGGGTAATTGTTTCTTAGACTTACTGAAATTCCTTCTCTGGATGCCTTTTGCTCTTCTCTGCATTTCAAAAGGCCATCAGTTTTCCCCACGGGAGTCACGTCCTCAGTGAGAGGTGTGCATGTAATAAGGCATAGTGTGAATCCTCTGGGTGTGAGACAGAGGTATAAATTGCTGCCATTAATGGCCTGATGATAACAAATTGTTATTGTTATATGTAATCTGCATATCAGAATGTCTTCCCAAAGTCATTATCATGCTGCCTGTGTGCCCAGGGGCAATGTTACACCATAGCATTTCAGTCTTTCAAATTACAAAAAGCTAATATAACTCTTGATGACATTTACAAAAATGTATAATGGCACTCCTTTCAGGGCTCTCATGGAAATTATTCTCAGGGAACTTCAAGGGAGTTCTGCGTGTATGAGAACTGCAGGATCTGGCACTTTTTACAATCAAAGTCACATTTTTTTTCTTCAGCGGCACCAGCTCAAGAAAATGTTAAGTCAGAATTGTTTTTAATTTATTTTCTGACTTAAAATGCCCCAGCCAACGTAAGCTGTATTTAACTTCCAAGGCTCTTTGGCAGAGAGTACACATTCTAAATTTCTTTTCATAGGAAGTTGTTATGTCAGAGTTATAGACCTCTGAAAATTGGCATTTTGTAATGGAAGTGCTGACAAGACCTTTATTACACCAGTACAAATAGGCAGCATTCCAACAAATGCTGGTTGCTGGTTTTATAGTCAGCTGGTTGCTTTCTGCTACTGTATTTCAAAGTGAACATTATGTAAAAAGTAAGTGGCATAATACAAATACTCTGGTAGGGCTGGAATTTGGCTCTTACTGTTACAACAAAACTTCAATATGGTTGATAGGTCTGATTACAGATTTAGTTTTTAAGGACTGGTATATGATTTACTGGTAAATTGATTTAAATCCTTCCCAAGTGCCTGTGTACATGCAGCACAGAATTGGAATGGAAAAGATGATCATCATGGCATGGAGGAGAGGATGTTAAATTACTTAAATGGCAAGAACACATCACATGTAAGACCCTACTTGTTTTATGTTTCTTACTGTGATATTCGCAGTTTGTGTTGTAGAAAGAAAGATTCACTTCAAACAGCTGTGATTGTCTTCGTAGTCACGAAGTCTGTGAACTTTTCCAGACCTAGGTGTCACTGATGTAAGCATTGGAGGATGTGTGTGAAGTGAGGAAGGTGAAGAACATGGGAGGGAATTCTTGGAACTTTTCCATCACCTTCCATAAGCACGCTGAATTTTGTTGAACCTGATGGAGATTTCGCTCTAGACAGAAGAGAACATGCAGTCAGTGTGATGTTTAAAGCTGTACCTGTCACTGTGGCCTGAGGGGCTCAGATCCCTGTCTGCCACCAGCTTCTCTTCCCACACTGCATTTGTAAGTAGGTAGTCATAGAAAGATTGAGAATCCATTATCCCTCCAGAGAAAAGCAGATGGCACAGCCTTGGGATATCTTGACTTTTTTATTTATCCTTGCAGCATTTTCATTGGAATCTGGTAATAGAGTACTGGAAAGTTCTTGGTTCAAATGCAAAATATAGGCATTTTTTAATCAAAGCACTGTAGAACACAGTATCACTTTCTGAAACTTTTTGGTTAAAATAACAAGAGAATAGAATTAACTAGAATATGTAGATTTCAAAAATGATCCATCAGTCTATGCAAATTGCTGTGTTAATAATGTATTTTTAATGCTGAGCACATTTGACAGCCATTTCATCTCTCTTTCTAAACCAGAGCTTGGCAACCTGCATTAATTCTTACACTTTACAGATGTACCATTCAATGCACATGCCACGTAGTGATGTGATCCGAATAAAGTAAAGCATGTCAAAGCAGTGGCATTATTAGTAAACAACTTTGTGACTGGCTGCTTGAATACAGAAGAGAAAAATGAGAAGGCAAAAGCCAGTGCTGTTCTAGCACCTCTCACATCTTCACTGGCCTGGATTTGCTTCCCATTATGGCAGTGTCAATCCTAAGTGGCACCAGGGGTTTGGAAGAGATAAATGGATATTCCAGAGTGAGTGAGACTCAGTCAGGTGTGTTGGGTGCAGTTCAAACAAGGTGGAGCTTAAACAGACCCAGAAACCAAAATTTCCTTCTTTGACTTGCTCTAGGTGTCTGTAAATTAAAAAGAGAGAGAGAGGTACCATGTCCTAATTATTTCTCTACCCCATTAACAATAAAACTGGTATTATTTCAGACTCAAGGCGTGCTTCTACATCATTATTTCTTCAGCAGGGATTTTCTGTCCTTTCTTCAATGAGTTAAAAAACCAAGGTACAAAATACAAGAGTTACTGCTAGACTGCAAGGGACCAAATAGTTATGTTTGATTATGGCTCTGCTGGCCTAAAGGTCAGAGGAAAGTTTTAGAATACTTAAGAGACAATTATCTAAAGTTCAGACTTTTCCAAAGGAATAGAACTAGAAATTATCCAGACTATTATCTAAAGTTCACAGTTTGAAAGGAAAAAGGTAGGAGGAAATGCTTATTCATCATCACTTTGCTGTTAATTTGTCTGGCTTTCTTTTTTCCTCCTGTCAAGAATTTATTTACTACGAGTTCTGTATTACACAGCAGTACTAACATAATTATTCGCCTTTCCAAGAAATTTTAACATATGAGAATGATGTATACACAACTAAATATTACTTTGCTTATGATTCAAAATTCCCAGCAGTACTTTTTATTTCTGCAAAGGACTACATGGAAATGTGTTTAGGTTTTTTTATTCATTAGTTGATTCAGCTGTTCAGTTCTGGCATAAACTGTTATTATTTAAGCCAAATGGTAAAGAGAAAAAAATAATCAAAGATAAAAAATATGTGACATTTTCCAATTATTCTTCTACCAATACAGTCTCTCACATGAAATACTTATTTTTCCCCTGTGTTCTTCTTGGTGTTTTAAGAGATTGCAGAAACTCCAGGTCTAGGAAAAAAAAAAAAAAAAAAAAAATTCAAGTGTTATTTAATTTGTCATAGGAATGTTTTGGGAATTGCCATTAAATATGCCAGTATAGAATGCAACTTGCTATGGGGCAGGAGAGACAGTTTGAACAGGCAGGTGGTTTTTTATAATGAAAACTCTTTTTTCTTTTGAACCTGGTGTGTGCTATCAAATTTGATAGCAGTCATCAATCTGCTTGTTTGAAGACATCACAAATTTTTGACATTTATGAAAAGCAGGTCAGTTTGGAATACCTGTGAACGCTTCAGTCAGTGCCCATATGGTTTGGCCATCATAAATCAGGAAAAACATACCGTAAAAATGGCCTCTCTTTATTTTCAGATGATTTTGTAAGCCTTCTCTTTGAATAGAATATTTATGTCTTTACCATAGAGATTAGGCAAAGGCTCCTTTTCCTTCCAAACTGCTGCTCAAGAGGATTTTGTTTGAGACAGTCATCAAGGAAGGCCTGGTACAGCTGTAAAAATACACATGACACAGTTGTTTATATAGATATATTAATAAACATATGTATATGTTATCATAAAAATGTATTTTTTAAAAATACAGACATGTTAAAAACACTAATTTTAATCATGAAACAAAATTGTTATAGCAATTCTAATGAGCAAATAGATTATTTTCTTCAGCTACTAACTATTGCCAAATTTTTAACATACAAACTCACAATTGTACCCTTTTAATCAAATATTCCTTTAAAATGTGTTTCAGCCTAAGGCAGGAACAAAAAAAAAAAATCTGTCTTAAATGGAGATTTCTCATAAAGAATTTTAATGACAGTCTTTTGGAAGCAGGAAACTGATGCTTCCAACTTGTACTGAAGTGGAGTCTGAAACAGATCAATCAGTTTTTCAGCTCAGGGCCTGCTTGTGAGCAGTGGTTTTTTACAAGGGGGACGTGGATGAGGGTGTGCTTGGAGCTGCCACTTCCGGTTCTTGTGGTGGATCAGAAAGGAGATCATCACTGTTCTTTCCCAGGGATTCTATAACTGCAAAAATAAAAAAGAGATATTTCAAAACAAGAGAGTTAGAGAGTTACCACATGGGCTATGGGCAGTGACTTGTCGGGGCTGCATTCACTGGGTTTGTTTCTGCAGTGCAATCCTACCAAGCTGAAGAGGTGTTATTTGTAAATCTTTTCGTAGAAAGAAAGTATAATTGAGAAAATATTCAAAAGAATAATGATTAAGGTATGGCTTGGAGCTCATGGAGTGTATAGAGTGACTTTTTGAGAGACCTCGGTGGCTCTTGACAGCTTTATTCTCAGGCTCTAAAAAGGGGATTGGAATCTTCCCTATAATCCTCCATTTTTCTGTTACTAGGTTTGAATTCTGAAGAAAAACAAAAATGCCAATGTTAGACTGTCATTATGTTTGAATTTTGAAGAAAGACAAAAATACCAGTGTTAGAAATGATCTTTTAAAAATCTGTTTGACATTGTAAGGCCTCCACTAGTGAATATTAACTATTGCAGGAGACACATGCATATTAATTATGGTTATTAATGGTTATGCAAAGCTGAAATGGCATCAGCATTCTCTTGAATGTTCTCTTTTAGTGCCTTTGCAGCTGGTTGCTAAATGTTCTAGAGCTTCACATTCCTTCAAATGTCATGTGCTCTGGTTTTCTGCCTGTATTTTGCTAGTTTCCACTGAAACCTTGATGATAATAATTCAGTTGCTCGGTTATTTCAAGTTTGGGTTTTTATTTAAGAATAGATGCTACTTTTGAACAGAGATTGGAAATGAATGAGCTGTCCCTGTCTTTTCCTTATCAGAAAAAGCAGGGAGTGTCACAGTAAGGATATTTCTGCTGCTCTTCTACTTGTGTTGAAGGACTCTATTTTACAGAGAATCTGTTTGAGGTTTAAAAATGTACACAGAAAGATAGCTCTAATAAACAGGAAGAAACATGTATTTCTGTCATTCTGCTGTTTCCAGCTGTAGAGTTTCCCATTAAAATTCTTTCTTCACATAAGTGATATAGCCAGCATAGATAACGACTTCTACCACAAAGTCCTTAATACCATTAATTATTTGATCTTTCTGAGGACGTTATAAAAGGGATAGAAAAAGAAAGGCAGAGTTCTGTAGGTGTAAGGTGGCCCAGCAGGGAACTCCACTGATCTCAACATATTAGAGACTGCAAGGGGAATTGTAGAATTGCAATAATATGTGCAGAGAAAATGACATTAGATGCAAACTGACTGCTTCTGATTTTTACTTTTGTTCTGTTATTTTATTGTCTGGCTCAAAATTGCAACATGTATTCTTGCACAAGGTGGGAGGTGAAGGAGTTGACTCCTGCCTGCTAATTTCACATCCTGATTGCTGTCGATGCCATTGAAGTCACTCGTGTCCAGCAAATCCAGAAGTAGCTTTGTATTAAAATGATTGCATTTACATTTTCTCAAAATCTTTCTTCCAAGAGCCTCAAAAGAGATCTGGGAGATTTGAGAACAGCTGGGGAATCTGCAGAAAACACTTGGCCCTGTGGTAATTGTTGTGGTTATGCAAACTACCTTTGTCTAGAAACCACACTGGACATCTTTTAAAGACCTTCTGCATTGTCATTCTTTGTTCCAGCTGTGAGGGAGATATTCCCAAAGCAGTCTCTTTCATGGTTATTTCAAAAATCTGCTTGTAAACTTCAGAAACCGAGAGCCAGCCAGTGAGCTGAGCGGCTGGTTGGTTTAATGTGTAAAAAAGGCAAAAGTGAGCTCCAGCTCTGAGCCGTAGTTGTGCATTCCCAGAGTTGTTTTTCTGACCTGACACCGATGCTAAGACAAAGATCTTACAGCATTCCTGAAGCCTGCAGGACAGAATGCAGCTCCTGGTCCATCCTGGGTAGCTGGTACATCACCAGGGAGAGGGAATTTCATGGGACTCAGGCACTTCCATGAACTTCTCCCCACAGAGAAGGGCACGGAATTCCGGGAGACTCATTCCGATGGAGAACGTCAGAGCCCCTCCTGGATACGCCTCATGGCTGGAGGCACACACTCGGTGTCTCTTTGCCTGTGGCAGGCAGCTCAGAGCTCTACAAACAGAGAGGTTTGGGGTTTTTCTGCACCTGATTTTCCTTGTTTTGCTGAAAGTAATATGAATAAATAAACAAGCCAAGCAGCACTATCATGAAGGATCAGTGGGTTAATTGGGAAGATGAGGGGAAGGCGATTGTCCCCTCTCCTGCTGAGCACCTGCTGCCAAGTTAATTCATGCAGCAGTGTTGGAGGTTGTTCCTGGAGGAGACTCCTGCTGTTTTGTCAGCTCCAGGAGAGGGGAATATCCACAGAAAGGAGAAAGCAAATCAGATAAATTGAGTTTATTGCTGATCAGCTGCTAGGATTTATCTTCAAGTTCTCGGAACCAGCTAAAATGTCAACTAGGGAGTCATTGTTCTTCATTCAAGAGCCCATCTCCAGCAACACCAAGGTATATTTATTTTAAAACACAGCAATGAAGGGGAAAGAATTTATTGCTAAACAAAATTCTTAAGTCAAATGGTGGACTTGCCCATTGGCAAAACAATTTGGTCATTTCATTTTGCTTTTTCTATTTTTTTGCTTGTTCATTTTTTTCTTTTCAGGCATAACATGTTCACCTTTAGTCAAACACAGCAGTTTCTAACAAAAAACAAGCAAACAAACAAACAACAACAAAAAACCCAAACAAACAAGCCTTGTTTGGCATCTCATCTGAATAGTTCTGACTGTCCAGCCAGTGCAACTTATTTTGCCCTTAACTCACAGCAAAATATCCCAAATATCTTGCATCTCTTTTGCTTTCTCTCATTTCTTTTGAACTTGAATTGATAACCATTCCTGGTTCCAGGTGGTTTCTTACACTCAGCATTGCTTCACTTGTGGGCACTTTATTTTCTCCATCTCTCCTCCTTCCTCTCACTTTTTCTGCCCCCTTCTATTTGGTACTCTTTAGAGTACACCCTTCCTTTTTTACTCAGTTATACTCTGATTTTGGCGTATTAGAATTTTCTGCAGCAGACAGGATGGCAGTGAGTTTCTCAGGAGGATGGAAGGGATCTGAAGCTGTTCCCAACAAGTGCAGCTTCTCTTTTTTTGTTTCTTCCTAAAGCAGGTGCCTTCCCTGTTTTGCATATCTGTAAAGTGCAGGGCTGTTGGGCTCAGCACATCAATTTCTGCTCCAGCTTGGGCAGAGAAGGACCTGCAGCAGGTTCACAGGAAGGAACAGGCTGTATCAGTACAGAATTTAAAGCACTGTGTAAGAGAACTGTAAAAGTCTCTGGAGTTTGGAATAAATGACTACAGATGTGACACTTCTGAGTGGGATTTGTCTCAAAGACAGAAAGAGCTGGAAATTGAGCACCACGTAGTTCTTTTCTCTTTTGAAAGGTTAAAGCAAAAGCATTAAAGATGCAAATTATGCTGGGATATTTTTAGTTTTGCAGGAGGATGTCAATGGACAGATGAATTTATTTTCCAGTATTTGAAAATAGGGAGGGGTGCTGAGGGGGAAAAGAAGACTATCAGATTAAAAAAAGGAAATTTTACACGTCACAATAATCACTCTTTGGTAACGCTATGCACAGCCATATTCAGGGAAACTCAGCTACTGGATTATTTTCCCAACATAACTTTTCCCTTTTTTTCCTGCAGAGAACAAGGATGGCACTGGGAGTGGTTTAACTTGCACACGTGTGTTAACACCTCTGACACACCCAGCCAAGGGGGAGTGCAGGGTTTGCTCACTTCCAAATGTGTGTAAATTATTGACTTCAAACACACGTGACTTTCCCTCTGCACCACACTGGCACATGTGACACTGGGTGTCATCAGGGACTTTGGTCCTATTTGAGTTGTCAGAATTCTTAAGAGCTTATACCTGAAATTTGTCTTCAGTAAACACATATGCTTCCTTTCATTTTAAAAAGGGCACAGGGAAGAACTAGACTATTTATTTAGCTCCAGGGTGCCATCGGTTTTGATGTGACTGTTTCCAACTGGAATAGATAAAACCTCAGGGGTCCTGGGGAAAAGAAAAAAATCATTAGGAACACTTTTTTTATTCTGCAAAGTGACCATATTTATTCTGCTTTCTGAAAGAGTTAATTTTTAGGTTGACCTTCGTGTGTTGCGTACTCTAAATGTATGAAAAATGCTGAAATGGTTACACCACCTGCAATGTAAATTATAGTAAGAACCTCTCCAGGCCAAGTAAATGTGACTGGTAGATGACTCTGCTGTGGAAGGGATAGAAAATTATAGAATCACAGAACGTTAGGGTGGGAAGGGACCTGATCTTCAGAAGAAGCCTATTGTCATATGAGCACTCCCAGTATTTTCTTTCCTTCCATGGAATGACATTTAGCATTGCACGTGCCCGCTTTAAAGCATAAAATATCAGGAGGCTTTCTTTTGTTCATGATGCATCAGGAAAGTGAACCTCAACTCCTTCTTCCAAACAAGGTGTGCAGCTTTATTTTTAAATTGTCATTGGATCCCACAGCAACAAACACACACACACACACACACACACACACACATATTTCTGTTCTCTGTGCCTCAGAATCTTTTTATTAAACAAAACACAAAGAGCAAACTAGTACAAGTCAACATCCACTCTGTTAGTTTAATTCCTGATATTGAGTTATTATTTTGTTCCACAGAATAAAGCAGTTAAAAGATAGAGAATATTCAAGTATATTAAAAAATCAGTTTTTTCATATTTGACATGCCACTAATGATGGTTTATACCTGAGTACTCTGACACATACAGGATCATTGATATCTCATAGTAGTTTGTTCATAACTGGCTAGAATCTGTAATTCTTATAACTATACAAATTAAAGTCTGTAAGAAGAAAAATCAACTTGTATTCATTTGGTGGTGAACTGAGAACTGAGTGACTCTGAGAGATTCCACTGTGTAATTCTATGGCTGGGTAAGATGCCATACAGTCAGATGCCTCTTTCTATTTCTAAAATTAGCTTCCTGCCTATGTGTGCAGAGGTAAGAATGTTCTAGACTTACTTCCTGTCTTCCTCCATGGGACATATAGCCTGGTTTGCTCTATTTTCATCATAAATGTTTAAATCACTGAAAATGAGGCCACAATTTTTAATGCATTTAGCTTTTCTTTTGTCTTTATATAAAAAAGAAGAATCTTTTATAGCAGGGGGAAAGATTGTGCAATTTGGGGTTGTAAGGCGAGGAAGATTTGTATTAATTGGTGAATATGCTTTAAGTTTGGGTTACTTTAACATTTCGTTTCTCTCTTGTTTTACTAGCTGGACTTTTATGACTGTGTGATGTGAAAAAAAAAAGTTGAATTTTGATGGGAAGATACCTGTAGGGATGTATGCAGAGGGGAAATAAGGGATTGCCATCATCATCCCCTTACCATGTGACATGAGAAAATGCATATATTGCACTTCTTCAGGCAGCTGGACAGAAAGGGGAGGCGTTTGTGTGCCACGTGCTGCTGGCACAGGGAGGTCACAGAACGTTTGCGTTGAGGTTTCCTGAACGCACCGGGGAAGAGCTGTGGGTTTAGCAGTCCCTCTGTGTGCTGAGACACCGCCAATTTTGCCTTTGCAGATAACACCCTGAGCATCCTGGCCAAGCACAGCGGGTTCAGCCGGCAGAAGCAGGAGGTGTACCTGCTGCCCATCGTCATCAGCGACAGCGGCACGCCGCCCATGAGCAGCACCAGCACCCTGACCATCCGCGTGTGCGGCTGCAGCAGCGACGGCATCGTCCAGTCCTGCAACGTGGAGGCCTACGTGCTGCCCATCGGCCTCAGCATGGGCGCCCTCATCGCCATCCTGGCCTGCATCATCCTGCTGCTCGGTGGGTGCTCGTGGCACAGCCTGGAGTCACAGCTCCCCTAATTCCTGGGGCTGCAAGGGGGTGCGGGATTCCGAGAGGAGGAGTGACGCTCCAGTCCAACACAACGTGCAGCAGCACTGACAGTGCTGTCAGGACTCGATCCCTTGTGTCCTAAGAGCTGGGCAGAAGCAGAGAGAGCAAAGTCCTTTTCTGAAGTAGTCACACGCACTAATTACAGAATAATCAGGTGTGGAATGGGAAACTGAAAATCAGATCGGGCGTGTGGAGCAGCCAGGTGAACACAGTGTAGACTACACCTGATGGAAAATGGGTCTGTTATACATTCTCAGACTTGTATGAATCACAGAATCATAGTCCTGAGTTGGAAGGGTCCCACAGGGATCATTGATCCCTGTCCCTGCCCAGACCCCCCACCAACCCCACCCTGGGCATCCCTGGCAGCGCTGCCCAAACGCTCCTGGAGCTCTGGCAGCCTTTCCCTGATCTCCGCCCTAACCCTGCCCTGGCCCAGCTCCAGCCGCTCCCTGGGTGCTGTCCCTGGCGCAGAGCAGAGCTGGGAGCGGTCCCTGCGCTGCCCTCGGGAGGAGCTGCAGCCGCGGGGAGCTCTGCCCTCAGCTCCTCTGCTGGGCTGAACCGGCCCAGTGCCCTCAGCCGCTCCTCGGGTGGCCCCTCCGGCCCTGCCCCAGCCCCGGGCCCTCCTTTGGATGCTTTCTTATAGCTTTATATCTTCCCCTTATATATATATTTATATTTGTATATTTCTGCTATGAGTTTATGCTGGATTGTAATGGCACAAGAGACACTAAAGCTTTACAAGATAAGCAGTGTGGTATATTTTAATAAAACATACAACACTTGTATACAACATCAAGCAAGTGGAGGAGAGGACAGTGAAAGGAGAGTCCTATTTCTGCACTTTGCAGCTTCACTTTGTAACTGAGATTTACATCAGTGACTGAGATTTCACCATTAAGCCGCAAAAACAAGAGTAACCCATTTAGAGGTTTTTATGCATCTGTCCATGATTCTGAAATTGAGCTAAGCTCTTTCTTTCTCCCTTATTGTCTCACTCTCTTTTTAGTTACATAATATGAGTCTCTTGCACAGGTAGAAAAAGACACTGATTTCCTTTTCCCATTAGAGTTATGTTTTCAGAAAAACACCCTCTAATTTTTGAAAACACCATCCATAATGTAGATCATTATAGACTATGTGAATAATGATAGCCTGACTTCACTTCCAAAGGGAAAAGTTGAGGCTCAAAATTAGAAGTATGGGAAAACTTATTGCTTCTATAAAATTTAGCTTCAGATGTAAATATGAGCTGATAATCAAAGACTAGAGGACTAATCAGAGCTTCTGAGCAAATTTCCATCACATGAATGGGGTTGAATTCATAGGTCTTTCAGCTTTTCACCCTTATTACTCCCAATTCCACAAAAAGCAACATCTCACCTTCCCCAGCTGCACTCACCATGTACTGTTTGGGTTAGAAAAGTTTTGCCTAATCAGCTTGTGGTGCTCTCTTTGCAGTCATTGTGGTGCTGTTTGTAACACTAAGAAGACATAAGAATGAGCCTCTGATCATCAAAGATGATGAAGATGTGAGAGAAAATATCATTCGCTATGATGATGAAGGAGGCGGAGAGGAGGATACAGAAGCCTTTGACATTGCAACTTTGCAGAATCCGGATGGAATTAATGGATTTTTGCCCCGTAAGGATATTAAGCCTGATCTTCAATTTATGCCCAGGCAGGGTCTTGCACCTGTTCCTAACGGTGTTGATGTTGACGAATTTATTAATGTAAGGCTTCATGAAGCTGATAATGACCCCACAGCTCCGCCATATGACTCTATCCAGATTTATGGCTATGAAGGAAAGGGGTCAGCGGCTGGTTCCCTTAGCTCATTGGAGTCCTCCACATCAGACTCAGACCAGAATTTTGACTACCTCAGTGAATGGGGTCCTCGCTTTAAAAGACTCGGAGAACTTTACTCAGTTGGAGAAAGTGACAAAGAAACTTGACAGTGGATTACAAACTTTTCCCCTGTTGACTTAATGATCATGTAATATTCTAGGGCCACTGCTGTTAGTTAAAACTAATGTGGCTTTTTGTTTTAGAGGCAAGTTTAGCGCCAGTCATCTATAAAATCAACTACATTGTAATGTTGAACCAAAAAAAAAAGTATATGTTAGGAGGTTAAGTCTTGTGGAGTGTGAAGTAAAGTATGTGGAGTGTCTAGAAGTCTTTGGATATTTGATATTCACTTGACCACTCTGAAGATGGAGATTTGGATCTTCGATTATCTTCAGTGAATTGAAAAGAACAAAAAAGAAATTGGTGCTCTCTTAGGAAATGGACTTGCAGGGATTTGCTGTTGAACAGTAGCTCCTGCCAGTACGTGTAAAGCTAAAGGTTTGTTTCTGCATTGCCAACAAAGATCCCGCCACAGAAATGTTCAAAGCAATATCTTGGTCTTCTTAGCAATGCTGAGCAGAAATAGCATTCCCAATTGCTACTGGCTCCTACTGTGCAGTGACCATCCATTGTACATACAGTAATTGTTGGCCACGTAACCACAGACTGAATATCATCTTTAAATATTGTGTCAAGCCTTAAAATATTCACATGTTCTTAATCCATTCCAGTGATGGGTAATAAATACTACTAATGTGTAGAGATTCAGAGGCAGGGCTGCACAACCTTGCTTCACAAAAGGATCTTTTTTTCTACAAGAAGGATCAATCCTGTGCTTCGTCTTCTGAAAGAAAAAAACTGTGAAATGGGATGGACTTACATAAATGAAAGAATTGCTGATTTTATTGCTAAAGATCGAATTTATTTGTTTAATCTTTGAAATAAATATTTTATTGATGTCCATTACTGCTTTTATTTATTAAGACTGATAATCTATAGAGTAAGATTATGAAGAGAACTAAATTATATCAGTTAGATTTTTTTTTCTATATATAATGAATGTTTCATACATGTACATTTTGAAAAGAAAAATGACAAATTGTCGCAGGTTAAAGCAGTTCCCTGTCCATTTGCAGTAGCTGAATTTTAGGAGAATGCTGGCAGGAATTAAACTTTCCCAGAGAAAACTTTTGACAGTTTTATATCTTCTTCATAAATCTAGTACCTGGTGTTTTTAATACAAGCACAAACAGCTGGAAGTAAACTGGTTCATGTGAATATTTAAACTATAGACTTTTAGAAATCCACACATAACACAGTACAGTAAAAAAAACATGCTTATAGTTCTCCACTGTATTAGAGCAGGAACCAGTGTGTACATAATTTTACTGCTTCTGTTATTAGCATTTTTTTCTATAATATTCATAGTGACGCACCAAGGCTCTTGCACACAGAGAAAGAACACGAGAAGCTGCAAGCATATTCAATTTGTAACGCAAACTTGCCATTTAGAAGTAGCAATTGTATAAGAAAACTACGTATTACATGCAAATCATTTTAATTTTCTACTTTGTTTTGAAGCTATATTATCGTTTGTTTATTTACTCCATGTATTGTATTCAGAGAAACTCCTGTATTGTTTCCTACTTTGTGAAATATATTTTTATAAATACTTTTCTTGTTATTGCTTTTCTTTCAGGTTTACCTGGCCACTGCAGAAATGAATCTGCCGGAATAACTTCAGTTTTTTGAGGAATGTAGTTTCTTCAAAATCGTTTATTTATTAGTTGAATACAGACAAAATAAAAAAAAAAAAAAAGAATATTTGAAACAATTTTTGACAGTGATTGCAGAATTTTGACAGTGATTGGAGCACAGGAGTTATGAGTGTCTGATTCACTGCACCATGCTGAAAAATAACCTCACACGATTTTTGTTGAAGCATTGCTGGTTAAAACAACCCACTGACTTTAATTCCTCAATAACACTTGTTCTGCAAACAAAGAATTCTTAACACATCACCCCCAATTTTGCCTGTATTTCAAGTGGAAACATTGACTTTGCTTTAGCTGCAGCACGACTTGGTTTAGTGACTGTAGTCTGTGGGCAACTAATCCATTAACACCACTTTGGTATGTGTTATGAAGATTTTATTGAAATTCATGAAGTACCCAATACATTTAAGATACACTGCATTAAAAAAAAAAACAAATGTTTCTGCATAACTGTATCTAAAAATTTTGGCAAAACACTGAACTAAACACTGAAGTCCTCAGAGGGTAGGAAAGAAGCAGTCCCAGAGATTTCAATGAAATCAAACATATTTCTGTAACTCACTGCAAGAAAAGCCAAGCACACTCTCACTCATCACTTGCTCCGAGTTCCAGGGTGTTCCGAGCTGCCATGGCAGACCCATCCCCAGTGTAAATGGGAAAGGGATTCGGAACTGAGCCGGTTTCTGGTGTCCATCCCAGTCCTGGGAGCCAGGGGAGGTGCTGAGAGCACAGATCATGGCACTGTCTGGGGCCACATCAGCGTTCGGGGCAAGGCAGTCTGTTAGTTAGAGGCTACTCTGCAGAGTTTAGCACAGCTCTTTTGCGGGAAAGCTCGCAAACAGAAAACCTCCTGATTGCCTTTCTGATGGAAAGTTCCATCTGAGACCACGACAGCGCATTCAGTAATAAGATTTCCAGGAAAAAATCCCATCACTGGCCCTGTAGGAGAGGCAGAGCATAACAGAAATCTCATCATTGTCAGTCAAAAAGAGATGGGGGTTACTACTTCTGGGCAGAGCCCCAGATTGGGCATTTCTACAGCCTTTAAACAGGAATAGCTACAATGCAAAGGGGAGAAAAAGAATTAATGAGTTTCTGACCTGTCAATAGAGATGTGCTGCTTCTTGTGTCATTGCCTCCCCACCGAAGGGAAATTATTAATTCTGCAAACTAATTCCATGTATTTTGAATATAAAATTTATACCAACACATGTAAGAGGGTTAAATGTCAAACACTCAGTTTTCCAGTACTCCTTTTTTGACAATAAAATTAACTCAGAGTAAGAATTACTTTGGATAACAACAGTATTTAGGGGGATTAGATCATACTGTTCTACATTTCACATCTAGATTTAGACATATTAGCAACACTCTTTTTAAGCATGTAAAAATGTAATTCATCTTTTTCAACAACATTTAATTAGCGATTGACTCATTGCAAGTGACAAGGAAAATGCATTAAATTAGAAATATTAATACTGATAAATTTGAGGAGTAAATTCTCAAAATCTTTTACAAGCGCCAAGTGCCTTAGAGTCCCATTGATCCTGGCCTGCCGTCACCAGGCTGTGCCTCACGTCGTTTGTCGCAACTGCTGAAGTAAATCATCCCACCCTTGAGAGCTGGAATTCTGAGGTGTTGGCCTGCACGTTGTAAGGACACAAAATTCAGCTCAGGCATTTTGATACAAAAGCACAGTGAAGGGAATGTGTGTACGTGTTTATTAAATATAACTTGGATGGCTGAAGGTCCTCAGCGTGTCCTGTCCTTTCCAGCAGCTGAAAGCAGAGGCTGTTTGTGTGCTCTGACCTTGAAATCAGATCACAGCAAGCTCATTTAAATACATTTTTTACCCAGTATCATTACACCTTTTTGTCTATGATGACTTTGAAATGACTGTGAAATACAGAGGAGAGAAAATGGCTCAAGACTTTCATTTAAATCAGCAGTTGCTGATCACAGGAGAAACATTTAACACTATGGCAACTCCAAATCCCATCAGCTCTGTGGCAGTGCAGCAGTGACAATTCTCAGTCTGGAGAACAGACAGGATGTCTGCAAAATAGTCTGCTTGGAATAACTCTATTTGTACAGCTCTGCTAGAGATGGAGCTGCTGATTTTAATAGAAAGAGAAAAATAAATCAGCTCTACTACATCCGTGCAGTTGCATCTACCTACAAATGTGCGTGGCAATTTTTTTAGCAGCCTGCATGGTCGTGGAATTCTGGAAATGGATAAATGGGCTTGGAAAGCTTCTCCAAGGTCTGTCCAGCCAGGGGAATTCTTGGCAGGCAGCCTGTTTCTGTGTCTGATTTTCTTGGGTTATAATTTCAGTCTGAATGGAGCTGTTTGGCTTCCTCTTCCTTTGCCTGCTCCTCTCTACACCCCTTCATCCATCCTGAGCTGGAATACTGGGAATATAATGTTAGGAAGTTCATTAAGACCATGTAGATCTTTTTCTGCTGGTCAGTGTTCAGGGACTGGAAAGTGCTCACCCAGGATAGTGAGGTTCACCAAGCTCCCTTCCTCCTCTAGGGAATATTGAACAGTCTGAATTACACATATGAAAGGACTGTTCCTGTATTTAAATTATGCTCAAAAATCTGAACCTAATGATGGTGCTTTTTAATTCATAGAAAAATATAAATAATAGGGGGAAAAAAATGTTCATTAGCAGCAGATGTTCACAAGTGGTTCTGATCAAGAGAAGTGAAAAGTTCATCAAAAGTTCATCAGATCTGCAGTGCCAGGACAAGGGAGAATGGCTTCCCAGTGCCAGAGGGCAGGGCTGGATGGGATCTTGGGCAGGAATTGTTCCCTGGGAGGGTGGGCAGGCCCTGGCACAGGGTGCCCAGAGCAGCTGGGGCTGCCCCTGGATCCCTGGCAGTGCCCAAGGCCAGGTTGGCCACTGGGGCTTGGAGCAGCCTGGGACAGTGGAAGGTGTCCCTGCCCATGGCAGGTGTGGCACTGGATGGGCTTTAAGGTCCTTTCAACCCCAACCATTCTGTGATTCTATGTAAAAATGTTGCTCAAAAATTATTTTTCAGATTTGGAAAGTTTTTAGCAGTGGCAGGATATGCTAGTAAATTAGAGCTTAGTAAAAATAAAAATGTAAGAAGTAAAAAGTGAGACCATTCACTGTTGTTAGGTTTTGCTTTCAGACCACAGCACGTGTCATTAGTAGAAAATAGAAAGTACTGATGGAGTGAGCAATGAAAGCTTTCTGTGCTCTATCATTCAGATAAGTTGGACTTGTATTATTTCTACATTTGTACACTATTTGTGCAAGATAATATTCTGGCTTTGCAGAAGGTGGAAACCAATTTAACTTGCTGTATAATTCACAGTGATGGGTTTTGTAATCACACTGCAAAATGAGTCTAGCTGCTGTATTATACAATACTGATACTGGC
Source organism: Dicrurus megarhynchus (assembly GCA_013399195.1). Classification (NCBI taxonomy): domain Eukaryota; kingdom Metazoa; phylum Chordata; class Aves; order Passeriformes; family Dicruridae; genus Dicrurus; species Dicrurus megarhynchus. The sequence goes on along the minus strand of VXAD01005465.1, from coordinate 280,622 downwards.
TTATGCGCTGCAGAACCAGACCCTCTCCAAATAATGTCACAGTATTCTAAATGAGAAAATATAAAAGTCCTGACAATGCTTTTTGTGCAACTGCAACTAAGACATCTTCCAAAATGGCTAATAAAAGCGAGCTGAAGCTCAGAGTTTCTGGCAGAGCCTTGTAAATGTGCTCATTAGCATTGCAACACAACTATCTCTTCTTTTTTTGTTCCTCCTACCCTCTCACCTTGCAAACATGAAACCAGTGAAATAAACAACATGAAAATTTCAGCCTTCTCTTCAGAGGGGATATGGAATAACTTGCAAAATTCCCTTTCTTCTCCTTCTACTCTTTCTGGTGCCTGTTTGAAGAAGGTCTGTGAGACGACAGGCAGAGTGAAGGGATGAGCAGAGGTTGCCTGTTTTATTCCATGGCTGGAGAAAGCATTTCTGGTATGGGGGCAGTAGTACCCTCTCCTGATATTTTTCTGTGCACTCCCAAAATCCTAATTAAATCTAATACTGACTGCTCAAATTCCTGTTCATCAGGAGGACCCAGGCCAACCATCTTGTGGTAGACACCTGTAGAATCATGGAATGGGTGGGGTTGGAAAGGACCTTAAAAATCATCGTTTTCCACCCCCTGCCATGGGCAGGGACACCTTCCACTATCCCAGGCTGCTCCAAGTCCAGCCTGGCCTTGGACACTGCCAGGGATGTTCATCCAGTCTAAATACAGACTCATTCCATGGGGCTGAGGAACACAGAGATTTCTTCCTTTACTGCTGTGAAAAAGCTCTGATTTGTGAAGTCTGGAAGGAACAGCCAGAAAGGCAGCAGGCAGGCAGCACTGATAACTGGTGGTGGCAAAAGGATGGGTGATTCTGGAGTGGGTCCTCATCTTGTATCTTACTCGGGTCTTCGGGTTGGCCAAGCCTAGCCTTGATTTTTTTTACCTTCAAAATATTTAACAGCAAAAAAAAAAGTCAGTTCTCTGCCTTTCATAACAGCTTGTTTTTGAATTATAAAACAGGTCTTGTGGTTGGGGGGCCTTTTTGTCATTTCTTTCTTTGTTAGTGGAATGTTCCCTGATGGCAACACTGACACAGTTCATTCTGCCAAATTTCACAAGCTGGCAGTTTTACCAATGAATATGAAAACAAAAGATGTGCATTTTTTAACTGAACTATTATTTATATGATTGGGAGCAACAAAGCCAGTTGAATCACCTTTAAAATAAACTCCAACACTTCCACTTTTCCTGCCACAGATGGGATTGCTTTTGGACTCATTTTCAGATGCTGATATACCAGTGCTGGTAATTCTATATGCAAGGGAATTCATCTTTAGACGTTGCTGAGGAATAAGTTTCCTATATTTTATAAAAGAAGAATATCATGACTTTAACCCAGGGACACAGAAATAGGGTGTTTTACTTAAAATCACATGGATGAGTAGAATTCAGAGCTGAATTCACACCAAGTGCTGGTGCAGTGTCTCAGGTGTGAGATCAGGGCAGCTGGTTAGACTTAAGCCCCAGATCATTTTGGCAATAGGTGTGTCCTCCTCCTTCACACAGCCCAGGGTTCTTGTGCAGCTCTCGAGCACAGGGTGGTTCTGCAGGGCTTCATCCCATCCTCTGCCATGGCAGAGAGGGGAAGGTGGCCAAGAACCTATCACCTCCAGAGGGACAGATGGACCTCCTGGTCTTTGTCCCAAGATCTGTTTTACAGCTCCCTCCCAGCTGCTGCAGTGCCAGCTGTGAGCTGGTCCCAGCCGTGGCCACCCCGAGTCACCAGTTACACCCAACAGAGGCAGGGTATCGTTGGGTAAAATGTCATTGCAACACGAGCAGGAGATACAGCTAATCCTCGCCAAAAAAGGTCCAGTGTGAGTCATCCAATGCCAGAGGGTTTTAATGGATATTTTCCAGCCCTTTTATACCACATGAAACAGCAGCCATTTATTTTATTCTATATAATGCTTCTTCACAAAATTCTCCATAAATAGAAGTAACAGTGGATGACAAAGACTGTTTATTTAGACTGTTGTAAGTGTCTGCTGCTTCTGTTTTCATAATTTACAAAAATCCCAAAAAATCAGGAAATTTTCAGCCCATGATTATATAGACCCATTGTAATATTTGACCAAAACAGCAGACTCCATTTCTCTCTTCTTCTTTCTGTCCCATTCTCATGAATGCTTCGGCTTAATTAATTAATTAAATCTAACATTGTGTCTGCTCTAATCCATGTGGCAATTCGTTTGAGAGCTTTTTAATTCAGACTCTAGTAAGAACCCTTTCCTTTCAGGCAGCCTGCTAATATCAGAGAGAGAGGAGAAGAGTTATCTTACAAACCCGTGATTGTCTTAATAACTATTTTTCAAGTTTCCCCCCAGCTTCTGTTTCTGAAAATATTTTATCATTTAAAAAGACATGAAAGAATTAGGTGAGTGGGGTTTTCTGCAATCCTAATGTGACACAATCAGAATCTAGTAATTTTAAGAATTTACTTTCCCTTATGCTTTGTGATGGGCAAATGAACACACATTGACGGGAAGACTTTTATTACCAAAAAACCACTAATAGTTGCAAATAGAAAGAAAAAAGAAAGACATTTAAAATTA
>VXAD01005465.1:249-277985 GCA_013399195.1 Dicrurus megarhynchus | reverse complement strand
AAAAAAAAAAAAAAAAAAAAAAGAATATTTTTCTAAATTTTCCAAATGATTCTGTATAGTTTCAATTTTCATTTCCAGTCATATTTTCAGTGGGTTTTGTGGAATTTTTTTCTGGCAACAAATGCATATACTGTTAGTCATGGGAAAATAATTTGTGTGAAGGGAACACACATTTTTGCTGCGACTGATCCTTTCACCATGGAACCTGACGGCCTGATAGCGATTTAGTTTCTGGCAAGGAATTTTGGGAAGTGTAGTCCTCCTGGAGAGTTTGGATGCGTTCCTTTGTTACAAGCGGGGCAAGGCAGCGATGGGCCTGGCCCCACCCTGTGCCAGCTGCTCCCGGTGTGGGGGATAATTTATTTCTGGTTTTTGTTTCTAATTGCTTTTAGGTGGTAGGTGAAGCAGAGAAAACTAAGGCACTTAGTTTCTCACTTAGCAAGGCACTAAGCTGTAATTCAGTACATCCTGATCTATCCTGATTCCTGCTCAGGTGAGTGTGTACCAACTATTTTTATATTTACTAAAAGAATTTCCCTTAAAAGCTGGAACTCAAATTTTGCAAGTGCTGATAAAATACTGTGTTCACAGCACTGGGTGTTACACATAAGACATTCAAACAAATTTCTAGAAGTGGTGAAGAGCTAGTGAGGAAAAAGGGGTACAGCTGAGAAAAGAAAAAAATAAAATTATTGCTGTGAGGAGTTCACCTGCCTCAAAGGGTAGAAACTTCCCCTGTGCAGGGAAGCAGAGTGAGATCTATTCAGCACTTAATTAACACTTAAAGCCACAAAATATGGCCCTGTGCAATGCAGTGATTTTCTCTGAGGACACGAGTACAGAGAATAAGTTTCAAACTTGCAGCAATTGCCATTCCTCTGGCAGTCTCACACGTTACTGGAACTTCACAGCTCTGCTGTGCAGTGCAAGCTGGAAAAGCTCCCAGTTGTACCAGGCAGCTGGTGAGAATTCAAATAAAGTACAGGAGCTGAAAGGGAGGGAGCAGCTAAAACATGAGGTGCCACCTGTAACCCAGTCTCTGCGCTGCAGCCTGGGGCTGAGTATTATTGTTTTTAGTGCAGTAAACCCCAGATCAGATTGGGACTGCAGTGATTTGTGGGATGAGGAGCAGAGCAGAAAGCAGCATAAAAAAGAGTAAAAACACAGATGTTTTTTCTCAAAAATAGACTGTAAATATGAGGCAGGGTATGCGTGTGTAGGATGAGAGAGAATGACAAAGAAATTCTCAAAATTTTGACAAAGATTCCCCAAACATGGGCATTTAAATGCCTGACAATCATCCTTTATAAAAAGGACCGATAGGTCAGTTTATATAGTTCTCAAGCATTTTTAGTCTTGTGGGATAACTTTTAGAAAACTTATGCATCTACTCAAGTTATCTTTTTCACTGCTCCTATGTGCAACACAAACAACTTTATTTTATCTTGATATAAAGGAATCATCATCTCAGTCACATGATGTGAACAATAATGTATGTCTGACAATCTGACTATGCCTTAAATAGAATTTTGTGTTTCAGATTGCCTTTCGTGCCGGGGTGAGAGACAATCAAACATCTCACAGGAGCTCTTTCTGATGTTGCAGTGTTTAATCTTCTGATTGGATGACATTTATACAGATCCTTTGCCTATTGAAAACTGCAGGAATGAAAGATGAGGTAGACTTTTTTGAAAAAGGAACCACTCTGGCAGGTCCATTTCAGAGAATCAGCATGGAGTAAAGAAATTGTTTTCATCCAGTTTGGTAGAATTTCACAACAGTCAAAGAACGTAATAATTATTTTTTCCTATAAACTATTTTCTAGAACAAATGGATTTCTGCATCACCGCTGATTTGTGCATATATTAGGGAGAGAACCACAGTGATCCTGATGATCTCATTCTTGATGCTAAAAGAGAGCTGGACAACTCCGAGTTTTCCCTGAATTCACAAGTTTAAGCCTGAGTTTGATTGCAATTCAATACACGTGGTGTGGACACACTGACTGAGCTGGGAATTGCATCCCCTGCACAGCTCTCTGCAGACTCTGATCATCCCAAGTCCTGATGCCAGAGAACACTCTCATATTTTCCTTAGAATCAGAGAAAAAATGCATTTGGAGGAGAGCTCCTGAGTCCTGCTTCCCTGCTGGCACAGGTTCTAAGCAAGTCCAAACTTCGTAGTGGCTTCCTTCCCTCCGTGAGGCTGGAATGTCTTTCCATGAAAAGGAGTGCCAAGGTCTGTGTATGGCCATAGGATGCATTCCTGGGACTATCTAGTTAGAATTAGCCTAAATGAGTTCAGCTGTAACAGAAAAGGTTGTTCTGTATCCTCAGGGGACCAGAGCAGGACTATATTGCTCTCTCACAGTAACACAGAGCACATTCCTAATAAATAAAGAAGGGCATTAGAACCAGAGCCACAGCAGGTGAAGATTAGAAGTAAAATTTCTAGTCCCTTGCAAAATTAATTCCTCTTGACAGTTAAGAAAAAAGGACTTTCAGATCTTGTTTTGTAAAAGAAAATATGCATTAAGCTTAAAGCAGATCTATGGGACTATAAATAACTTGAATTTTTGAGTGGGAATTGTCATTGTAATACATGGATCAATAAAGAGGATTTATGTAGTCCCCAAGCAGATACTTCAGAACAATGGTCAATTCCTCATTACCCTTTACTCTGAGCCTGTCTCAGTTTATGTGCTATCCTCTCAAAAAATATTCCTGACTGATGCCTGTGTGCTTTGCTGATGATGTTCCTGTGGAATGTGTTGCATGCCAAACTTTTACGTGGCCAGAAACAAAAAAAAAATCACCCTCCTGCCAGTTCTCCTCTCCTATCTCTACTCTGGTTTCTGACAAGAAGGCAGATGTACTTTCCTAAGCTAAATACCATTTAACCAGTTATCTTTTTACTTACCACCCCCTTGCTACAGCAGAGATGAGCTGTATGTTCACCATGTGTTTTGTGTTATGTTGGAGTCCTGGGTGATAAAAGATTTTTAAACGTACACCAGTCATTTAAATGAGAATGTTATGTGCCAAAATAGTGTCCCTTTCAGGAGCTGGTACGGTGTGAACAGATAACTGTGCAGGGAGAGCAGAAGATAAACTTGGTTTAAATGATAAAGTCTCTGAAAAAAAAATTAAAATGTGACATTCAAGCTGGATAAATTCTGAAGTCCATCTCAACAGTAAAGAAAGAATAAGGACAATTTGCCCTTCTACTGCCTGAGATAAGTGAATGGTAGAAAGGAAGGGAAAAAGGAGAAAATGATACTGGACTGGTGAGAGACAAAATGAGGGAGGTTAAAAAGTCGCTGCTATTCACAGGAGGTTCCTCAAGCATTAACCTGGTTATTTACCTCCCTACTGGAGCAGAGCAAGAGCACATTAATAGTTTAATTAATAGCCAGGCTTTAGACGCTCCAGCATTGCAAGGCACTGTAACAATTTTTTCTTGAGAGATTGGTTCCATCAAGAGTCAAAGTGAATTGAAGGGGAGCAATACACTTCTCTCTCTCTAATGTACATTATTGTAAGTTTTTATTGCTGTAGTAGCTGGACGCCTCTTTTATCACAGTTACCTGCACAACACCTCAGAGCTGTAACAAGGTGCTGTTTGACACCTTGCACAAATTAAATACCTGAACTGAGATGCTGGAGGAGTTGGGCAGGGCCACACAAAGTGTAATAAAGCAGGAACCTTAGCCTAAAATCCATGCGTGTCCTATAAGACAAGGAGACTTTTCTTCCCTCTTTGTATTAAAGCAGACAAGAGCTGGAGCAAGCTAACAGAACACACTACATCTGGAGAAACAGAAAATAGCAGATTTTGTGCTTCTGTTGTTTGATTACTATTTCTTGAGTTAACACAGTTGAGAAGTTGTTCAGCTGAAGTGAACAAGATCCTTCCACTGAGTCTTTCAGTGTGACCTACTAATTATTAATGATTTCTTAATACTCAATTCAATATTTTCTGAATATTCAGATAAGTGAGCTGCCTCATTCCTTAGGAATATTTTAAATGAACCAATCTGTAATTTCTTAGTTCAAAGTCTGGATATTTTTTGGCCTGCAAATTAATTTGCATGTCCCTGCACCCCTGAGAGGTACCTGTGAGTGCAAAGGAAGTACTGTGTGGGAAAGGTATTTCTGAGTAGTCCAAATGGGGATGGTAGTCTCAAGAGATGAAAAAAATTACTCTAGTTTGCTTTTTGTACCAAAGGGATGCTCGGGATAATCAGTTAAAAAGCCTTTGAAATGAACCTTCAAAAATTTTAGAATCATCCCTCCCTCATAAAAGGCCTTTTTTCCATCACATCAGTGAGATGAAATGAAGATAAAGGTTGCTCTGTTTAAAATTATTTCCTTCTGACATTAGTTTGAATTTGGCTTTTTTTCACTCTCCAGCAATCTCAGTGGAGATCATGTGGCACGGGCTGCTGTTCCCATGCTCAGAGACTTTACATTTCAATGTTATGTTTGTATGCCTAGATCTAAGCAGATGAGCAGTGATTTGAGCGTGTCCTGAATCTGGAATGTGCTGTCCTCGAGTTAGGGAATAAATGTACCCATCATGGGTTGGTTGTTCGTGTTCCAGAGGGGCTGCAGGAGAGGATTCTGAGTGTCAGTGATGCTGAGCTGAGCCTGCCCTGCGCTCACTGGGATTGAGGTGAATCCCTGGGTGGATGGGACCTGCTGGGAGCCCACTCTGGAGTCCACTGGCACCCACAGCAAGGCCCTGCTCGTCTGAAGGAGCTGCTTTGGCATGGGGAGGTCTTGGGCAAATGGCCACGATTTCTGTCCTCAGCTGGGTTGTGGGGAGAAAACACAGGGAAGAAGAAATCTTGGGAGAAATGGGGAGGGTGCATCTTGTGGAAGGAAGTAACACACTCTGGGTAATACTGGAAGAAAGCTTGCAGGTTTCTCACCCAAATCCTTGATATCCAGTGTGCATCACAAGCCTGTTACTCTTCATTTTTGTTACAGCACAACGTGTGTGACAGTGATGAGAGTCATCAGGGGTGTCCCCTCCCTCCCCCTCCACCACATCCCCCTCTCCCTTGGGATTGTCTCTGATAGTGTGAATCGTCCTAAGAAAAGAACACCATGTGGGAATTGCAGGAGGAACTCTCTGGATGCTGAAATAATGAATATATTCCAGAGATGGGGAGCTGTGATGATTGACTTTGGTGCACATCAGCCTTCAAAAGGATAAAAAATGTTAGTTGAGACTGGGCCAGCTGGGCAAAGTGGTGTCCCAAGGTTGCAGGCAGGTTCTGGGTGGATCCCCTCCCTGGCAAGGACCCCTGCAGGGTATGTCCATGTCCAGCCGGACCACAGGGGGCATTCACTTTGGGATGGGTGAGTAAAAGCACTCAGGTTGTCACACAGGGAGATAAAACCCCAAAGCAGCTCCACAGGGGCTCTGTGCTCTGTGCCTGAGCATTCTGCAAGGCCAAGGGCTGCCAACCTGTGCATTCCCACCCAAACCTCTTTCTGCTATCACCCTCTAGACCTGCTTCTGTTACAGACTGCACCAGCAATATTTCTTCACTGTACTGGAAATAAATGTGCTCATAATCCCCCTGGAAGCAGTGCTGTACTCCTCGTGCCTGAGCGAGAGCCTTCTCTCCACTGCTCTGCTCCACTGAGCCAGCTGTGACCCAAATGAGCAGTGGGGCTTTCTGGACAATGAGCTTTCTTTGGCATGGCAACTGCCATGATCCAGAAGGCTTTAGGTAAGAGCATTCCATAAACTATCCATCCAGATTCCCAACCATTCCCTCCACCAGTGAGAATCCGCAGCAATTTCAGTGGAGTCATCTGGAGCCAGCAGAAGCCAGTGAAAGGAACTGTCCCTGGGTTTGTCTAATATCCTGCTCCTCGATTTCCACTGGAGGAATCAGGCCCACATATGGACATGGACCCCAGTAAGCTCTGTGTAACAATCCCCATTAGCAACTCTGCTTTCATCTTGCTTGCTGTTTTATTTGTCCTGTATGATAAAAGGTCCTTGATTTTTTTTTTTCCTTCAGTTTTAGGGAAAAACAGTAGGCCTGAAGAGAATACAAATGACTTCTGCTTTGCTTTTTGTGTTGATTATGGATAAAAGGATGAGATAATAGTAGTTCCGTAAAGGATCAACATTCCTTAAAGGCATGACAGATATGCATTCTTTGTTATCTAAATATTTCCTTCTCCCCATTCCCCGTGTTTTGAAAACAACAAAAGTTATCAATCACCTGGAACTGTGCTGATGTTTCCATGGCAGTTTAACAATTAGGTCTGTTCACCAGGGGCCCTGATTAGTCCAATAAAATCTTTTGTGCAATTCTTTCAGACAGAATATTACCCTGTGTTGCCAGCCTAGGAATAAAATGAAATTATTCTGGCCACAGGCACTTATTTTCTCATTGATACACAATACTTGAGCCTTAAATGCCTTTATTGTGTTCTTTTAGGCTTCTCAGGGCAAGAGCCCATGACCAGAACAGCGCTGTGAACAGTTTGCTGCATTTGCCCAGCTAAGCTGCACATCAGCATCTAAAATTGCCCCTGCTCCTGAGCTCTTGTAAGCCAAACTTAGGAGTGGAGTGATTAAATAATCTCAGTTTATTAGATGGGTTCTTCCACTCACTGTCAATGTGCTCACAAAGCTGCCATGTCAGCCCCATCTTCACATGGCCTTGGCTCACACGAGGAAATCCCATCCCCACAGTTGTGATAGGAGTGAAGTTTCTGTCCCACTTATGTTTATGTGCTCCTGTCCATCTGTGTGGCACTGCTGAGCTGTAACACTTCCTAGGAAGGTTATGACTGACACGGGAAAAAATTCAGATTCACATTGGACAGAGTAATAAATAACGTAAGAAAAATACTGCAAGTAATATATTTTGTTGTGGGGCTGGGTGTTTGACACTTTACAATTAACTTCTTCTTTGGGGATATTTTAAATCAAAAAACTGATGTTTACTTTGATTTCTTTGAAAAATTCTCCATTCCATTAAACTGAAAAATAATAGTGTCTACAATGGATTAATTACATTTACCTCATTATTCCACAGCAGCTTCCTCACACTAGAAATTCGTGTGGTTTAATTCTGTGTTAAGATGGTACAAGTCTGTGCTGTGGACTAAAACAACATGAATCTTGTGGGAGGGTACAACCAGGTGATGCTATAGTATAAATGCCTTGGTATGCACTGGAAACAATACCCTGGAACATTAGGTTAATGCTTGGAGAGTGGCAGAGATGGCTTTTTTTGAAAAACAGAAAAAAGGAGATAGAGTGGCTTAAGAATGGGACATTAAGCAAATGACTCATTCTTGCTGATACTTTTTGCCTGTCAGTACAGGATTCCAAAGAAAAATAACTAATAGGTATTTGAATATTTCATTATCTTTTTAGTCAAGGGTATAACCATATCTTGTCTGAAAACTCTTGTCATCCTCATTTTTTTTTATGTTCAAGCAGGGAGCTTTTGGTTTTTCTTCCCATCAGTTAATATGACCTCTCCACTTCTCTAAGAATAGAGGGAAACCTGGTGGAGTGTGAAGTTCTCATAAACAACTAGGCTGACTATACCCAAAGATAATCAATGCCAAGTAGAATCAAAATATGGTCGTCCCTTTTTATTCAGAGGGAACAGATGCTCAACCCACATCATTGCCATGGAGACCCTGGAATTCCTGAATGCCCTGTTTTTGAACCCTTAGAGATGGAAATGGGACATGCAGAGCACGCAGCTCTTATTCAGGCTTGCATATGGATCAATATAAAAATGAGGCATCGTCTACCTACATGCAGCCTATAATTTCCTTCAGATTGATTTGTGAGTATTAGTGCTAATTTTAGTCTTTCTGAGAGTGTATGTTGCGTTTTCTATGAACAAAACAGCAGAGGCTGCCCTTTGAAAGTACCTTGAATTTTCAATGTGTTCCCAGAAGCTGGAGCAATGCCCAAAGTTATCTGGTGTAACATCAGTAGACTTTGCCAAGTGGACTATTATTTTGAGCTTTTTATGTAACCAATATTTTGATTAGACTAATATATAACTACAAATGCTATTTCTTGTGGAGATGCTTTCCCTAGTAGATATCAGGGGTTTACAAAGGCACTGAGGTATCTGTCAATACATTTGATGTATCTGAAGTATTCTTACAGATCTGTCCATGGATGTCTTGATCAGATAGCTGATTACGTAATCACCATGTTTATCCCAAATTAATGTGCTGAAAATCATAATGTATTGCATACTTCATTTACATTATTTAGTCTTACTGGATTAACTCACTTCAGTAATGCTTGTTCTCTCCTGCATTGGTTAAATATTTCTCTTTCGGGTATACTGTTCAGCATCAGCCAAGTACTGCATGATTCAGGATGGACATTGGCACAAAAGCCCCGAATAATCCCCACACAGGGAACAATGTTGGACTAATTTGGAGGCTTTTTGTATGAGTGCAGAAGAAAGAGTGAAATATGAGGACGTGCTGTGGTAGATACTGAGAAAGTCTAAGGTGGCAGAAAGTATAACGTGACACAGCAGCCTCATGCTTAATTTAGTGCTTTTTCCAGACTACAGGGCACTTAGATTTTGAAAATTAAATATTTTTACTGTGTTGACCATTTTTAAGTCAGGAGTGTTGTCCATACAATTTTGTCCTCTAGTTCACCAAGCTGCCTGAGATTCTTCTATCCACTGAATATTAAAAATGGAGGCAGCAGCAAAAAAAATTCCTAATATAACACAAGCAAAACCTCTGTAAAACCTCCTTACCCCACACACCTCACCTTGAGATGAGTTTTGGAATTGAACTTGATTTTAATGAAATGAAAAATTGAATGTTCATGTTCAGCCCACACTCACTTTTGGTATTGTACTTGCACACCAGATATTTTTCAGTGTTTTCATCTCTCCCCACAGTCCATTGGAGAGTCCCATATCCAGCAGCTGACTGCCTTGGTAGCAGCTCAGCCCAAGCTAACAATGTTTTCCTCAAAGATAAAACAATAGCAGAGTTCTTCCAGTAATGCAGGATTTTTTTTTGTTTAATGTCTTGTCGTGTTCTGCTCGGATGTCAGTTTTCAGTTAGATGAAATGAAAATTATATCCTTAAGCAAACAATGGGGGATTCTGCCAGTGTGACCTTTAGGGTCAATCATCTCATTAGCAGTCAGCTTTTACGACTGCATGTTATTTCTAGGAGAGGGATTTACAAGCTGTTACTAAACAACAAATTAAATTGTCCATGAGCCATCGTCATCTGATAGAGAAATTCCCTCTGGGTAATATGCTGCTGCTTTCTCAATGGGACGTTTTGGAAAATTTTAATAGAATTTATTTTTTGCCAGCATAACCTTTATAGGGAACAGTGCCTTTTTTATGATGACGAAGAACTGTGCCACCAGTGCAAACAGCTCCAGATGCACACTGAAATTCAACAGTCACAAACCACAAGCCTCATTTTAATGAATGCTCACAGGCATCTCTCTCATCTGCTAATTGTTTTCAATCAAATTTAAAATACCACAAATAGAGAGCAGCTCAGTAGTGCATTACAGTCTCCATTAACTAACATTTTTTTTATTAAATATATTTAAAAAGCAATAATCTGAGAAGATAGCTTCAGGAAAGGTTTGCATCTCTGCTGTCAGGCTGAGCATGATGTGATGTAATACATAAATATGGTGTGACATCATATATCCAACTTTCTTGAAGATCAGGAAGGGCAGATTTCTAGTGTGTCTGATGGTGGTGTTTTACACTGACAAATTTTTCTGTACAAGCACTTTAGTTACTCTCCCAGGGACCCTTCATTTTGCATGTTTTGCTGTTTCTGCCTTAATCTTTCAGGTATTTCAGTCTTAAATATCAATCTTCTCATACAAAGTCTGTATTGTTCTGTTTGCAATCAAACTGCTTATTACTTTCAGAAGCCTTAAGTCTGTGCTGTTGTGTGTTTGAGCTTACCTCACTTTTGTGCCTTCTTTTTTAATACTGTCCTTCTAAAAAAACAAAACCAAAACCATGGTCTGGTCCCAATCTATCATTTTCCCTTGTGTCCAGACTTCACTTTTGACTGAGAAACACTGGTATCAAGACAAGTCCAGAGGAAATCTTCTTCTGTAAGTCACTGTGCTTGTCCTGACCTCTCTTTAGACTGTGCATGGATAGGCAGAGAATTGGAGAGCTGCTTCCAGGGCTTCTGAGCTCCTTACAGACAGCTGGTTCTGGAAAAGAAAGAAAGAGACAGAATCCTGAGTCAGGTACTTAAAACAAAAAAACCACAAAACCTTCCCCAAGCTTTCCTACACTTTAATATTTCGTGTATTCGATTTTGGCAGGTGGGGTAGGGAGACACATCCCTGATATCATTAAGTTCAAGCAAAACAATGCTCACTTTTCATAAGAACTAAATGTAGTTTGTGAAATCTGCCTTGATCTGTGCCACAGTCCAGTCAAGTTAGCCAGTACTTGATCATTTACTTCCTCTATGACCTGAATCAATGCCAGACTAACTTCCCAAATATAGTCAAAGACAAGGATTTTTGAGGAGTCTGGTGACTCTGTAACTGATAACACCACCCACAGCAGGCCTGCATGCTGACCTTGTGCTTAAATTCACGGTAAACACGCAAAAAATGCCCTTCAGGACATACAACCTGACATAAAACTATTCTAATTCCTCACACAGCAGGAATGTAAACCCAGTTATTTGCAGAGAGAGCTTTTGTCAGGGTAGTGGCTCTACAAAGGTTATGACTTTTTTCCAGGTTTCCATGAATAGATGCATCTAAGTTTAGACTGGCAAGAAGCCTAAGAGAATATGGAATTTTCACCTCGAGAAGGGCATGGTCTGTGCCTACCTTCTGATATATTTGGCATGGACCAGAAAATGGAACAAATTACCATGTTCCTAGCTGGGGCTGCCCCTGGATCCCTGGCAGTGCCCAAGGCCAGGTTGGCCATTGGGGCTTGGAGCAGCCTGGGACAGTGGAAGGTGTCCCTGGGCATGGCAGAGGTGGCACTGGATGGGCTTTAAGGTCCCTTCCAAACTGGGCCATTCTGTGATTCAATGATTCTGTGATCAATTCTGGATAACTCTCAAATGGATTCAATTAAACAAACTCTTACTCAGCCAAAACTAACAGTTAGATTTACATTGGGTTTTTTTCCCTCTCACATGATAGAAGAACAATGTCTAAACCCCACAGTGGGAGTTCACATTAAAGAAGGAACTATATTTAAGGACAGTTGAGAGCTTTTGGAAAACAACTCAGCAGAAATGAGCAAAATAACAATTACTTTAGCATTACTTTAAACATGTGAAAATGTCTTAAAAGTTGGGCATTGCACATTCTCCGGTGATAGTGTTCTGTACTCCATGCTCAGCTCCAGAAACTGCATCTCAGTGAAAGACTTCTGCCAGATCCTGGGTATCAGCCACTGACATCACTGTCCCACGTGCTTAATTCAAGTCCCTCACAATCACTCGAGTGGCTTCTGGTTTTTATTTCTGCTCCCCCTGCCCAGCCAATGGCACGGCGAGCTGGGGTGTTTTGTTACGTGCGTCAGCAGCAGAATTGCAGCTGGGTCTCACTTGAGAACTTTTATTAGAAAGATGATGTATGAAGCAGAAGGAACACAGCTTGACTTTCAGAGCCCAGACTGAGGCTGTTGCTCGAGCAGTTGGAGGAGTGGGGGAAAGGCTTTTGACATGCAAATTTCCCATGGTTTTGGTACAAAGGCGAATGATGGATGATAAACACTGTGTCCCATCGTGTACACTTTACAGTGTGCAGGCTGAGCCACGTTTTGATACGTGCACGCGGGGGAAGGAGCCAAACAGGGACTGTGATAGGGACATCAATGTCTGCAAGCAGCTGAGCTGCAGGAATCCCTGTTGTGGCATTGACAGTGGCTGAAAAGGGTGTAATAAGGAGCAATAGTGTGAAATGACCACATGAAAGGAAACACTTAAACATTAGGGAAAAAGAATCCTTAACAACGAGAAAAATTACACAGTGAAGTAGCTGTTTTTAGAGATATTTGAAACATCACTCTGTGCTGTTCCAAAGTGTGATTTCACTTGACAAGGAGTTATAAAAATTGCAGTTTCTTTACCCATTGTGTCTGTTCAGTCACATTCACTGATTTTTAGTGAAAACAACTTGGTTGTATACCACGCACTTTTTGTCATAGGCACCGACAAGCAACAGAGGGAGAGAATAAGGTGAAGTTTACTGGGCTTTGGTTAGAATCAGGAAAATTGGGGTTCTTTAGGGTAAGTTAACAGTGGCTTTTGGTTTCCTGAAAGAATATTGATATTTTAGGACTAATTTTGTAGTAATAGAAGTAAACACGTCATGTGAAGTAAAGTGCAAAATTTGGCCATATGGCTGCTCTAAGCAGAGGCAGAACTTTAAAACCGTGGAGTAGAGAGTTACTGAGAGTTGCTGTAAGAATGTGAAAGAATCAAGGAGGTTTTTTTTTGAGAAAAAACATCTTTAATTAAACTGCTGAAAGTGCTACAGAGCGTCTTTGTGAAATCCAGCACTGTAGTAGCCTTTAGGTCTCAGTCTCATTTTGCCAGTCACAATGAAAAATGCAAAAAAGTCCAAAGTTTGGAGAAGTATGAGCATGCTGAAATGCACAAGACATAGTGAAAGTTGGCACCAGATCCTTTCTACAAGAAATAATGAAGCTTGCATTCAGAGTTCCTTTTGAGTGATGGACTGTGATAACACTTTTTTTATTATGAGCAGTCAATACTTGACAGTCATGAACCACAAGAAAACCATTAAACATATATATATATATATATATATTTATTTATATACATATATGGTATGGTATAGCCTTTAAAGTTGTAGTATATTGTGTTTAGCTTAGTTTATTTTAAGATAGATCAATACTACCTGATGATTTTGAATTTCTTAGTTTCCAAGACACTTACTGGCATTGTGGCTAAGAAATTGAGTGCCCAATCACAATGTATATCCTTTTTTATCACTTAAGATAATTCCAGTTAAAGCAGCTTATGCACACTGAAAGAAATAGACTGTTAAAAGCATTTAAAGAGAATTCAAGGACAGAATTACTGAAATTCTGAAATCATGCTTAAAGGCTAATTTTCTCTACTATATATTAAACTTTTCAAGATCTTTAAACTTTCCTCTTAGGTGATCATTTCACATTTGTTCATTAGGCCCAGGGATGAACTCCCATGTCTTGCCACTTGTAAATCTAAACAAGCTTTGTCTTTCAGGTCACTGGGAAAAGTATTTTGGTAAATATAGTATTGTGTGGATCCATGGTTGTCCCACCCTGCTGGGTCTTCCCTGAGGGTATTTGTCCCTCAAGAAGGGGGACCTGGCTGCCAGTCTGGAAAGCTCTTCCTGCAGTCAGAAGGTCTGACAGGTGTTGGTTTGGGGTTTTTTCCCCATTTCAAGCATTATTCCTGGTAATAAATGAGTCTGTTTGCTGAATTAAAGTGCTGGTGGCACCCCTTGTGCAGCCTGGAACTCTCTACAAGTGTTTGGAACCTACCAAATCATTTCCGTCATGTCTTGGCAGCCACAGCCCTCAGTTAACTGCAGACCATTTTGGCTCTGCAGGAGCAAAAGGAATAAACTTTTGTCACTAATTAGACACGCCTGGGTAAACCATGGATCGGATTCGTTGAGAAGGAGGGTGCCATTCCAGCCCGTCGCGTTGCAGAGCAGGGCAGTGCTGTAGGTAAGAGCTGAGGGAACGCGGCTCTGTCTGGTGTCTGAGCGCACCCCGCGATGCGCCGCTGTGGAACGGCACCGTTTGTTTGCAGTGCTGCAACCAGCTCCCAGGCCAGCTGGCTCCTTTCCAGGAGTTTTGAATTACTTTTGGAAGATTGTGTAAGACGTTCCATCCAATAGTTCATTACTACAGAGATCTTGAGCCAGATCATCCTTTCATTTTCCCCTGTATTTTCCTGTATTTCAGTAAGGGGGACCAACCCTAAAGCCAATTTGCAAAACCTTCAGAGGAGTTCTTCCAAGAGGAAGAGGAAATCCTCCTGTGGCAGACAGGGGCTGTAGGGTCCCCATCTCTTGTCGTGTTTGTCATCTTCTCTCTTTCTTCCTTCTAGAAATACTTCTTTACTTATTTGATATAGTTTTGTCTTATGATACTGTCAAAAGGAATAACATTAATGACAGCACTGAAATGCATTGTGGAGAACTTTTTTTTTTTTTAAACCTGCCCCATTTCTAGGTGGGACTACTGAGAGCTGTGTGTAGTCTTTTAGGGTTCAGACCTCAGTTCCGTTCCTTTGCCTGAACTCTTTGCCAAGCCTGTCTCCTCATACCTCACTCTTCTGTTCCCTAAAACACAAACAATGAAACTGACCTTTGTAAATCACTTTATCACTCTTCTAAAAAGCATAAGTTGAAATGATTTTTTAATTTCTTTTTTGGTAGGCTTTGTAAAAAAAATAAAACAAAACCAGAAAGTAGTACTGAAGCACTGGGGGAGGGTGGGAGGACTGTGACTTTTTAAAGCATTTTTCCCATGCAAGATTCACTAAACAAGATTGTCCTTTTGGGGTTAGTCTGATCACAGAGGTTCCTTAATATTAATGAAAAAATAAACAAGTGTTGTTTCTCTCCTAGCAATGTCTCGTCTTTTCTTTTTCCTGCAAAAGTAGCAGAACAGAACCTGGATCTGTTTGGTATTGAGCAAGTTCTGGTGTTGGAGGGTTTTTTTTCAGTGCTTTGGTGGGTCGTTGTTCAGAAAGATGCCAATGTTTTCTTGCATTGCTGAGAAAAGAAATAACAGACTGGATGATTTTTAGCTTTCTGGTTTTTTCTAAAAATGTAATGTCATAACTCTTCCATTTCCATGTTTTCTACTTCCTGTTATTTCTAAAAGAATGAGTCAGAGAAAAGGAAACAGAGCTGCTGTGAATAATTTAAAAGTGGTCTGAGAATAGCTAACCATTACTTCTGGTGATGCTGCTTGTGATGGTTACACAGTGATAAGATTATCAAAAGGACTGTGGGAGACAGAAAAATGGAAAGGATGCGTTAAGCCATGTAGTCATTTTTTGCTACTGTGGAATTATGCCTTACATTAGTTTTACTAATGGCTTGTCTGGCTACCTTTAAAAAGTTTGAGAAAATGGATTTCCACTATTTCTTTAACATTATCCCTATACCTTCTGCTTACACTAAAAGATTTTTTTCTTTTCACTATTTCATCCTATTATTATCTTAGAGCTAATTTGTTCTGCTAAAGTCTCTCCAGGTTAAAACAAAATGTGATCACTCCCTTTTCCCTTCATACAAGTGATGGAAAAAAATCACACTTCAGATTTGTTTTGTAACAAAAAAATGACGACACATTTTCATGAAAATTACAGCATTTCATGAAAGTGAGTGAACTTGCTGAATTAACGTCTTTACTTCTTTTCTGTCTTACCTCTTCTGCCTTGGCTTCATCCTTCCCACCACTGAGGGTATAGTAGGATCCATAGACCAGAGACTGGAACTTTTGCTCAGCCAAACCATTTCTGGTTTTCTATGAAAGCAGAATGTCACCATGCTTGTCCCAAATACTGTCTAAATAGCAAAAAGATGAGATAAATTTAATTTTTTTTTTGTCTTCAGTAATCTTCAACAACTTGTATAACCTCAATTCAGTAAAAGTTTGTTACCAAGTCTGAGGATAGGACAGAATTTACTTCTTCATACTTGTTTTAGAAGACTAACATCATAAAAAGCAATTCAAAACTAATTTATTCTAATTTGGTTGCAACTAAAATTGAAAAGAAATGACTAGAATTGAAACTGATTGAAAAGAAACTTTGGCTTTGCCATAAACCACCAAATGCTGAAGAACTGTAACGATCAAGTTTTATCAGGATAGAAGGATAAGATTTTCCAGACTGAAGTTTCAGAAAGTAACTACCACCTCAAAACGCTTTCTGTTTGCTTTTCTCCTGTTAACACTGTTTTCATAAGAGATTTTAATCCTTAACTCTGACAGAGAAAAGGTCTGGAATTAGAGATATAAATGGCTTAGGGATGCAGATAAGCATTGGGATTTTTTTCTGTGTTGCCTGCCAAAAGAGAACACTGGATATTTCCCATTTGGCTTCCCTTTAATTAGTTGATTCCATTGTAAATACACAATTACCTATCTATTAGTATTGACTAAGCCCTGCTAATTTTCAGGAAAAGTCTACCTGTGAAACTGAGTCCCTTTTTCTGGTTCCACACCGAGCCCTTTTCTCTGGCTCTGAACTGCTCCACTGCAGGGCCTTGAGCACGAGGTGCCTTGCCAGGGTGAGCCCCAGAGCTGTGTGTCTGCACAGTGACAGAAATAGTGACAGAAATGGGCTTTCCTGGCTGTCTGAAGGCTGACCCAGCTCAGAGCACCTCTCTGCCTCTGCTCCTCAGAGTGCTGAGGAACAGCCAAGACATGGCCTGGCCATTTCCTCACCCCTGAGCCACTCCCTGCCTGATCAACACCAGGAACATCTCCTGCACTGGCACATTTGACAAAAATCATTCATTTCACCTGAGGTTTGAAATTGCTCCGGTTTCATCAGTTCCATGTTTCCACCCAAAGCTGTACTGATCTTTTATCACCACTCTTGCTGTTCCAATGGAAAAAGCAGCTGGGCAGCCTCCCTTTCTTCACAGTCTATTGATCCTGTGTCTAATGGGCAAATATAAAACCGGGACTGATGCCTTGGAAATCCCTCTAAGTTTCACTTAGAGGTTGAGTGGTTACAATCCCCTGAAGTGGTCTGTAATTTAACCCTAACAGCTGCTGATTTTCAGCTGGCTTCTCTCTTTATCCTCCTCTGGACTATTTTTCCTCATGGATTCAAGTAAAAGCTTTAAATCTTGGACAGAACTGGACATTTGTTGTTGCTGCTGGATCTTTCAGCAGGATGAAATCAACCTCAGGGAAAGACATAGTCACCTCTCACCAAAGTTTTCTGACATTGTTCTCTACAAGAAACTACTTCCATTTGGGTTTGACTTCAGCAAGTTTCAATTATGGAAGTCAAAAGGTTTCCAGGTTGGATGTTTCTCTGCTTTTGGGTTTGAGAGGACAGAAGGTTTATGAAGCAGCTCCCAAAGTGGGCTCCTGCTTTTGCCTGTGTTGAGGGACAAAAGGCAATTTTTGCCTTGGAAGTACTATGTTTCTCATGCGTGGACTGGATGTTTTCTCCCTTCTTGGTTAGGAGATACCACTGGAATACTAATGTTTGTATGGTTTTTGTAAATTAAAAATTCTGATAAATACCCAAAAGTTTAAACACGCTTTTATACATTGAGATATTCTGCCTAGACAATAATTTTGTAGTTAAAATGCTGCCCATAGCAAAATCTCCATATTTGATTCTACCAAGCACATAGCTTTTCATCCTCATTTGAGGTCTGAGGGGTCAAAGTTTTACCATTTCCGATGACTCATTTTCAGTGCTGTGCTGTCAGCTTAATTTAAAGCAGAGTAAACTGATGAAACCAGAGATTGAGGGGTCACAGCAAAAAAAAATAAATCAATAGCTTCAATATTCAAGTAGGTTTTCATAACTCCCTACAGCCTCTGCTTTCTACTCCTTTCTGCTCCCTCCTTGCTTCCAAAGGATAACAGATTTCTTCTTATTTTAGGTAGTGTTACAGATGGAAATTTAAGGAATGCAGAGTTTGACCAAAACTGGCCCCCTTGGAGTTCAGGTTTTGTCCACCAGTGGAGGAAAAGGGTCTTTGACTATTCCTAAAAGCAGCCTCTCAGCTTTTTGGGGATGTTTAAGTAATCACCAAGTGGTGGAACCAAGATATTTGGACTTTTGGCTCTTGTAAGTGAACGATTACAGAGCGATTACAGTGTTAATACACACTGAGTCTGCGTTTTTATTTTGAAACATTTACGAATGTAATCTGAAATCCTTTGTTTTAGCTGGAGGGGATAGAGAGGAATATATAGTTGTTTCATATCCATGGCAACTCCTATTTTTTTATTAATCATTAAAAAGAAAATTTGAAATTATTTAACCTCTTTTAAAAAAATGATTGAAACAAAGACTCTTTGTTTTGTATCAAAAATATATCCTGCTTATTTAAACACTGAAGTAATTTTTTCTTTTTTTAAATAACGTAAAAAGAAAAATTATTATGGAAGATGAAACACTTTAAAGCAGTATCTTTCTCGTTTCAATTCAACAGCATTACATATTTCAATGCTGTGTAACTCCCAGTATATTTATTTTTTATTCTGGGGAAGTGAGGCCCATCCCTTTTTAGAGAATCAGTTGTGAGCTTTGGTTTGCTTCCAACTTCTGATAAAATCCTGCTTTTTCTTTTTTTTTTTTTTTCCCTCTGAGATACATGTCCCAGATATTAACTGCTCTGTATATACCTTTTCCACATTTAAGGGGTGAAACTAATATATTGCTTCAGCCCTAGCATGCATTTTATGGAAGGAAAGGAATGCTTCATGTTTTGGGTTTGTTTTCTTTAGTTTGGTTGTTTTTTGTTTTTTTTGTTGGGGGGGGCATGGGAGGGGAAGACAGGAATTATTATATATTAGAAAAATAAATCAAACCCTGTTATAGGCAAGCACCAAAACAAGTGATAGGCTTGAGAACACAAAACATGGAATTAATCATGGCAATGCTTTTTGAGAAAGATTGGGTTTTCATCAAATTTAGAAAGAGCATGAGATGGAATGGATGATGTTCGTTGTAGTCTCCATTATTACCAGGAGTCGTTTGCAGGGGTATGTAGGGATTGGGAATAACCTGACTTTATGGTCTGCAGCAGTGCCCTCAGGATAACAAAGCTGCTCCAAGCTTTCCTGGTGACCAGTCTCCAGGTTGGGCTCAGAAGTTTAATTTCCATCAGCCTTGCCATATTTTTCATGAAGACTGATCCCAAAACATTGCTCAGGCACTGTTCCATTTCCATGTGGGAAACGTAACTGATCTCATCTTGGGAGCTGCCGAAAGAAGGATGCTCTAAGGAGCGGTGTTTGCTGTGCTACACTGTGCTTTTTATCTGAGGGGAAGGGATAGGTGTGGGGTCAAATAGATGATGCAGAATGGCTGCTTTGAAAAAAGAAAATACAAATTTCATCTGTTTAATGATTTCCTGTCTTCTATCAGACAGGGAGTGGCTGGGCTGAGCTCATGAGGTTTAGAGGCTTCACTTTTACATGGCATTCTTTCCTAAGATATTGTAAGCAACAGGACAATTTTGCTTTTTTCTTAACAAGAAATTGTATTTTTAAAAAGTCAACAATTTTGGCAGAAACACTTGGATTTTGCTCCAATTTTCCTTTTGCTCTATGTTAGGCTCTATTAGTTTGGAGTGAGTGCTGATGGAAACCTCCTGGAGGAAAGGAGAATCAGCTGCCAAGGGAGCTGCTGAGCAGGCACTCAGCGAAGGGAAGGTTCAAGGGGCTGCAGGTGTGGTGGGAATGGTGCCATTGGAGCTCTTAATGAGTGAGGGAAAGCCAGCCAGCCTGGCCAGGGCCACCCCAGGCAGCTGCAGGTGGATCCAGAGGGTCAGGAATGAGCTGCAGCTGAGGAAGTCTTCAAACGAGCAGCTCCAAGCCGGCAAGTGGGCACTGGCCTGGAGGGATGCAGAAGGTAAGGAAGTAGTCATATTAATTTAATAGTGAAAAAAGAGTGTAGTTGCTTTAATATTTGATGAAACTGGTCTTGAAGGTTTGCTGTCCATTCTATTGTGTCAGTGGCTTTTGTGTCATCCAAGGTGCTGGTTTTAGGTTCGTTGTTGTGAGGTGTCTGATAGAGGTGGCTTGGGACTGTGAGGTATAAATTTTTATAAATGTTTATCCACTTGGTCAATTTTTGACAGCTGAGAGCTGCAGCCTGGAATTTGAACACAGTTTGCAATAAACTTTACAGCAGATCCAGCCATGTTGGGCTCTGCTTACGTATTCCATAAGGAGTGAGATTTGTACTTTATATCTGTAGTTAGTTGTGTGGGGCATTGGAATCATTGGGGTCCAAAGAGCCAATGGTGGATGTTCTTCCCAAATACCTGTGTTCGGTGCAGGGGGAGGGGAGGAGAACTCTTTGTTTTAGAACCTCTGAAGTTGTTGAAGTGCAGAATGTTTTCTTTGGGTCAATTGATTATTGACATCAGAAGTTCCCGTTTCTCAGATGGGGGACTGGAACAAGGCCTGCTTGGTGAGAACAAAGGCTGTTCTATTACAGTGGATTATTACACTTGCAAACCTAATTATCCCCTCTGGGACTCAGCACGGGCCTAATGCAGCTTGGATTATGGAGGCAGGTTCTTATTTTCAACTTTGTTCAATAGATTTCTGACAAGTCTGCTCTTACAGACGATTAAATTTCAGTACAATGATTAGAGAGTTTTCTGCACAGGAATCATTGGAATTTTTGGAGGTTGGAATGGAACAACTCTTTTACTCTGAGGTTGGCTTGGGTTTTTCTACCTCTTTAATTTTTATTCAGGGGGAAAATGTATGATTTCCTTTTCAAGCAAAGCTATTCTTGAGGTCTGGCATGAGAGAAGTGATTGATGTCCTGGGTAACTACAAACTGTATAAGGCTTATGCTTGAGGAATTAAATCATGCTGAATAAGTGGTGACTGAGCACTACTATTGCCATATCTAGAATTAGCTTGGTGAGCAGCTGAATGTCACTGAGTGTGTCCCCAAGGCTGCCAGTGGAGGTATAACAAGGTGTGGGGAGGCTCTGGAGCTCCAGTGATAAAGTCACTTCATCCAGCTTTAGGTGTTTGCATTAGCTGATTGTTACTGAAGCTCTTAAAGGATGAAAGTGTACTTGATTTCCCAGAAGAGGACAATAAATTTAAAAAAAAATTATTGAAATCTAAATCCTAAGCCTCAAAAACTTACTTCTAAAGTATTAACGTGTAAACAGCAGTTCTTTTTCCAGGTTCCACTTGCCACTAAATGCATATTTTTATAACCCTAAGTCCAGCTACTTATCAAAATTATCATCTTTTTAATATACTCTGCTCTTATGATACCTCATTCTTGTAATGAAGGTAGGAATATTTGCAGATAAACCTGAAAACACCAATACTAGAAAATTTGTGAGGGTTTGTCTTGCAGAATTGCAAGATACTTAATCATGACAACCCTTGTAGAGAAGCTTTTCTTGGGGGCTTTCTTAGGTAGATTTCCATGTATCCTTTTGCCTTTTAAGAAGGGTTTTAATAATCTGTCAGCCTATCCTATTTTCTGTGAAATGTAAATTACTTTTGAGACAGACATCCCAAAAAAAAGAAGAATAAAAAGGAAAGAAAGTGGCCTGTAGATTAAAGAGTGATTGGGAGGAAGAGGTAAGCGAGGTGGCTGGGGTTTTTTTAAGCCTTAGTATGAAACTAAGCTAAAATAATCTTCCTTAAATTTGTGATGCTGTCCATGAGCTACATGTTTTCTACACTGAAAGATGAAATAAGCTCCACAGCCTTACAAACAGCTATTAGACAGTCACAATTTTTTTTGTTGCCTGTAAATAAATCATTCAGGTAATAATTTACAGAACAGTAAGAATTCATTGTACATAAAACTGATTAAAAAAATTGAAATATCATACATTAATAAGATCATTTTTACTGTAGTTTGGCCCTGCCAAGAACCTAATGAACAGTACACTGTAAATGTTATAAATATAATATCTGGACACAAATATTGGCTGTCCGAGTGTGTTGTACTCTCTGTGGGGTTGTGTATTGAAAAATCCCTGCTGGTAGGGAAAGAAACACCCAGCAAAACAGCTGAGAGTTCTGACTGCACTGCTGCTGATCTCTTATCAGTGGCTATGGATTATTGGTAGAAGTGAATGCCTTAGGAAAGGGCTTTATGCACAACAACATACCAAGGGTGTTTGGATCCTTAGGAGCCTTCTGAAAATAAAACTCAAAACAAAGCAAATTCTGGACAATGCAAACAAACCTCAACCAAGTTAACTTTTCTTCTTCTTCCATGAAAAGTTCTGGGTGGCCTCCTGTGTGTGTCCTCTATCCCTATTTGTTGTTCATCCACATCAGAATTCCTGAGAACCTCCTTTTCTCCGTGTACAGAAAGTACAAAATATTTTGTCTTCCACTTACTGGTAATGATCTGATGAGTGATATTTAAAATTGATTCTTTAAGAAAAGGAACATTTTCAAATATTTTTGAAGGCCTGCATAGGATGGAATGTTGCTCTTGGCATGAGGGTCTAAGGAAGTAGAGGAGACAAATCACTTTTACTGGCCCATTGTTAGAGCTGGCAAAGGTAGATGAATTTTAAAGCACATCAGCCCTTTTCAGAGTCTGAAATGGAAACAGGGGGTTTCAAAGCTAAATACAAGTGGAGAGAGATTGCTGAGTTTGCCTGAGCTTTACAGAAAATATTCCATAGGTATGATTCCTGGTGGGTGGCAGCCTTGGTGCTCAAGTGCACAGCAAGAGATTTGACTCCAGAGCTGGTATCTGTTACGCTTGTTTCTTCACAAAAAACAAAAAAAGATTTAATTTCTGTTTTGATGTGGAACAAGAAAAATATGTGAAAGGATGTTTATCAGAATCTTACAGTCAATAGTTAAGTTACACTATTTTTCCTCATGAGGGTTTGTATAACTCAGACTAAAACAATTTGCACTGAATCTGTTTCTGTGTAACTGTTCAGTGTTTGGAATTCATCTTTTGTTTTTGTGACTGGTTTTTGTGTTTCAGATCAGAATGAATACAACCATACTGCAGAAAAATTTTTTTGGAAAACATAAATATATGTGTTGAAGTATGCTTCAAACCAGTTCTTAATTATTGTTTCATGTTTTTTAATCTATTAATTTATTGCTCCTTAAGTAACGACAGCACTTAAAAGAAATTACTTTGTTTACTTGTGAAATAAGGTACTCAGTTGTTCAGTCATAGGCTACTTCCTCTGACACGCAAGGGTAGTGGAAATTTGCTGTAAAATAAAAAGGATACAAGGGAATATTTTAAAAAAATAAAAAAAAAAAGAAAAAGAAAAACCAACCAAAACCAAACCCCAGTGATTTTGTAGCTAAGCACACAACACACAGGAAGGTCTGGCCCTTCCGTGTGTCAGGTTCTCCCTGTGTTGAACACACTGTGAGATCAGCCCCAAGCCCAGCAGTGTTTAAATCACGCTTTAAAGGAACATTGGAGCACTGCCTTGAGTATTTTGTCTAAGCAAGGACTGAATTGCGGTATTTACTTTTTCTGTGCTGTGGCTTGCCAAGGAATTTTACACTTTGTGTAAAGTCATGGTGATGCCAGGGGACCATCTGTGTTAGGGCAGGCAGAGCTGGGACTGGATTTAGAGCAGGTATCTCTACACACCTAAGTGCTGTATCTCCTGCTACTGCTCTCTGATACTTGCCTTTGGAAGGATCCAGTCTGTTGGAATAGCAGCCTGACTTTGCATCTAGCTGATAAGAATCTGCTTTCCTCTCAAAAAGGTGACATGGAGACTTTGGGCAAAATGTTCAGCAGGTACCTTTTGATGGATCTGCTTTTCTATGTCACCTCAGGTTTTCCATATTGTGTTCAGTGAAGAGAAATTGATGGAATTCTCAAAAATCACCAGTGTGGCAGCTGAAGCCTTGATTCTCGGATTTTACTGATTTAGGTTGACATCCATTCCCACATAGGAGATGATTTTGTTCAATTTAGTAAATTTCCATGTACGTTGGCCTGTCTGAATCTTGCCAGTTTTTAAGCTTTGTGGCTATGTGGTCATTTTGCCTGAGGTGTTCAATGTTGGAGATACTTTATCCCCAGTTAAGGGGTTTTTGTGTCTTTGAAAGCTGCTTGGCTCTCTTTTCTTCCTTCTTTAGCTGCATGTAGAACGTCCCACAGATGATGTAGTGCCTCATTTCAGTGTTTGTGAGCCAGACTGGAACTCACCTGCTTAAAAGGTGGCCCCCCCTTAGGATGTTAGCAATATTTTCTAAATAATTGTAGTAGTTAAAGTGCAAGTACAATGTAATTAAGTAGAAATGTCACTTCACAGCATAGAATTTAGCACAGAGGCAAAGCTTGCTCTCTGAAAAGAGCAGAGAGCATGAAATGCAGAACTATTTAATTCAGTAGGAAAGGTTTACAACCCTCCCACTTTGAAATACAGAACAAAACTGTATTATTGGAATGGTAATACACAATACTTCTTAAAGCCAGAGGTGTCTAACCTTCTTTAAATATTCTTCAGAAGCAATCAGATGGCAAACACACATTTTCACAAAAGCAGTTTCTTCCACAAAGCAAGCAAGCTTTAAAAAGCTGCTAAGCCTTATAAAATCTGTTATTACTTGTGTCCTTTATACTCTAGGTGTTTTAGCTTTTAAAGTGATATTATCAGTTTAATTAAAAACTTATCAAAGCCTACCTCTCACGCAGAAGCAATTCAGAAGCTCCAAACACAAACATCTTGCCGTGTAAATTAGATGCTAGAATCATATCAAACTTCAGGTATGTTAATTATTAAAAAAAAAACCCAACCAAATCTCCCAGGCATTTAATGAACTAGATAACCGGAGTACCTTGTTGTTACAGCTGGAAACGTCTTTGACCTCGGAGGGGGTGGAAGCAGGTAATCCTTTTGGTGCAAGTGAGCTTTGATTTTTGTACTTAACCATGTCTAGTAACCTAAATCTTTTTCACAGAAGGTGATATTAATTATGGGCTGACATGACAAAAAGGCCATTGGGGCCTGCAGAAACATTCATCAGCATTTAGAAGTCTTTGGATCAGGTTTGCTGTTATGGCCTGAGCTTCTGTAACTCTATCTCATGAAAGGACATAATTTTTTCCTTGTGATTAGATTGAGCACCAGAAATAACAGGTGTTTTTTCCTATTAATATAGTGGATGCAAACTAAGATTTTCCTGTATCTATACTACTTATGTTCCTTTAGTAAGGTGCGCCGTTATGACTGAGTTTTAAAAATAACAGTTCTTAATGTGTTTTGGGTTTTTTTTATTTTGTTTGAAGGCCTTGTATTTCTTGGATGAGTGCTGCAGCATGCTGATGCATTAGACTGGTCCATCTTTCCCAGGGTGTACCTGCAGCTGAGCAGAATCAGGCATTTTATTGGCAGGTGATCAGTAACTGCTGTGTAGAAAAATGTCTCTTTTGGGTAAGATTGTCACTGTTACGTGGTGCTGCCGGGTCTCAGTGGGTGTAGGGAGAAAAGGGCATTTTTTTTCTGTGAATTTTGGCATTCCAAACCACACGTCAGGCCCTTGAGAAGTATCTGAATGTCTCTTTTTGGGTGATTATGCCCCAGGTAGAACCCCAGTGTGCTGAAAGCTGGTGGGAACAAAAGTCCTGGCTGGAACTTGCTAAACATGAATAAATCAGCTTTCAAATTTTGCCTCTTTTAAGTAGGGTGTTAACAATGGGTTGATGGACTTAGGTGTTTATTTTAGTAAGTCTATTTTCAAGGAACTAAAATCATCTCAAGCCTTGCTTTAACTTACCCTATACAGGAATCCTGATCATTGTTATTTACTGTGGCAGATTACCCAGACAACATCAAGTGCATGTTTAAACCTTCATCTCTTCCTTACATGGCTTCATAGTTCAGAGCAAATAGGAATAGCATGTGATTTCAATAACTAAAATTGACTCCTTAGGCTGTATTTTTTTAGACTCAACTGGATTATTTATTAAAAACAGTGTAAATAGTGTGCGTATTTTAGTGTTTAGAGTCCAGACAACAACCTGTATATAGATACTATAGAAATGCAGTTTCTCAGAGACAAATTTTATATTGGTGTAAGTTTCCATAGGTTCAGTGACTCATGGAATAACAGATTTGACCCAGCTGAAGTTGTCTCTGTGGCGTTTTTTTAATCTCATTTTTCTTTTTTTAATTTGCATGTTTTTGTGTTTGATAGGCTTTCTTGAGAAGCTGGTAGGTGAAACTGAGGTCTTGCTTGGTTTAATATAAGAATGGAGTGTTTAGAAATCTAAACACAGGATGCACGAAATCACTGAGTTATTTTAAATTTTGAATTATTTTGGAAAATTAAGGGTACTGTGGGTTTTTTGACTTTTGAAGATTATTGATCTCTCAGCACCCAATTGTAAGCAATTATATCAGCAGGTGGAAACAATGTAGGGGGTTCCTGTAGTGTCAATGCACTAATTGTATTTTATATCTCTCTTTGCTTTCAAGATATTTCAGTTTTTAGTGGCTTAGAGTACATTTAATGCCAGAGTAGATTGAAAGTTTACTGCTGTGATTTTTGAGGTGTGTTCGGGTTTTTTTTGTAGGGTTTTTTTATGCCTTTGATGTGTAACAAATTACTAATTCACTTTCAAAATAATCTCCTATATTTTTGCAAATCCCATCTAACTTTCTGATTAAATATTTCTGTTAATACCAGCTTTGGATAAGGGGATTGGATTTAGTGTGTCCAGAATCCTCTGGGGCCCGTGGCTGCGGCTAGAGATGTGTTGTGAACCTAAGAAGTTGTTTCACAGTTGAATTGTCTGGGTTTCAGCTGTACACCCAGGCAAGCTGAGTGGAGCTGGATTTCTTGGGGGGGGTTGAAGCCTTTAGGTAATTGCATGCACAGCTCAGGCCTCACAGCAAGCTGGGAGAGAAGCAGGAGACTGTTCTTATAGAATGGGTTGTCAGGGCATAAAATTCCGTGGTATAAAAAAAGAAATACTGACTGGAAGATTATTAGGATGGAATAATTTTGCGTGGGTCTAAGGCAGAACTGTTTATCTTCTGCCATTCCTAGGGAATCATAAGAAATTTCAGGAAAACCATTGATGCCAGAGGTGCAGCAATGCCTTTAATTTTTTAATTTTTTTTTAAACATGTGCATTCTCAATACATTTTCACCCACCCAGTCTCCTTGCCAACCTAATTATGAACTTTCACAGGGTGCATTATTCTGGGCAGTTTTGATATTGCTGATGAAAATCCAAACACTTCCAGATTTGTAACAAAGGTAGTTCCTAGCTGACATCCTCACACTCACTCCATTGTTGTTTGTCGTTCTGAAAGTGTGCTTTCTTTTGCTGTGTGTAGTTTTAAAATGAGCATGAGGTGTACTCTTGACTTGAATGGATGGTGGAGGAAGAAGAAAGGATTTTCCTAATGGTTCAACAGGAGCACTTGGTAAATAATTTATCATCATCAAGTGCCAGCTTTATCTGAAAGCTGACAGGTCTTTCTTTTATGATTCAGTGGTGTCTGTGCTGACCTGCTGTACGCGCTGCCCGTCAGTGTTTTAAATCTGTTCTGGTGTTATCCAGCCCCTGTTACACTGATCCACTCCTTTTTGTGCTTTATAAAGCATCTGCTGATATTTATGAAGTATATGTTAGCAAATGTAAGAGCAGGTATTTTAAGGCTCATTAATATTTTAAGTACAGAAGTACAACTTCTGTACTTGTGTGTGTGGCAGACGTCTTGTTTTATGAGAACTGTAAGAAAGTGATTTTGCTTATTGATTGACGTTATCAGGCAGGCAGGCAGACACTCCAGCAGGTGGAATCACCTTTTTGTGTTGATGTCTGCCAGAAGTTAACAGCAAATGTGATGCCCTTTCTGCCAGTGAGAGCTAATGTGCACAAAGGTAATGGGTTTTAAAAACGCTGCAAACCTTAATCGTGTGAGATCAATATTCCTGCTGCTAAGGGTAAAATGCTACTGCATATATTATTAAGACCTTCTTCAAAATTGAATTACTTGAAGCACTTTTGGACTGTTAGAGGATTCAGTATTTATCTTCACAATAAAATACTAATGGACCTGTGTTTGGGGAAATAATATTAATATTTTTTTTCTTGCTCAGAGATATGAAACTTATTTTAGGAAAGTGGAGATGAACACAGTGATGCCCGCAAATCTATTGGTTTCCTCGCTACTGGGTAATGTTTGAGATTGGGGGAAAGTTAAATTAGCTGGTAGAGGAGCTAGACAATTTTCCACGGATTGCATATCTGCCTGTGTGTATTTTTGTCTGCTGGAAAGGGAATGAGCAGGAGAACCCTGGTTTGTTCTCCCAGCAGTGTGTTCATAACCTCAGTACCGAGGGGACTGTCCCCAGTGAGGCCTCAGAAGCACTGTAGGATGTTGGAGACCTCGGATATTTTCCAAGCCCCAGTGTTTGAATATTAATGTGTGTGTGTGACTCTGAGGTTATGTGTGTTAAGTGCAAAGCATACAACAGCTCCTTGCAGTGAATCTTTTTTTAAAATTTCTTATCTCAAGAATGTTCTTGTGTGTTCTGCAAATTATCCTGTCAAGGTTTAACCTGGCTTGTAGTACCTGCTATCATTAACTATTTGTTTCGAATTGGTGTTCAGACAGCTTCTGGGAGAAGAGTTTTGCCTGATGGTTTCCCCAAGGCAGCCAGGGGAAGCCACTTAAAGTAAAAAAAAGAGTTTTTTGACCAGTTAGACAATCATTGGTTAAACAGGCTGGGTCAAAAAAAAAAAAAAAAAGAGGGGGTGGCTTAAATTTCCAACAGGAAATACACAGAACTGGCTTTGACTCAGGCTAAACTGGGTTACCACTGAAACATATCACAAATCTGTAAATATTAATTGCAATGAAAAAGCTACTTCTTAGTGTTTGGTTGGTTTTGGTTTCTAGACCAGTAAAGCAATTGCATTTGCACTGAAATGTTTCACTCAGCCCCTTTATTAGGTTTTCCCACTTGCAGAACCACCCTGGCACTAAATGCTGAGAGGAGCTGTGCCATGATTGCAGCTTTATTCCCTGTTTTCCTGGGCTGTGGCTTTGCCCTTCTCCCTGCACTGTGGGTTTTTTTTTCCCTGTGCCATGTGAGAGAGATCCAGCTCCAGCATGCTCAGCCTGACACATGGAAAATGAAATATTCTGGCATAAGCACGCAGTCTCGATTCTACTCCTGGACAGATGGGTAAAATCATAATTCCTCAGAGCAGGGGCTGTGTGGCTCTGTGTTAGATCTGTGTCACAGTGAACGTATTCAGCGTTCCGTAACACTGGCACAGTCTAACAGGAACAAGGATCCATGCACTCACTAATCCTCCCCAAACTTTCAAACACAGGAACAAATGCGACTTTGACGTCGACTGATGGGGGGCAAAATGAAGCTTATGAAAAAATGAGGTATAAATATTGTCATAAGGTGAGAAGCACATGGAGTTCATCCTGCTCAAAGCCGTGTTTGGCGTAGATCTACCACATCTTCTGCCAGCTATTTTTCTTTTTATGCTTCCCCTTCCAGTGCCAGTTGGAAAAATATAAAACCTCTACTCATTTTCTCAAGAGAAAAGGAAATAAATTTTCCTATATTTGTGTATATGCATGCACCCACATACATATGTGTATGTATATATACATATATATAAAAACCTGTGTGTGTATATGTTAAAAACTCTTTCTTCATGCAATAGGAAAAAAGTTTTAGTAAAAATAGAGGACACAAAAAAGGTAGAAGAAAAATACAGACTTGGAGAAACTGAGGCATAGCATGCAAGATAGGACCATTTTATTATTTTTTTAATCTTGTGTTTGTCTATCTACATAAGGTGCCTTGTAAATAAATTTAAAGTATGATGTTTATAAGAGATAATTCATGGATAAGTTAATTCCTGCAGTATTCAGACAGGAGAAGAGATGAGCCATGTTGGAAAATCACGAATTTAGTCCAATATCCCTGTTTGTCTTCTCTCTAAATATATGTGCTTGTAAATGCATAAAAATGCAGTTAATATTGAACTATAATGTGCACCTATGTTTTATTGCTAATAAGTTTAAATCATTGCTCTGCAATAGGAACTCATTCTTGTTCAGTGTTTCAGTGGAATGTGTTTTATAGTGATCTTTATTTACTTTTTTTAAAATTTATTGCTTTTTTTTCCATGGAGCAGTAAGAGTGCTACAACACTGTCAGCAGTTCTTTAGATGCAGGAACCTCTGTTCTCTGCTGGAGAATCAGAAGTTGTCCAGAACATTCCTACCTTGCATGAGCTACCCTCTTGCAGAGTCCCTGTCTTTTTTAAGAGAAGGTGAGGAACTGCAAATAAAGATGGGTTTTCAGAAAGCTCCACTCATCTGATGGGCATGTGAATATATTTGTAATTATAATGAGTCTAAATCTATGGCTTAAGCCTGAGAGGCAAATGGCAGAGTTTCTGATAAAGAGGACTTAACAGTGACTGCAGGATATGTGGTGCTGTGATGTAAATGGGAGAGTGTTACAGAATGCTGCATTTTCTGAATTAAAAAATATTTTGGGGTGTCATTGACAGGTATATCCGACTGGGTTCCTCTGGAGTTGCATCCAAGCAGGTTTAACAGCTGTGTCTGTGTTGATAACAAGCAAACCTGGATTACAGGGCAGAAAAATGTTGAAACTGTATCTTCAGTCGACATTTTGTAGGATGGCTTCTTTTCATATTTTGGGTGTAAAATACTTCAAGGTGATAATTCACTGTCCTCTCTGTAGCTTTAGATCAGGTGCTTGTAGCTAAGATGAGTAAGCACAGTAAATCTACTCACCTGAGGACCAGTTTCACTGTCCTTCAAGCTGCATTTACCTCAAGCTGTTGGCAATCTGAAAGGCTCTACAGGGAGGTTGGGCAAAAAATCCTGAGCAGTGCAATGGACTCCTCAGTGTGGCTGTGCTGATAGCAACTCTTGTTATCTGTGCACACACCCAAAGCCTGAATAGCCCTGCATTGCTTTCATGGTCATTTCATTCAAAGCTTACCCAAATCTTTTTGTGCTCTCTGCTATCAGGGTGAGCTCCAGAGATAGGGACAGACTCAGTCCGGCCCAGGGCCCAGCACAGGAAGGACCTGGAGCTGCTGCAGAGAGCCCAGAGGAGGCAGCAGCATGAGCAGAGGGATGGAGCAGCTCTGCTGGCAGGAAAGGCTGCGAGAGCTGCCATTGTTCAGCCTGGAGAGGAGAAGCTTTGGGCTGAGCTCAGTGTGGCCTTGCAGGGCCTGAAGGAGCTGCAGGAAAGATGGAGAGAGACAATTGCCAAGGGCTGGAGGGCCAGGACCCAGGGAATGGCTTCCCAGTGCCAGAGGGCAGGGCTGGATGGGATCTTGGGCAGGAATTGTTCCCTGGGAGGGTGCCTTGGGTGGAGACACTTTCCACTGTCCCAGGCTGCTCCAAGCCCCAGTGGCCAACCTGGCCTTGGGCACTGCCAGGGATCCAGGGGCAGCCACAGCTGCTCTGGGCACCCTGTGCCAGGGCCTGCCCCACTGTGTTCTTCAATGCTCTGTGCAGTTTTGCAGTTTGCTTTCTTGGACTTTTTGGTTTTTTCTTTTCTGTTTTTTTTTGTGAAGTTAAGCCTGTATTTAACAAGTATTTGACCACTTGTCTGTCTATTATGTTGGAAGCTAGATACCTTTTTTCTTTTTTTTTTTTTTTTAACATCTGCACTATCACATTCTGATACAAACATGTGAATAATAGAAAACATGTTTTCTTGTATATGGTGGCACTTTATCTGCAGAAAAGTGTTTCGTTTTCCTTGAATTTCTAACCCTGCAACAAAGGCAAATGGTGTTTGCCTTTGTTACAAGTCTGTTTAAGTTGTAAATTCCCAAATTCTGAAAATTGCTACCATTGCCTTGTTTTTATATAGATACAACTTTCTTTCTTGAAGTGCTTTTCTGTGAGTGAGCTGTAAAGGCACATTTGTGCTGAGGTCAGTGGCTGATGATAGAGTTACACTTAGTTTTTCCATATGCTTAGAGATACTTTGTGTATACTTAAAATTTTCAGAAGGTGGGGTTTAATTCTGGCAAATAGATGGGCCCAAAATCTTTTCCTACAAAGGATACGATTGCTTTCAGTTCACCCCTCTGTGCTGATCCTAATGCAGCTCTGTAGAGCAGGCTCCTGTCTCCTTGTGTTTTTTCGGAGGAGAATTTGCATTAAGTGAGTCAAGCCTCCATAAAGGACACTTTGTGTGATTACAGAGCCATAACTGCTATGCTACCGGTGTTTCAGCCTCAAAATGTTTGAAAGAAAGGAGGATTTGTGTCAGCCAACTGAAGGTATTTTTTTGTCCTCCTGAGTGCTGTTTTGCTTGCTCTAGGCACAAGTAACTGGGGTGCAGGGAAGAATGTCGTTTATATTTCAAAGTGATGGTTGTAAATCACTTGTTATTCCTTAGAGTTAGGTTCAGTTGCCCTACAGGAGAGAGGGCTTGGATTCCCTGAGAGGGGCCCTCAGCCCTGGGTGTCCCTGTGTGCAGGGAGGGCTCAGGGCAGGGCCCGGGCTCTGCTCCGGGGGCCCAGCAATGGCCCCAGAGGCACGGGCAGGGCCTGAGCCCAGGGAGCTCCCCCTGCCCAGGAGGCAGAACTTGTGCCCTGGGCAGTGCCCAGCCCTGAGCAGATTGTCCAGAGAGGCTGTGCAGGCTCCTCCCTGGGGATATTGCAGAGCCCCATGGACACCCTGCTGTGCCCTGTGCTCTGGGATGGCCCTGCTGGAGCAGGGAGGTGGCACCAGAGGAGCCCCTGGGGGCCCCTCCAGCCTTCACCTCTTCCAGGGTTCTGTGAAGGGAGGTTCTCATCGAGCCTGAGGCTCTGGTGTTCCGTGTTTGCAGTTAATGTGGCTTATTTGCGATTGGGATCAAAACTATGGACAAATTCTTTCTTAATGCTTTGCAGTGGCATTTGGGAAAACTGAATTTGGACACAGTCTGAAGGCGGACGCTGTGCCAGAAGTTGCATTTAAGTTTAGTTTAAAGCATATTTGTTAGAATTGGTAAGTGGCTTTGTCAGAAGTGTGTCACTGCTCTAAAGCAGTGGGATAACTGTGCTAACTTGAGAACAAAATGGGTGGAACTGTGTTGGAAACAGGAGGAGGAGAACAACTGATTTCACCTCCACAGAATGAGTTATACATTTTGTAGCACTTGACACAGAGCAATTCTGATGTAACTTATTACTCTTCAGTCACCTCAGAAAGGTGCTCAGGATCTGATTATTCAAAAAATTGCTTGTTGCCAGAATAACACATTGGTTTTAGTCTTTGAATTTTATGTGCAATAGCCAATAAAATGCAACACTGATTTTCAAAATATACTTTATATTTACCTCAGAAGTTGCATTAGAATGATCTTGATTTCAATCATATATACTGGAAATGTATTTTATGTGTGTAATAGCAGTATTTGGACTTTCCTAGGGCTGTCATGATTTGTTACACTGTGGGATCCAAAAATAAAATGCTCAAGAAATTGTAGAGTCAGTGAAACTCATTGGGATAAATACAAAGCACTAATTAGTGTGTACTGCCGAATTCAAACAGTGAATTTTTTTAGTGAAATTTCTTATAATATGTGCAAAAATCAAATTTTCTTCTGCAGCAGGAGTTTGGAAAATTACATTCAAAAATTCTTTACTATTAAACACTTTTATGCAGATGAATTTAATGGATAGCATTCATAACAATATAATGTTGTTCAGGTTTCAATGAAGTGAAAAGCCTGATATTTAGAGGCTTTTGTACACAGATTTCCCTTAAAGACTTCACCCTTGCAAAGAAATTTAAAGAGGTTGGTGGAACTTGGTGTATAAAGTGGTAGTTAAGTGCACCGTAATGGGACAGAGGAGTAGTTTTGAGTGTTATTAGTCAACTGAGTTCACTGGAACTTGTATATCAGGTGCTTCTCCAGATACAGAGTTGAATTCTTGAGGCCCTGATGTACGATTTTGATTCATATCTGTACCTGAAAAACTATATCAAAGGAATATAAACAGCCTGAACCTCCAGGCTGCTTCATCTCAGTCCCATAATTTCCTCCTGTAATAAAATCTGGTGTAACAAGGCAGCTTAAAGGCATCTTTGACTTTATTTTAAACCACAGTCCTTGATATTAGGCAGCCAGGTTAGGGGAATGGAGTGTTTCTGGAAATTAAGCTGTTTGCATACACAGAGCCACTACATTGAATATTTCAAAGGTGGGGGGCGGGAGCAGGAAAAAGAAAAGAAAATATATATAAGAAAAGCATGGAAGGGTACTAGGGCAGTAGAACGAGTCAGCAGACGCGTTCCTGGCTACTCTAGTTACGTAATGATAGTGGCTGTCTAGAAATACAAGAACCAAATGTTGGCAACTCTGTAGCAACAATTGCTTTATGGGTTTGGGTTTTAGCAGCTGGTTTCTGTGCTATTAGTAGTAATAACCAGCTTTGTAACTCTTGGTTTTTATGTAGCAATATTGCTCCATAGACCTAAAAGTGCCATGATTGTCCCCATTTCACAAAGACCAGTAAGAAATATGAGTGGAGTGATATATCAATGCCATTGAGGTGCTTCATAGAGCCTGAAATGGAGCTTTGGACTCCAAAGTCCTGCGTCTTTGCCCATTAGGTTGTTCTGATGTCAGTGGTATTTTTGTCTTGAAGAATAGAAATGTTTGTTTACAGGGTTTGGTTTCCACTGTAGCTATCAATAGTTTCTGTATAAAACAATTATTGTCATAACTACAGTGGGTTATAGTAGCTCCCAAAATATGAAGGAATAAAGACTATGGAATGTTGGAAACATCTTTGTTATATCTAGTGTTATTACTAATTCCCTTAAGGATCATAGAAACATCGGTGAGCTCAATCGTCGGAGCAAGGGATTGTAGTTTGATGGACACAGTCTCAGATGTATTACAAGGGAAAAGGATAACACAGGAAGACGAAAGCAGATCAAAATACTCGAAGATTAAGAAGACTGAATGTGAAGATCAAGAATGTCCAGAGTGAAGACAACATTTGTGCCTGAGAAGTTAGGATCAATCTAAGCACTGCTATTGCATTCCTGAGAGTAATCCAGTGCTCGGTCTGGGAGAAGTCTTCCTATAGAGCTCTTTTGTCATGATTGTCTCTCTGTTTGTAGCTTGCCGTTTGTTTGGTTGGTTTTTAAACTCCTCCTCAGTGCAAGATTATGTGTTTGGTATGGCTGTGAGGTGTTTCCATGCAAGGCCAGGCTCTTCCCTGTGGTTAGAGAATGAGGATAACCCTGGCAGCTCTCGCTGCTGAGCTCCCTGGAGACGGAAAGGCTGCTGGAAGTTATATCTTTGGTAGGTCTGGTTAGCTGCATGGTGGGGCTGGGTGTTGAGTTCTATGTTTATTGGGCATATCTCATAAAGGTTTGCTGGTTTGTTTGGTTTTGTTTTTTTAAGACTTACTCTGTTTCCGTAGCATGCACTTATTTCTAGTGGGCTGCCAGGATTAAGGGAAAAAGATGCAGTATAAAATTGATTAAAAACAGTGGGGTTAATGCAAGGATCCTTACACATATATCTGACTGCAGACGAAATCTGAAACAGGGGTTGTGTCCAGGCTTGTCCTTTTATCATGTTTCTCATTAATTTAATCCCTAAACTTTGTTCTCTTTCAAATACATAAGCAAGAGAAAAATATCCAGCAATGTAAAAAAAAAAAAAAAGTTGTAGATTGGGGGGTTTTTCTGTTGTTTTTGGGGATTTTTTTTGACAGAAATTATTACGTATTATTAGGGAAAATAGGCATGAGAGTTTATATACATATAATTTAAACAGTTAATATAAATATGTTAATATAATTGAATAACACTTATATTCTGGATCCAACGAGCAAATTCTTTGTTCAAAGAAAGAAGCATTATTGTAAACCCCAGAGAACACACTGTTTTGCTGATTGAAGTGATGGTGTTCTGATTTAGGAATTACAAACCTTCTGATACCATTTTTTAATTTTATTTTTAATGCTTAGTGTGAGCATTGTCATTTCTTGCTCTGTAAATTTTCCAGGACACAGCTGGTGACCAGTTGCTGATAGACCTGCCCGGGAATTCCATCTCAGGATAGAGATAACAACACGGCTGCAGCTGCTGCCAGCTACGTGTTGCTCTCCCTACAGCTGGGAACAACGGCATTTCTCAGCAAGCAGCGATTAGCATTTTGATCTTGACAAGCACTTTCCTGTCTGAATACCAATGTCTGAATGATTGTTTTTGCCAAGCAAGGCATAAACAGCCATCGCATCTATAGCTTGCAGCTAGCTCCTGCTTTTGATCAAATGCTTGCACACTTGATTACTCTTAATACAGTCTTTAAAAAAACCTCCTCTGATTTATAGTTGTAGGAAAAAAAAAATAGATTAGTTTGTCTAAATATGCTAAAGCAACTAATTCCAGGATGAAATACTCAGTGTCTGAAAGAGCATCCAGTGTCAGGTGTTGTGGTCTAATATGTTGGTGGTTCATGCTAGTGCTTCCAGCTACATGCAAATTACCAGTATTCAAGTGTAACCACACAGCATTTATAGTCTACAGATTAGCATAGCCTGAGAAAAATCCAATTATGCTTTTCTTGCTTGTTTGCCTTCATTATATTTTTGTTTCAGGGTACCTTTTTTATTAAAATTTCAGAATTATTTAGAGAACTAAAACCAGATTTATAAATAGCAAATGATAATACAAATCACCAGGCTGGAGTATGAGAGTGTTTTGTCTTTGAGTAAAGGAAACATCTCACAAAGGAAGCCCAAGTATAAGACAACAGGGGAACAGAAGTTAAGCTTTGCAATGTGTTTATGCTTTGCTTCAAAACAGGCTTAAACAAAAACCAACTTATGTACCTGGTCCCACTTAACTGTTAGAGTGAGAAAAGCCTCCTGTCCTCCAGGCAGGGACGGAACAGCTGTGGAAATTTGTCTTGTGGAGGGCTGAAAATAACAGAGGGAGTTTTCATAAAATTATAGAATAGGTTTGGGGTGGAAGGGTCCTCCAGGACCATCTGGATCTGGTCTGCCAGAGTCTGGACAGGGAGGTTTCCTCAACACAACAGTCATGTCTGGTTAGGGCGTCCCGTGTATCCAGGTGGCCAACGGCAGCCTCAAATGAACAGATTTGGTGGAAGGCTGAAGGGAGTTGGAATTGTAGCTCACATTCAGTTTGCTGCAAAAAATAAGAGCTTGGGCTGCTATAGCTTCAGCTTCTGGGCAGGGCTTGCAAGTTGCCATATGCTGATGGGCCAAGCTGCCTCTCAAGCCAATTTCCAACTGGCCTGAAGGATTTGGGATGGTCCAAATACAGTGGAAACTGTTTATTTAAGCAGAGAAAAATGATACCACTTCATAGAATGTCTCTACATTGCTGTAAGCCAAATGTAGCCTTCTGTCCAGGAGCTTTGTTGTTTGTGGTTTTCATTTGTATCTGAGTCAATAGGAAGGAAAAATGTCTGGAAATCGCTTAACAGGGAATGATGTTAATAGCAGTCAAATGAAATGAATTCGTTTGCCGGTTGTTCAAGATAAGCCCCTGATTGGTGCCCTGCAGCTTTATTAGAAAAATAAAGGGATTGTGACAGAGCCTCCCAGCTGTGAGACTGGGGGTGAGAAGGAGCCATGCCACAATAAAGAAACTGCTGAAGATGCTCAGTTGCAGATACCTGTGAGGAATTTAAATTATTGATAGGAATATCCATCAGCAAAGAGGTCTTAGACTGTACAGGTTACAGAGTGTGTTGCTAGCTGGTGGCAGAACATTGAGAGAGATGCTAGTGGGAACCACAGAGGGACTGTGAGAATATCTTGAAGTATAAAAAACAAAAGGTGGTTTGAAAATTGCGTGAAGAACAAAAATATGTATTTGTGTGGTTTAATAGAGGAAAGGAAGCAGATTGGAAGTACAACTGAAGGGTGTTTTTAGGGACCACGGAGAGCAGGGATATTCCTCTTTACATTTGCCCATGCTTGAGATTTTTTCTGAAGTGGGAAGGCCTTTACAAGATCTCAGAGAGCATTGATGGTTCCTTGGGGGTACTCCGTAGAAATGTAGTGGAGCATGAATGCTCCTGGAGCCCTTGTGAAATGGAGCATTCTCATGGCATTAGAGTTGGGTATTGTGAAGAAATCTTCCATCGAAGGCTAAGGTAAATGAGGGAGAAGTACTTAGCAAGAAAATTCAGAATTAACAGGGTGTTAAATTGCTGCCAAAGACCCTCGTGACACAAGTGGCCAAGGAATGCATCGTTTCCTTGCAGGAAAAAAATGTTCAGAAGGTATAAAATGGATGTAGCCAGAGCCTCTCTGCTGCTGCTTGGACTGTGCTGTGTGACACCACTACAGTTTGTGTATAAGCTATACATATAAGTTTGTGTGTTCTTTACTTCTACATTCTTCCTCTTTGGAAAGATTATATATCCACGATTTCATTTTAGAATGGAATTTTACCTAGACTCATGGAATGGTTGGGTTGGAAGGGACCTTAAACACCATCTTATTCCAGCCCCCTGCCATGGGGAGAAATACCTTCCCCTAGACCAGGCAGCTCAGAGCTCCATCCAGCCGTGCTCCCCTACAGATTATTGGAGCCCCTTTAAAAAACAAACAATCACAGCAACAACAAATAAATACCCCACATTCCCAAATTATAAAACCAACCCCAAAAAACCACCCCCTATCCCTTTTTTTATTGCACTTCACTCTCTCCCTAAGTGATGAGGGTTTCCTTAGGTAACAAGTCTGTTGTTTCACTGGACTGCCAGTAAATTGCTGCTCTGTAGTGAGCAAGGGTCAGATGCATAAAACAGAATCTCAGCTGGTAATTTAATGCACAAATCTAGGGGCCTTTAGTACACTGACTTCTGTTTAAATTCTGTGCAGTACTAGATAACTACGCCTTATACAAGTGTAAATGGTGTTAATAAAGCTTCTCTTTGAGAGGAGTATAAAATCCTGGGGTGGTAATTGATGATGAGCTCGAATCCTTGGGGAACAGGAGAGGGAGAGGTGTGGGGGGTGTACAAAAGAATAAATGATCTGAGAATCCAAAATATTTGCAAAGAAGGTAATTACAGAATATTTGAGGTGGTTGTGTAGTGAGTCTTAGTGGTGAAATAAGTAGGGAGCTATTTTCTAGACAACTGAGCTGTTTGTGAAGAACCAGAGTGATGAAATTCAGGAGGCAGTTGGAACCCTTGGGAATAACAAAGCACCAGGTGCTGTTAATGCTGTGATTGGAACTCCAAGAATTATCAGTTCAGTTTTGTTAGCTTGGGGCAAAAAAAAAAAAAAAAGGAATAGTGAGTAATGGCCATAATGAAGAGAAGATAAGATTTTGATTGCATAGAGAAGAGCTATTTATTTGCTAATACAGAAAGCAAGTGGCTGGAACTAACACAGGCCAAGATTCGTCTCACCTCCTTGATGGAGTGACCGCTGAGTCACCGCTGGGCAGGGAGTCACTGCTCAGATG
This sequence comes from Dicrurus megarhynchus, assembly GCA_013399195.1. Classification (NCBI taxonomy): domain Eukaryota; kingdom Metazoa; phylum Chordata; class Aves; order Passeriformes; family Dicruridae; genus Dicrurus; species Dicrurus megarhynchus. Next base: position 238,742 of record VXAD01005465.1, on the reverse strand, counting down.
GAAAGGTGACAGCCTGTGCTGCTTGCTGGAGTGTGAGGATTCTTGATCTTTCTGAACTGCCACTTTCCAACTCATTTTTATGTCTCTTCACGTCCACTTTTTTCTCTTTATTACTACCACCTTGAAAGTTTTTGTTATTTGCTGTCAAAATCCCCCCCCACTTTAGTTTGTGTTTTCTTTGGGCTGATTCAGCAGCAGTCTTTTGCTTCAAAAGCTGAGCCAGGGTCATAGATCTGTGCTTTACAGAATTTGGCCTTATCTCAGGGATAGTTGATCCTTATTAAAGTGGGTTATAGTACATCCATCTGCAAAACAAACACAGTGATGACTTTATTATTTTGCCCCCCTCCTCTCTGCCAAGGATTTTCAGAATAATAGAGGAGCTTTGAGAAATTTTGATGAAACACGATGATTGAATTAAGAAGTACAACAGTAGGCTAAATAGAAGTAATATTAATTTCTCAAATCTATGAGAAATTTTCTACCTGTTCATCTCAGTAGCAAAGGATTAATAATTCATATAAATCATTAAGATTCAGTAAATCATGCATCAACTTAAGATCCTACTTGCTATTACATTTTCAGATATTATGAGTCAGCAGCTTTATAATTGTAACCATCAGAATTTCAAATGTTAAATGTATTTTTAACACTGCTTAAGACTGCATAAGAAATTATAGAAGGTCACCTTTTTGAAAAATTTACCTGTGCATGTGTAATTTGATATATGTAACATAATCTATTATGCACATTAGGTTTGTATTGTGCAATTTTATTGCGTTAAGCACAGCACAATCTGCATTTTATTTCACCTTCTGCCAACAAAGTCACTGACTGAGAGTTGCATTTGCAAGGCAAAGATCTGCCTTTTGAGAAACTCCAAACACAGAAATACCATTTTTGCCAGATGTGTACAAGGCCAGGCCTCACTGTAGGCACAGCTTTTCTTGGAACTCTGCATCATCTTTAACTGAAAAGAATTAAGGTGTGTGATTGTGAGTCTGGCAGCTCAGCCAGAAAGGGCAGTTATTAGAGGGAAGAAGTCAGCCTATAAAATCTGATTATTTTTTCTCATCCATTGGCCTGTCAGTAATGATATTTCAGACTGCATCTGTACACATTAACATTAAGGTGTTTGCATTTACATATGCAGTAATATGTCTATACAGACTTTTGAATTCTCTTCAAGGAACAGGAAATTTGAACCAGTAATCTTTTCTTAACAGAGAGGTCCAGTTTAACTTCTCACTAAAGATGTTAAACCCAAGGGCAGTTCATGTAATGCTGTCTTTACATATGATTATTTCAATTTTAAAGTAAAGAATAATCTTAAATTTCTTTCATGCAAATTTTGACCTTTGTAATATTTGTGTATGATAGATTTAGAGTTAAAATCTATTTTGAATTATCACTTCATAGAATCATAGAGTCATAGAATCATTCAGGCTGGAAAAGCCCTCTAAGGCCACTGAGTCCACACTGTGCCCAGAGTCCACACTGAGTCCCCACCTTGTCCCCAGCCCAGAGCTCTGAGTGCCACCTCCAGCCCTTCCTTGGACACCTCCAGCGATGGCGACTCCAAACCTCCCTGGGCAGCCCCTGCCAAGGCCTGAGCACCCTTTCCATGGGGAAATTCCTGCTGCTGTCCACCCTGAGCCTCCCCTGGCCCAGCCTGAGGCCGTTCCCTCTCCTCCTGTCCCTGTTCCCTGGGAGCAGAGCCCGACCCCCCCGGCTGCCCCCTCCTGTCAGGGAGTTGTGCAGAGCCACAAGGTCCCCCCTGAGCCTCCTTTGCTCCAGGCTGAGCCCCTTTCCCAGCTCCCTCAGCCTCTCCTGGGGCTCCAGCCCCTTCCCAGCTCTGCTCCCTTGACACGTTCCAGCCCCTCAGGGACTCTCTTGCCATGAGTGCCCCAGAACTGGACATAACATTCAGAATCACAGAATATTCTATATTGAAAGGAACTCTGAAGGATCTTGAGGTGCCTCTCCAGTACCTGGCACAGGGAGACAGTGTCCTAGTCTTGAAGTTTTCTCTAGTCTAGAAGTAACATGACCAAAGAAGAGGACATAGAAAATTAATTTGATGTCAGGATGCAACTTGAATTAAGATATGAGGTACTTTAAGATACTCTGAACAAATAAAGTACTTGGTTTTTAAAAAGATAATAATAAAAATTCAAAATTGTCAAAATTAGAAGCTGCTCTTGCAGTGGCTTTGTCATGAAGTCTTCCTGTGATGGACCAGTAAGAAAAACAGAACAGGGACCACGTGCTGTGCATGGAACTTTCATTCACATTGTGTGAAAAGTTTCACAAGTGCTTCAAAACTGGATACTGGCTCAGAGCTGGGAAACTTACCAAAATGAATAGTGTGTTGAAGTGAATGCTAGGAAGCCCATTTTTTCAGAGAGAAATTATTTGGGAATATTTATAGTGACCAGGTGAGCAGGTGAGAGTACAGTCATTAAAATGTATTTAGATATTGCACTTTTCAATGTGTGGTTTGACACAGGGCAGCACAATCAATTTTTCCAGAAGCAAGGCAGAGGGAAGATGTCACATTTACTGTCGAAAAGCATCACTGTGCACTAAAATACTTGCATGGCACTAAAAGCACTGCTTGTATTGAGCCAGGTAAATGCTTCTGCTGGTGATGAAGAACAGTCAGTTATGCTACCTATAATAAAAACAAGTTAGTCTCCATAGGCAGCAATTGGCTTTATAAATCCGTAGGAAGCAGCTCAGTGTTTCTCACGTTGTCAGGCAGTGTAAGGCTGGAAAAGGCAAACAGCAAAGCTATCCAAAGGAGGGAAGCTCTGTGGCCAGCAGTAAATGGCAATGCTGGGACACAGGCAGCTGTTAAAGAGACGTGCTCTCAAACACTGAACTGCATTATTCATGTGGACACTAACTCCAAACGACTGCTTCACGCCGAAGATACACAGCTGAGTCTCTCTTCAGAGGAATTCGAGGGACAACAAAGGCGTGATGCCCTGTAGAAAATAATCAGGGGAACTAAATAGTCTTGCTACAGGAAAGAGACACAACTCAGGGTTTTGGTTTTTTCCAAGTGCTGAGGTGATTTGGGGAGTACTAAAAGTGAAAAGTTCAGGCAAAAATTAAGACTTAAAGATTTTACTAGGAATTGATACCAGAAGGGTAATGCCCTTATGAAGAAAAGGAGCTGGGGAAATTTGAAGTGGTAGGGTGGGAACGAGGTTATAAGGATATTTACAGTATTAGGCATGGTACAGAGCCATCAAGTATGGCTTAGGTTAATAAATACCTGTGTAGTTTACAATTGTCACCAGAAGGTTCTGTTGTATGAATTAGACAACAGGGACAATCCACATACATTTTAATTTTAGTCACAACCTAAGCATTAATGAGTGCCATGAGAGGGGGAGGCATCCCCCTTCTATTTTTTCTTTAGAGTGTTTGACTTCTGAGAAGAATCTTAACATTTTCAGTAACTCAGGTATATCCCAACTGCCTTTGAGTAACGAATATTCACCATAACCAAATATTTATTGAGGATACTGTTGACCTGTGGCATTTGCCAGTCATTTTTCAGTCTGGTCAAAGCTTAGGGATTGATTTACAATTAAATTTTTCATCAGCACAAATATCCATAAAATGAAAGAATGGAAGGTTCCCTTTAGCTCTGTGCGTGCACTGTGGTGATTCCTCTCACAAGGTGCACACATGAACCCTTTTGTTGGAACACTGTGACACCACAAACTGACCTGTGCTCAGCGCTGGGACCTGGGGATGGACTGCTTGGGAACAGAGCTGAGGGCCTCTCCATAAGCAGGCAAAAGTGATGTGAAGTTTATTTAACTTCATTTCAAAACAGTGATCATTTTTCATCTTCTAGTATTAATGTTGCTAGGTTTACATATGGGGCTTTTTGCTTGTTTGTTTGTTTAGTTGGTGTAGTTAAATAAATGACTGAGCTCAGGGGATGGCAATGCTTTTAATAAGTACACATAGCAAGGTTGGAGGTTTATTTTATAAAAATCATTGATACCTTCAGTGCCAACTTGCTGTATAAAATATGTTACTGTATCAGAACAGGTAAGAAGAGCTATTCTCCTTCTGGTAGTACTTTTTTCTTCTCTAAGGTGAGAACAGTGTTCACACCAGAACTCTAACGAGAAATTGACCCTAGTCACTAATTATTAAAAATAAAGCCAATTCATTTGACTTGAAATATTTTGTGTGCAGAGATTCCTGTTGGTTCCACTTAAACTGACAGATTGTGCATTTCGATCTTATTTTCCTCCATGCTTAAACCTTAAAACCTTATACTGTGGTGGTTTAAGTTATTTAAAAGCAAATATCCCTGGAGCAGAAAAGTTACATAAGGATGAACTGTCTTGGTCTTCCAAATTTTACTTTAACTGTTCCACTTGATGAGTGGGAAGCATGTGAAAAAATAGGAAGGGCCCAATGTAGACCAGAGGTGTCACTCTGCTTTTAAAAATAAATTAGAATTATTCAGTTAAAGAAGTTGCCTACTCACAAATATAGTAGTGCTAGTACTCCCCAGCAGTGAGTTCCAGCTTCTTGAAGGCTTTTAGTGGAAGTTCCCTCAAACAGATCCCAGAAAATATTTGCAAAATTGTTCCTGGGAACTACAGCAACAGTTTCCTCCAGCATTCTGGAGCTGGGTTTGTTTGAAGTTAAGAGACCAGGCAACAGTTTTCAGGGAGTCTTTGTTCATGCTCACGTGAAGCAACTCATTTGTGATGATGAGTAGTGTGCACATGAAAAATTGTTTCATTTAAACAGGTGGAAACTCATCACCTCTATCAAAATTTATAGATTATACAGGCCCAGCAAATTCACCTACTCTGGAAAATTTCCAGTAGTCAATGGTAACCAAACCATGATAATGGTAATATGGTAAATAGTAAAAATGGTAATAGCGAGATCATGATAAAGCTCCCTATTCAGAGAGCATGGAATCAAAGGGTAGGACAGCAAAGGAAATGGAAATATTCACTTCGTACCTGACTGCTGTCATTGCAAAGTGCTGAAGTTCTCTTCCTCTTATTGATATGAAGCAATTTTACAAAGTAAGATATTAAGATCTTTATTCTTAGGTAAAAACATGGAGATATTTTTTTAATCTGGAGGAGGGGAGGAGAAAAGCTAAGCTTCCATTGGGCTTGTAAATGGTATTTTCTGGACAAAGCAGAGGCTGTCATTGATTTTCTTCATCTTGATGGTATTTGAATGAAATTTCTGCTGTTGTCAGGTCTGATTTTTGGAATGACCAGTTTATCTTCTGTCTGAAGGAACTCCTCTCTTTCACTTTGCCTATCTTCCATCAATCTCCGTGATGAAGCTAAACTTGAATCACAGCACTGAGAGGGTCTGATGCCAAAAGATAATTTTAATATGTCATTGAATAGGTGATAAGGGCACATGAGGAAAGATTTTCAGTTTATATATGGCCACAGCTGACTGAAGTAGTTCAAAACTATCTAATATATATGGCATATAGAAGGTTCTGTATGTGCTACCAATTAATTTCTTATTTCTCTTGTTCTGTTTCAAGATTGCAGAAGTCTTCAAAAGGAAATTGTACTAGATTTGTGACTTAAAGTCAAACTCTTACAACACTGGAAAATATAGCTTGGATTTTTTATCAAGTCTTGGAAAGTGTCTGTGAAGGCTGAAATCCGGAACTGGCAGCCAGGAGGCTGCTTCTGTCTGTTACTTCTACAGTAGCTGCCTGAGAGATGCCCAGGAAGCCAAAAATCTTTTTGTTCTCTTAGAATTCTTTCTTTCACCAGTATACTTTAAAATGTTTTAGCTGTAGATTGATTTACAAACTCGGGGAGCTCAGAGTTGGAAGCATTCTGTTAATTTTAGCACTTAATTTTATTTGGTATTTAGCTGTATGTAAAAGCAGGCTGGTCATGACAATACTTAAATAATTAGATGTTATAGAGGGTTCCATACATTTTTACTTACTTTTACAGGAAAATAATGTGTTGGTCATCTTTATATTTAAAAATTTGTCAGCTGGTTGCAAGAGAAACCTTCTTACAATATTGGAACTAGATGATCTTTAAGGTCTCTTCCAGCCTCAGCCATTCCATGATATATGGATGAACATTGGTTAGTGAGGGCACATTTAAGCAGATTAGATGTTCACTGAGCACTCAAACCCTACACTGAATGGGTGCCCAGCTTGTTAAAGCTCATTATTAAACTGTTGAAACATACACATTACATACAAGTGGAACAGATTATGTGGAATTCTATTGTTGTTAAACAATGATGGATTAATCACATAGGAACTCAATTATCTCTTGTATTCCATAGATTTCTGCCTTGTATCATCAGTTCATGAATATTTGATATGCCAAGCATGCTTCATTGAAATAACTAATTGCAAATGCTGTGATTTATTGAACAGACTTAACTGGAGTTTTAATAGAAATATCCATTCCAAAGTAATTTGAACGCAGATTGTGTGTTTGCTTTTTAGAAATTCCATCCAGTATAATAAATTTCCTGCTTTAATTGCATATTAACCTTTGAGAAACTATACCTCTGGGAAAGCCTCCTACTGGAATATACACTTTCTGAATTTGGTGGTGACACACTTGCAGGCAACTGCTATGGCACAAAAGCATAATTTGCTGTTCTGATCATGCTGGCTGCAGACCCTTTAGCCATTTGAAGGCATTTGCACGAGGCCTTAACTTCTAACAAAGGTGCTTCTAGACTGAGTTTTGTGACAATATTTGTCATCTGTTTATGAGCAGGGGGAAGAAGGCCTTAACCTGCATCTGGGACTTGAACAATCTCATGGATTTTCTTTGCTGGGAGCTCTCTTTTTTCAGGCTTCTTTGTTAAGATTTTCAGGTAAAAGCCCTGTTTCAAATGGCAAGAAACAAAAATGTTGCATTTAATTAAAATTAAAAACGCATGAATGTTCCTGAGCCTTGCACGTAGGAAACAACAAGGAAACTCTGGAGCCTTGACCAACACGTAGGACTCTGCTGTCTGGTACCTGGCTTTTGTAACAAGGTGAAAGAGAAGCCCCAGCAGCAGGAATTGGAAGAGAGTTTCTGTTTAAAGATGAGGGGGTCTAGAACTGACTTTGGACTGTGAAGAGTCCTCCTATCTCTCTGGCCTCTAACAAAGGGAGTGTCACTGGAAATTTGATGCTTCATTTATGCTGCATTTGTCCTTGAAGGTCTAAAAGGTCTCTGACTCCTGTAACCCTGTGGAACTCAGGATTTAGGTAGCTGCAAGGTCATTTCATTAAGTTTGGACAAGGTGTTTGAGGAAAGTCCTCTCTTTCCTAGCTGGATACAGAGATACTCAAACACTGCTTCTGATGAAATGTAACAGTGAAAGTGCTGTTAATTGCAGTAACATACAAATTATGCTTATTATAAAATTTACCATCAATGTCAGCAGATTTAAGTATTTAAATTCTTCTTCCACATAATTGGATTGAGGCAGTGCTGGAATGTACCTGCACAGAACTCTGATTTGGAGTGGCAAATGGTGCCTCTCCAGGAGCAGACTTTGTTATAGTAAAAAAGAGAGAAAATATCGTCAATTCATAAGGTGTTTTTTGGGGTTTTTCCCAAATTTTTACTGCAATTCCTAACAATGTACAATGATTTTGAGAGAGTCCTCCAGATAGACTGGAATACTTCTTTCTGGTTGTAGGTGTTGAGATGTGCACAGGTTAATTTCATAAGACTTAAAATGCCTTTTTAACTTGCTGCTGAAAGTTCATGGTCTTGCTCTGCTATTCTCATCTTCCTTTTTTTTTTAAACTATCAGGACAAAACTGAGAATGAATTTACTGAACTAATTAGCCAAGGGGATGTGGAGAAGGGTTGTTGTCATTAATGTATCCTGCCCCTTCATTCTTCCTTTCTGATCAGTGAAAGGCACTCAGCGGGGCCTGGAGACAAGACATGAAAGATATAAGTACAAACACTGATATTAGAAAGACACGTGGGTGTGAATGGTTGATTCTTTACACTTCCTGGAAGTAAAATTAAAAATAAGAAAAAGTAATGAAAGAATATTCAAAGCCACATGAAAATCATTCTAAAATATCATAAGAAAGGTGCCAAAAATTCAAAATATCAACCATATGTCTTTATTGATACTGGTTATCCTGTGATACTTGTATCCTGTGCGGGTACAAGTTTGGAGACGAGTGAAATCAAGGTGAGCCATTGCCATTGTCCTACCCATGAAATGAGGTGCAGTTTGAGAAGGCAGAGGTGGAGGGAGGTCAGCTGGAAAGGGGGTTTTTAAAAGAGAGGGAGACGCTGAAAGCTCTAGTCCGAGGTTCTCATAGTGCCTTTTCTGCAGTATATGCTTCAGCTAAATATTTCTTTTTCTAGTATGCAAGTTAAATCTTTTGCATAATATTTTAGTGCTAATCCCAGCCCCTTCTCAATGTAAAATCTGGGTTAACCTGTCAGAAACAAAAGTAACACTGACTAAAGAATCTGCAAGCCTGTCATTCTGCTGTTATTAAATGTATTTAATTAAGAGTAATTACAGAGAAACTCCCCTTGATTGTTGGTTGAACGTGTGCCTATTGTGGTAGAATACATAAAGATAAATCTACTCGGCATGTAATTAATTCAAACTAGAATGCCAGTAGGTTATATTATTGTTATATTAGATTTCTGAGGATAATTAATTTAACCATTTAATTAGCATTTAACCACATATCTAAAAAGTATGAGCTACAAAACTTGCTACTTAATTTGTTGCAAATATTTGTTAAATAATGATTAAATATCTGAAGAATTTTTATCAGTTTTTAAGTTCAAGTGTTGTGCAAGTTTAGTGTTGGATAATGTCATATGACTCTAGGTTACTTAAATGCGGTGCAGGAATACTGTTTGCTGTTAAAACTTAGGTCAGATGTCTGAAAATTTGGGTTTTGTGTTTTCAAAGTTTTCTGAAAATTGAGGGCTTGTGTAACCCAGAAGTGAAACAGTTGTGAGCTAAAGTGGATGGCAAGAGGAGGGAGGAGAAGGTTGAAGCATTGTTTTTTACAGTAAAAGAGAGTACTCTTGTAGAATTGTTTTATTGTTCCTAGGACAGACATTCAGCAAGTTCACAAATACTGGCAGTTCAAAACCCAAGATTTGGATGGTTTCTGTCAGAACTGTGTGTGTCCTATTCTGTGGGAAAGGTAATTTCTGTCGGTGTGAGACGCTTTGTGCCTTCTCTGGAAAGATTTCCTGACAGTTGTAGCCTGGTGAGGTTTGTGCTGGAACATCATTGTCTGCTCTGTGCTGGTCCTCTGGGGAGGGGAGGAAAGAGATCCTTCATATGTCTTATCACCAAACTTTGGGCTCACCTGAGGTGAATGGCTCTTAGACTTTGTTGTCTTGGCTATTCCATCAGTGTTATTCAAAGTGGAATTGCTTGAGCCTCAGAGATCAATTGTGCCAGGAGGTGATACACCTGGCAAGCCTTGGAAACCTAATTTGAAGGCTTAGTTCTGAATTAGGCAGAGAGAAGGCTTAAACTTGAAATGTTTTGGTTCAAAGATGAACTAAACCCACTCATCCTTCTTCATAACTTGTTGCAAACAGTATATTCCATGATTCATTATATCCTATCTAGCAAGAAATCCAATTTATAGATCCTATATTGATTTCTGCAGCAGTCAAGAAGCTCAATTATTTAGCTAATTGACACATCTCTGTTTTGCCATCCTGTGGTAGTGTCAGAACAATAAAGTTCATTAAAGCAACAAAGCAAACCTTTTGAAAAGGGAACATAAGAATAAATAAAAAAGATCTGGCAGACCCTGTGTGATTGGGTTTAAAGGCCAGATTCTTTTGATAATATTTTTTCCTTTAAGCACTGGATCGTGTTTTCCCTCTTTGCCTCTTCCCACTCTTTTACTTGATAGCTGGCAATAGCACTTACGTGCTTTTGCAGCTTCATGGGCATTAACTTCCGAGTCTCAAAATCTCCAAATCTTTTTGTTTGCACTTATCTCAAAAGTGGAGTGTGTGGTTCCAATCCGAGCTGCCTCTGAGAAGGTTTTTAGCTTACTGTCAGCTGCTTGAAGAAACGCTGGGCAAATTCAAAGTGAACCCAGTAGCATTGCAACCAAGGCAAAATTAATTTTTCATTAGAAAATTGTATAAAACAACTGGCTGAGCAGCAGAGCACAGATGATGAGTATCTATCTCTACTCCTGCTTTAAATTTGTTTCTTAAGGGTTTTTTTGAGAGACTGCTGTTCTACAGGTCACTGGAGAATCCTGGTCAGAACTCTGTCACTGTCTTCCACAGCAGGACTCTATTCTGGAACTTCTCTCTTCTCTCAGTGCCAGGATATTACCCAGTTGCAACTCAATGCTAGCAGAGATTCAAGGCATAATGTCACAAGAAATTTGTTTTTCCTAATATGTGCAGCAGCTTTGTGTTTTGGCTTGGTTGTTGCAGACTTTTTTTTTAGATGAGCCTGGTAATGAACCACTTCTAAAATTTGAGAGCTTTCTTTGCCTAGAGAAGGATATCAGTGTGTGAAATGCCTTTATTTTTATTTACTGCCTCAGGCAGTAAAGTAGAACTGCAGCTCTATGTTTTTTTCCCTGATGGTTTTGCATGCCACATCCTAGAAAAACTCTCTTAAGAGAGAGACGTGGGAAGAGGGATTTGGCATCTTAGAGCAGTTGCTTTCCTTTTGCTGGTATTTAAGGAAATTTCAGGTGGCACAGTGATATGTGCTGGGCCCCTGTGTAACAGCAAAATTTCAGCTGTAATATAACATATTTGTTCTGTGTGTTGGTGGGTTTTTTTTTACCCTGTAGATGTAGTTGTTGGTTTGTCCTTGGGTGCACCTGAGAATTGGACTCCCCCACCTCCCTAAGATACAGTTTTTTACAGCATGAAGCAGTGCAAGGTGTGCATTGCCAGTGGCTCCTTGCACTGGGTGTAATTTTATTTCTGGTGGTAGAAGAAATCAGAGCATCAACAGCTTTTTGTGTGTGCATACAGTAATTTTTCATTTGTCTTCCTCATTTTAGAGAAATATAGACTCTTGGGATGGCCTGGGTTGGGAGAGACTTTAAAGCTCATTCCAAGCCCCTGCCATGGCCAGGGACAACTTCCACTAGAGCAGGTTTCTCCAAGCCCCGTCCAACCTGGAAATGAAAATCATCTTTACTTTAATGGAAAGACTGAGAGTGTTTTATAAAGAAATACCAGTGCTCCAACCTTTTACTTGTGGGATCCTGGATTGTTGTAAAATGTCTGCTAAAGACTGAGTTGTTGGGTGCAGTAATATTGTATTTCTTCCTTTTCAATCTTATTTATAATAAAATTAAGTTATGCTTAAATATTTTCAGTGCAAGAGGATATGAACTTTTTTCATAAGTTAAGAATACTGAGGATTTTTTATTTTTATGTGGAAACTAAAGTCTCAGTAGCCAAAATCACTACTGTGTTCTGTGCGCTTTAGTAGAGAGCTAATTTCTGTTCTCATCCTTACATATCTTTAATAGATGAGAACACAGATTTTCTTTTATACTTTTTGTAATCTCACTTTTGTCCTTTCTAAAGGGTTGCTATTTCTTTTTTACCCTTCCTAATTTTTTCTTATGTTCAACCCCTCCTTTACACCCCTCCTCTCTTTTGTTACCTGTATTTCATGTCGTCCACTTGCCAGACTGCTGTGGTGCTTCTGTATTCTTCTTGCTGTGTGAACTCTTAATGCAGTGAAACAATACAGAGGTCATGATGGAATAAAAGACATTAATAATATTTATAATTTTCCAGATAAGAGCTGATGAAATTGCACCAGTGAAAGTTGCAAAAGCAGAGAATGGTTGCTGTTTGAATTGGTGTGATGTCACTGCTGATGGTGAAATAAATGCTGGTGTTGAGGCTTATTTTCTATCAGGAAATACTTTAGTTATGTTGTGGCTTTTCCTGGCTCCAGTGGGTTGCTCTATACACAGCTCTTGTGAAATCTGGAAAGCAGAGAGGGGTAGTGCTCTCTATAAATAACAGACAAACACTTGGTGCTGGATTTGGTGAAAATCAGAGAACACCTTCCGTGCGTACATAGAGATCTATTTGCCAACTCTCACACAGAAGGCTGTAACCTAATCTGGCACTCAAAAAATAGTAAGCTTTTGTCCATGTGTAAAAGTGCTGTGCTTTATATTTAGTGCTGCATGTTGGGCTGTGATTTTGGGGGAAAATTGGCCAGCTCTGAAAGACATTCGGCAATCTTCTGAGAATTCTGCCTCTAGAGCGTGCAGGAGTCAGGATCCTTGGGTCAGTCTAATGCCACGTACATAATATATGCATTCCTGCCTTGGATATCTGATCCTAGCATCAGCTCCAGAGCTTCCTCAGCATGGCTGATTCTTTTTTCTTAATTCAGCTTCTTTACAAATTTGTTGCTTCTTTGTGTTTTGTTTTTTTTTTTTTTTTAGTGAGCCTGAAAAATGCAGGGGTTAACATTGTCTAAAAATCTCTTTCTAGATGGAACCAATAGGGATTCTGACTAACAGGTTTTTGTTCTTAATTCAGTGCCATGTAAATTCAAGGTAACCAGGGAAACCAAGAGCTTGCTATCCTTATATACTTTGCAGAGTGCTTTCTGGAAATAGTGTTCTCCAATCTGTCATGATCAGTATTCTTTGAGAACACAATAAATGAAAATATCACAGGTAAGAAGCAAGAAGACAGAATCATCTTATTGTGCCAGTAATCATGCAGTCCTCAAAACTTATCACTTCGTTATAGATTTACTGGGGGCACTGGAAAATTACTAGATTGAAAAAAAACCTGCCGAATGCATGGTAAAATAAGGTGTGTCACAAATTCAGCCTTTTTGAGCAGTAGCACAGGTGCCTGGAGAGATGCAAATAAGCATGCCCTCCATTAGGAATCAGCTTTATCCCTTAATTTAGGTGCAGTAACAAACATGCAGTCTGTGTGTTTCTGTTTCCTCACACGTGTTGTTGCAGCCTTTGCACGTGGGATCCAAGAGGGGCACGTGCTTCAATTTTTTCCTTGTACATGGAGATGGAGAGCAGAACCTCTTTCCTTTCCCTCCTGAATTTAGTGTGGCAGAAACTAGGGGCAAGAATGACCATGCTGGGGTCTTGATAAGGAGGGCATGATGGATAATAAGTACCCAAAGCAGGCACCCCGTGCAGAGTGGTGGTGCTGACTTTACATCTCGGTGATGCTTTGTGGCCTCAGCAGCCATCAGGTCTCCCGGGGGAGTAGAAATGTGTTCTCAATGCAGGCCGGTTTGTCCATAAAACAAGTGTACACATTTGCTGTGTTGGAATCATAGACACACAGTGTACTCCTGCTTAGGTATTGGTTTAAATTCAGATTCTACCTAATCAGTAATGCCAAACCAGTAGTAACTTCGATTTTTTTTTTTTTTTTTTGAGGGTGTGGTGTGTAATTAATAATTAGAAGAGTAAATCTTTACCTACTTTTAAAAATAAGTCTTTTGTTTTATACATTATTCCTGAAGGGCCAGGGGGCTTTTTTCATTGAATGGCCTTCACGATGTAGGTAGTATTGCTCCCAGAACAGTGGCAAACTCACTTCGGGGATCTGACATTTAGATTTCCATCTCTCTGCTATTAACAGATATGTGCTGCACTGTCTCTAAAATTAATTGTGAATCCTATGAAGATATGTAGCAAATGTTTCAAAACAAATTAAAAATTAATGACAAACCAAGTTGGATTTTTTCTTTTGTGGCTTGTATTCTTTCACCTGCAGAAAACCAGAAGCCATCAAAGAAAGCAAGCATTAGATTCTAATTTGGAGTGACTTATTGAAGGAAAATAATCACTAAAAATCTCTAATGATATTTTTTGACAGTTCCCTAATTCTTACAAGTTGCTGGTAAGAGCTGCAACAAGCTTGCTGAGAGCCCTGGCTCTTACCTAAGTCAAAGAAAAGCATGGCCTGTGATCATTTAGAAGAAATCATAACTTTAAAAGCACAGCTGGAGATGGCTTTTGGTTTTTTTCTTGGGGCTGTTTTTGTTTTTGCAGCATGTGGTAGAATCACAGCTGCTGGTTCTGCCATTCATATTCTGTTGCATCCATTGCCCAACAGCCCTAAAGGATAAGTAGGCAAAAATAATGAGTCTCACTCATGTTGTATTTGAAAAAAACAAAATACAAGCCAGTAATTCAGTTCATTGTTTGTGTCTGTATGTGCCAATCAATGTCTTAAGTATACCAAAATGAGGGGTTTATTTTTTCACTCTGAAATGCCTTCTCTTATTAAAAAATAAGGGGTTAAAAAGGGTCTATGTAGTTAATTTCCCATGTGGAATTGCTGTAAATTATGACAGCAGTAAGCAGAAAACATGTTTTTTCATTTATCCAATATTAATGAAAGGCCACCACCTCTCAGAGTCTTGCTACCTTTGTTCATGTTTAATAGATATGTTTGCACTTTTTGAAGTCTTCATTTGTGTCTGAAGATGCAAAGGGGGAGCACCCTTCAGTACTGTGTAATGATCTTTTCTTTTGACCAACAAAACAGGGACTAAAGAAAGAATTTGAGAACTAAAATCAAAGCTGTCTTGTCAGAAAGATACAAGTTACTTAATTAACTGCTGAAAAGGTTCCTGTTTTCTGCGGTTCATGCAAATTCCAGTCAGATCCGCTGAGCTAAGTTGGGTAGGACAGTATAACCCAAGATACATTGCACAACCACACTTAAAAGTGAGCTGCAAAGTGTACCAAGAGTGGGAGAATTGTGGGATGTGGCTGCAGATCTGAATGTGTTTTATTGCCTGTGTTTAGGATTGGGCAGCGGAGCTGGGGGAGGCCTGGAGGGTCAGTCCTGTGAGGGGCAGTTGAGGGAGCTGGGAAGGGGCTGGAGCCCCAGGAGAGGCTGAGGGAGCTGGGAAAGGGGCTCAGCCTGGAGCAAAGGAGGCTCAGGGGGGACCTTGTGGCTCTGCACAAGTCCCTGACAGGAGGGGGCAGCCGGGGGGGTCGGGCTCTGCTCCCAGGGAACAGGGACAGGAGGAGAGGGAACGGCCTCAGGCTGGGCCAGGGGAGGCTCAGGGTGGACAGCAGCAGGAATTTCCCCATGGAAAGGGTGCTCAGGCCTTGGCAGGGGCTGCCCAGGGAGGTTTGGAGTCGCCATCCCTGGAGGTGTCCAAGGAAGGGCTGGAGGTGGCACTCAGAGCTCTGGGCTGGGGACAAGGTGGGGACTGGGCACAGTGTGGACTCAGTGGCCTTGGAGGGCTTTTCCAGCCTGAACGATTCTGTGAAAGGAGGTGCACTTATGTATGGAACAGTCAAAGCAACAATTTTATGTACTAGATAGCGAAAGGGTAGAATAGTCAACTTATTAGCCCTGTTCCTTAGGAGCATTGTTTGCTTTTTCCCCCCATACATATCTGAAACAATTACAAAGCAGCTTGGAAATCTACTTGGATATTTTTAAAGCACAGGAAATGAAAAAAACACAGCTCCTTGAAATGCTTTCCCGCCTGGTTTCTGTGATTCTGTTCTTGTGGCTGACATTCACACAGTACTCTGTTGAAGTTAGGGTAATTAGAGCATTAAGGTTTATTAGTGCATTACCTAAAGGCCAATTAATGTCTTGTAGCACATGAAGAGTAGTTTAGATGCCAGTAGTCTTTTCTTGATGCACTTTTTAATAATTTTCTTGTGCTGTGTCTCTGCAGGTGCTCTAAATGACCTGTTGGTAAGAGGTGGGTGCACTAATCTGCAGTGGGTTTAGACTTGCCATGTGGGATTTTGAACATGAGGCATAGAAACCCGACAGTCTATATCCCACTGCAGTTAGAGCAGGAGGTTGATATTCCTTTTGGGAAGGTATTCCATGTTTATTTCAAAGCTGCAGGCAGAAATTACATATTTTCTTTACGGAGTTACTCATCAGGAGTGGTATCTTCATTTTTAAAGTGTTGATAAAAAATAAAATCTTGACCTTTTAAACGAGGCTTCTTAGTCAGCTTAGAGAATTTATTTTCACAGTTTGGTGTATCAGAAATAAGTGATGGCAGAATTCTTTGCAATAACAAACAAAATGAGAGCTTTGCAACAGTTTCTCATGTTTTTCCAAGGGATATTGGCTTGACACAAACCAGCCTCTCCACGTATTTGTCACACAGGAAAAAGCCACGTCATTACTGCATTTTGCTCCCCAGGCTGTACTTCCTAATTTATTATGTGTAATGTTCTGGAACTTCAATCTATATTTTAAACAAAAAAAAGTAATATAAATACATGTGTCAAATAATGTCTTTCTTATGTAAACTTCTCTTTTAAGTATGAATTTTTAGGTGGGTTTGGGACTCCCTGCACTTGTTTGCCATTGGATTTTGACAATTAATAATGCTAATTTTGAGGTAAGACATGATGTGTTACGTATGAAACATTGGCTAAATGATAACACACTCCAACAGAAAAATTGTGCTAAACACAAGCCTATAATTTGTCTAATAAATCATATTTGTAGCAATTTTACAAATCATCATTCCTGTAGAGAAGAAATCAGCTATGCCCTTTTTAGATGGCATGTTAAAATGTGTCTACTTTTTTAGCCAAACCACTAGATTTTTTGCATTCCACCCCTTCAGATTCCCATTCCTGGGACAAGCTGGAGCATAAAGAACACAATTTTACAGGTTTGATGGAGAAAATGTGCTGCAGTGCCCTAAAGAAGAGTTCCCTGACAGCTGCCCTAGCTTTTCCTTAAATGGAGAGGGTTATCCTGGGATGGGGTGGGGTTGGGAATGGTGTTCCAAGGAAACAAGTGCACACTTTCAAAGTGACATTGGTAGCACTAAAGCTTTGGAGTCAGAAACCTCAGCAAAGGTTTTTGTAGGAGCATTGTGTGTGTTCACCTTCCTGCAGGTAATGCAGAGGGGATTTAAGAAATATATTGTGCAAAAACAATAACAGCAGAGATTATTAAAATAACACTGGTAGATTGGAATTATTTAGTTACATGTCAGAAAACCCAGAACAAGGACAACTACCTTGTAAAGGACCTTTTAGCTGTTTCCTGTGCAAAATTTTACGCTCAGCCTGCATTGCCAGGTCTCTGCAAGTCAGTAAAAGCCCCTTCTTGTGTGTCACAGACCTGACTCTTTGACTGGATTTGTTTTGTAAGATAAAATTTTATGTTGCTCACGTCATCATAAACAGGAGGGTTGAAGCACAGAGGTGTACAGTAAATCCTGGTGAGTGGAATCACAGGTCTCACCATTCCAGATACCCTTGTGATAGGAGTGAAAAAAAAAAAAGGTTCTAAAGCATGTAAAGGAAAAAGAAAAACAGCTCGAAGTTGAAAACAGTGATTGGAAAGGTGGGTTATGTTTCTGTGTGTTGAGAATTAAAGGCAGCAGAGAGGAAGTGAGAGAGGAGGTGCTGCATTGTCCCCTGGGACTGAAGGAGACCCTGGGAGCTGTAATGAGGCAGCAGAGCTGTGATAGCAGGTGATAAACTGTAAAGTGGAATATTAACTTCCAGGGATTTGAATAGAATCAGACTGAGTGAATAATGAGGCATTTCAGTAACAAGTGAGTGGTTGGTGTTTGAGCTGAGCCTTGTGAGTTCCAATAAAACATCCAGTTAAATTTGATCTCTCTACTTAAAAGAGGGGGAGTGGGGGGGGGAAGGAAAAAGAAAACTCTACAGAAACCACCAAACACCAGACAAGTGAAACAGCCACGTTCTTTCTGTAGGCAAACAACCATTTTCATAGGATTCTACACCTGTACCATCCTGCCTTGGAGAAGAACCATAACACTGCAGCTGGATCTTTTTTCTTCTTTATGTAGCAGGTAAACCTACTCATATTCATTTAAAAAACCAACCAACAGCTTTCTGTAGCTCTTAGTTGTGCATTTCACAAAGATATCCTCAGCTTTGCCCTTTTTAGCCGGCTAATTTACACTGGGTTAAACTCTCCTGTGGCTTCCCCTGGTCTGTGGTTTGTCACAGCAGACCACTGGGCTTCCTTTGGAGCCATTTCACCACCCTAATTAAATTTGTGGTTAGGCCTATTTAGCTGTTATTTGCTTCATAGAATCAACCGTTTGAGAGTTTGGTGTCAGCTCTTGAGTGCACTGAAAGTAGCTGCTTTAATGAAACAAAAAAATGAAGTTAGTTCTGTGGTTTGAAGTGCAAATATTATTACCAACTTCACCAGGAACTACTGTTTTTAATAGAGAGGTATAACTGCTACAGCAAATGCTTAGCTCTAAATTACAAACTTTTATAAATGAGGCCTACTCAGTGGGAGTTTTGTGTTTCAGGGTAAAGGTTGCAAAGTTCTTGAAAAATGTAAAATTTATAATTTTTTTTAAATTGAAGTTGATTTTTGCTTTGTATGGAGGTGTCTCAACTGTTCTCTTAAAAACTCTTCTAAAACTGCCATTCATGTTTTGGTGTGGTTTTTCCAGCCCATGGCTTTTCATTTCAGAAAAATGAGGAAGTTTTTGGTTATACTAACACTGTTGTAATACCCATCTAAAATTTTCAGAAGTAGTATTTCAAAAATTCTTGTTGTCTTAAAACACTTATAAATTGATTATTTGAGAGACATTTCCCAGATCTGCCTTAAGGCTCAGCTGTTTGCATTCAGGTGATTGTCTGCACTGTGAGCAGCTTGCAGTTGGAATTTTTTTTTTTTTTTTTTAATGGAAACAAATAAATCCATATTCTTAAGAAGTAGAAGAATCATTTTAATGTTCATTTGGTTTAAGGCATGGAAAGAAACAGACTGTGCACTCACTGAAAAGAGCTGCTTATTTGTAAAGTTATGATCCTAGGAGCTCACTAAAGTCCATGGAGTATTTATCCATCTTTAGTGTGTGATTTATCTATTTCTTGCAGTTAAATTTTAAATGATAATATTGTGTTTGTGATAATATTGTGCAGAGAACTGGAACTTGAATTAGTGGTGAGGACAGTCCTTAACCAGAACTGCAGACTGAAGCAAAGCTGGGGAAAGCTGGAGGAATGGCTCCAAGGATGGCAAAGCACTAAGGGAGGCTGGATGAAATGATTGCTACATCCCAGACATGTTGCTTAGTTTGGCATCTAATGCTTCCTCAAACACAAATAAGTTCTATAATAGCCACTTCAAGAGATGGAGCACAGCATGCAGATGAAGACATGTTTAAACACTGAATTTAAATATGCAAATCACAGGCTGAACATAAGCTGCTGTTTCTACTTTTGTGTGGGCTTGTTTAGCTTAAAAACACACAATAGGCTACGATGAATTAGTGCACCCGAGGGTAGAGTAAGGCACTGTGCTGCTGGAACATGAGGGTCCCTGGAAGTATATTTGGATGAGGATCTCTGGCTAGTAGGGGCACAGGACCTTGGAAAAGGGTCCTACTGGTTTCCATTCTTTCAAGGAATTTAGCAAGCCAGGAGAGGCCAGAATCCCTGCTCCACTGCCCCAGCCCCGGTGCTGAGCTGTTGGCCTGTAGCTTGTTTTGTGCTCCTTAAAGTCAGGCTTTTATCAGAAATTTCATATTCAATAGAGATATTTTAGTGGTAAATCAATAACTGTTTTAATTTTGATAAATTGATGTTTTCTGAAGAATAATTCTATTCTATTGAATTTCTGTTGAAGTTACTGGTACCCTAAATACAAGCACAGGTAGAAGACCTCAGCATCAATTGAATCTCCTTCACGATTTCCTTGAAGAGGAGATTGTTTCCCCTTGTAATAAAAACAATGCCTTGGGAAGACCAAAGGGGCTGTTTGGTCCTCAAAAAGGGTTTTTGCAAAGGAGTCCTTTTCACTTTACAGTGCAGAGCCATGATCAGGAGTAAAAATCTTCTAGGAATTGAAATAGCGCTGCAGGTATAGGCTAAATATTTTTAGGCAATAAAAATAAAATGGAGACATAAACCCAAATACTTCTTTGTAAACTTGGTGCTGTTTATAAATCCAGAGTTTTCCATGTGTTACCACCTGTTTAATTTACCATGTCAGCTCTTGACATTTTTTCTGATAAGTAAGAAAGTTAAATCTATCATATTTTTTCTTTTTAACAGCAGTTGCATTTTCAGCATAGGATGCACTGAAATAATAGATTGCTTAGCAAAGTAAACATATGAAAATGGTGTTTAGAATTTCTGTGTAAGCAGTAATTAGAGAACTGCTTGTCAGTTTTAGAGCACTGTGAAATATTATGGCATATTGTGACTTTATTTTTACAGAATCTGTTACATACCTGTCACGTTAATTCAACTAGAAAGTATTCTTTATGACAATTCATATAATATCATAAAGGCAGCCAGTCATGTTTGTTACTGAATCATTGCATGTCTCAATGTTGAAATTAGATTGGAAAGGAAAAAGAGAGTGCAAGAAGATTAAGCTCAGTATAAAACACATTTTAAAGAATGCAGATTTGAGTTTGCCATTCCTCTTGCAATCATAAAATCCTTAAGATGTGAACTTGCTTAATTAGACAAGTCTACAGGAATTAATATTTTGTCTAGTGTTGACAGAAGCTATCACATGAACCACAACAAAATACCCAGCACTGATGAAGAAATGTAAAACTTCTATTATTGTTCCGTTCTTACAGGGCAAGATGGATTTTTACATCCACTCAGTGACTCTGACTGTGTTAATTCTTTTTTGGTCCACATTTACTCTTTGCCAAAGTGGACTCGTGGGTGTTCTCTCATAACAAGATGTAAGGTTTTTATGTAACTAAGTTTAATTTTTTTCTAAGTAACGTGGTGGACCCCTGTAAGCTGTGTGCCACTGGAAATTATCTAAAGTTTGAAACATGAACTTTGCTCGTTGTCCTTGTGAACTGCAGGCTACACAAATGAAAAGGAAGAATGATCCTTTATTTCTTAGTTTGGTCATTTAGGTTTTGGTGGTTCATTTTGTTTGGGTTTTTTTTAAGCTTTCTCAGGCACTGCTTGGAAGGAAGCCAGTTTGTGTGATTGGTGTCTCAAGTCTATCTCTTGATACTAAATATGATTAGGTCTTGTCTGTGCATCTTATTTGTTTTGTTTCCATGATTTACAGTTGTGAGCAGTCTGTGCATTGCTCAAACAGCACCAGATGTCAGCTGAAGCATTTTCACTTGGGCATATCTGTGTCCTCTTATCTCCCTGGGCAGGGACAATAAAAGGGTTTACAACATTTCTGTGAAGTGAATGTTTTGGAAAAGTGGGCTTGCAATCTCTGATGCTGCTTTAAATAAGTTATTTGATTTTGTTGTGTCCTCACAATGTGCTGGAGTTGAATTACCTGGACTTACACGCAGCTGGTGCTGCTGGGCAACCTTATCACAGTTTCTAGATGGTTATTTCCCTCTGTGTAGCAGTTATAATTAATATTGTGTAGTGAAGAATCCCTCTACTGATTTGTTTTTATTAACATGGCCTAGAACAGTGATAGTCAATACCATTAAATATTTTTATCCTTCCTGGATAAAAGTAACAGAGTAGATATTAATTGAACAAATAAAAAGGCTTTATGAAACATTGTTATATAGATATCTATATACTTGCTGAGCTTTATTCCTCTCTGAAATGGTGCAGGTTTTTTTCCAATAATGTTTACCACAAGCTGAAGTGTTTTTTACACCAGTTCAAAACAAGAGTTGTTAATAACAGTGATAGTATCTATTAAAAGGAGCTATTGCTCCCTTAAAGGTTGTTTAATATTCAAGATTACTTTTTTCTTTGCCTTCCATCTCAAAAAGAGTTGAGCATGTTGGTGATTCTTGGTTTTACTTCAAAATTTCATATTCAATTTTAAGAAGTCTTGCCAATGTTGTTAATTATAGTAGGACTTTCACTTCTAGTCTTTGTTCTGTGTCCATTATCAAGGGACGTGGGCTGATTTAAATGTATTAATTAACAAGAGAAGTCCTTGGGAAGTGGGGGCTGGGGTATTATTTTCTAAATTAAAACAGTAGGTGTATTTCTATTTATATTTTATTGGAATGTGCTTATTGTTGTGTGCTGGGATGTTCAGCATATGCACTCAGCTTCAGTTGGACAGAATACAATCTTAATTAAAGGATTCTGGAAAAGGACTCAGAGGCTGGTAGCTGTACTTATGGGTTCCAGTATTCTTATTTTTTCTGTCTGATTTATATATTTGAGACAGTTTGTTGTTGGCCAAGTGGAAAATCTTATGAGATAATGACTGCTGACTTTGGATATCCCAATCCTGTAACAACTGATTTTGATGGCTCCTCAATACTAATTACTGCTTAAGCATTTGCTCTCTTTTATGAATCATTAAATAATAAGAAACCATGAATAAAAATACTGTGGGTTTTAGTTTCAGCTGAATGTACTCTCTCCTAAATGCAGATAATTTTTTCCCTTTTGTCTTTGCCACTAAATGATGCAAATATGTTCTGTATCACAGAATCATGTAGGATGGAAAAGACCCCTGAGATCTTCAGCCCAGCTGTTAGCCCAGCACTGCTAAGAATATATATGTGTGGTATATTTATATATCTATATACACACATCATATAAATATAATATATGTAGGAGTTAGTTGTGAGAGGAGCAGTGCATTTGGTGAGTTTTGTTTAATCCCTAATTTTAAGTTGCAAGCCTAGGACTGAAAAATCAGTTGTTCTAATTTAGGATATTTTTAACTTTTCCTTACTTTAAAAAGGATGTTAGAGACTTTTTCTGTATGAATGGGGAAAACCCACCAAGAAAGAAGCACACACACACACACACGTTCCCCTCTGGAAAGGGTTCTATCAAATGAAAATTGAAAAACCAAGTCACCCTGCAGATGTCTTGAGACATGGCTGTCCAGGGATATTTGCTGTAGATGAGGGGAGTGATTGGAGACTGTGAAAGTCTGGCTGAAATTACAGCCCATATCAGGAATTCTTTGCAAAATTTCCATTTTCTCTTTTGATAGTTGCTGAAGAAAAGATGTTCTAATAAGGCAAGACATTGGTCTTCTGATAACATAGGCCTTGTCACAGAAATCTCTTTTCCATCGTATTTTTTGAGGAGGATGCTTTGGGCTGAGTTTGGATGTATCTCTTGGCACTCCAATAGGTGAAAAGAAATATTGGGAATGATCTATTTCCTGGTTTCTGTTGATGAGGAAGGGGGGAAAACACTGGATGACACAAATTTTGCTTGGTCTTTACTCACATGATAGGGCTCACCTGAACTGTACTTTATGTGAAAATATTCCAATCCCCTTTTGTTCTGAAAAGCCAAAAGAGCTGCACCAAGTACACAAGGATGGAGGCTCCTAAGCAGAGTGGACTACAAAGATTTAGCATCCATTTTTTAAAGTTTGGGGGTCCCTCTCTAAAGTTGACAGTGCAAAGCTTTCTTAGAGAAGAAATGACCCCACTGTGGTGGTGTAGGAAAAAAATGGGGTTTGTGTGCTTGCCAGTGGGTGGAGAGGGACTTGGGTATGACGTGACTTGGCACACCATGTGACCAGAGCGATGGCATGGGAGCCGTTCCTGGGAAGGAAAAATAAATAACTCAGTATTAGAGGTGATACTTCTTCCCCAGCTCTGAAAGGAAGGATTTAAGCTTGATGGGAAAAAATTGCATGGCAATGCTCACTATTTTCAGTACTTGACAGCTCTCATTGTTACCAGGAGTCCCATTTCACGTGTTTTATAAATATTTCAAATCAAGGTCCCTTAGATGAACATATTAAGATGCCATCATTTCAGAGCAGAATGTCACTGGTGACAGGTAATTTTGAAATGTTCTAAGCAGGTTTTCTTCTTTATAATTTTTCTTGTTTTTCAGTATTCCTAAATCCTCCCTGATTCCTTTCACACTTCTGTCTTCCCAGTCAGATTTCATAAAGAGGGTGGCAATGGAAATGCATATTAAAACACTCTTGAAATTTAGGTATTACAAGAAATAGTGCTTGAGTATTTTACTGTGATATTTTCATGTAATCTACTACTTTTCTGGAGTTTTTTATGTTTTTTTTTTTTTTCAGTTGAGGATAAATCCTTGATCTATAAGGTGAAGAGAGACAATAAATTCCCTGGCAATAGGAATGTTAAGGCAAAGTATCTTAATTTAGAGTAAGGTCTCACTAGATGGATATCTCGTAGTGAAAAGTAAGCGGGTTCAAAGTAATTTCTTTTAATTTTCTAGGAGATTTGAATTGTGACAAATGGAGTACTCTAATTTTTCATAAGTTAAGTATATAATTACAACAATTGCACACATCTTTATTTTTGGTTTTCAAAAAGCTCTGATTCTGTTGTGCAACTAATGGCAGAGTGTAGAAGGATTACAGTGGACTAATTTGCAGCAGCTGTTGTAACAACATTCTAATAGTTCCTAAGTATAAAGGTAGGACCTGTTTATCTCTTTTTAATTGTGTAAAGTACATATCAGCTGCTAATAAATCTATGATGTCTAGCTAGGCACAAAAGATGCTTCAGATATAAATTGGCTTTTATAATTAACTAGCTCTGGGCTGCAGATGGTTTTGATCCACCTTCTGCAGAAAATATAATGATTATATATTTGCTACTATGTTCTTCTTTCACATTAGAATTCAAATTTTGGTCAAAGTTCTGAAATAATGATTTTCCTGAATGTGTATTGTTAAGGGAATGAAGAACATTATAAAGTCCTGTATGGAAGGAACTGGATTTGAAAGGTGGGATTATTGGATTTGAGGAAATCACTGAATCACAGAATGGTTTGGGTTGGGAGGGACCTTAAGGCTCATCCCATTCCCGCCTTCCACTGTCCCAGGCTGCTCCAAGCCCCATCCAACCCAGCCTTGGGCACTGCCAGGGATCCAGGGGCAGCCCCAGCTGCTCTGGGCACCCTGTGCCAGGGCCTGCCCACCCTCCCAGGGAACAATTCCTGCCCAAGATCCCATCCAGCCCTGCCCTCTGGCACTGGGAAGCCATTCCCTGGGTCCTGTCCCTCCAGCCCTTGGCAATTGTCTCTCTCCATCTTTCCTGCAGCTCCTTCGGGCCCTGCAAGGCCCCACTGAGCTCAGCCCAAAGCTTCTCCTCTCCAGGCTGAACAATCCAATTCTCTCAGCCTTCCATTTGAAATGATCATTGGGTCTGGTGCCACCAATCACTTACAACAATGAAATATTTCTTTCTTAAATTTATGAAGATGCATATAAAAAAGTTATTTTGGCCTTACAGTTTCTCATCTGAAACTGTTGTAAAAGGCGTTTCAGATGCTGATATCTCTGATTGTAGAAAGCTTAATTTCCAACTTAACTCCATGAACCCTAATTTGCCTTGCTCTTTAAGGAAAACAGTTCTTTCAATCCTTTAATTTGCTCCATCCCTTTCTTCATCTCTCCTTGTACAACTTGTCAAGGCTGTGCTGGTAACACGCCAGAGTTTTGACAGCATCCTCTGCAGATGCACCCACAGATCCCTGGGGATCAACACCCTTGCCTGGTATTGTAGTCAGGAGTGTGTTGGTTGCTGGGGCTGGCCCAAGGGAAGAGACAGAAACAGGAGATGTGAGGCTCTACCAGGAAATAGCTCCAAGAGGCTGAGCTCTGCCTGCTCACCTGTTTTATTGGCTGTCCTGGCAACAACATCAGTGAAAACAGGAAAAGGAATTACCAAAGACATAATATCTATAAAACATCATCTCCTTTGTGTGGCAGAGCCCTGACACGACGTGTACACACCTATCATGGGTCATTCCCATTGAACATCCATGCTGAGGCAGGAACAAATCAAGGGTATATTCTGTTTGCCCTGTTCTGTTTGAAATGATGTTTCGGCAGTACACTTTTCCATAGGGTTAATTCCAGTTCCTCTAGTGAATATAACTTGCTTTTAGCATTACAGCATTGTGTGTGACTTGTGCAAACACGGTTTGCAGCAATAAGGGTGTTTTGCGGGGTGGCCTTGAATGCATCTGTATCCCCTGTCTCCACAGCCATTTCTGATCGATGAGATCTTTGGTGTAGCCTAGGATTTTTCTTGTTTCGCTGAATCCTCTTGACTTTTATGCTTATGGTCTTCATTCCCGCTCAGTATCTCCAGTCATGGAGGTAATCCAGTTCATTTGCCATGATATCTCCTTTCTGCTCCTAATTGAGACTGGTCCTTACTTTGTTTAAGCAGTGCTCATCTGTTCCTCATGCCAGGGTAATACAAAGAAAGTACTAAAAAGATGGGTTTCAAGACTAAAGTTGATTCTTTTATTTCAGAGCATGGTTAGGATTTAATTTGACATTTTTCATCCTAAATAACATTAAAATCTTTCTTTTTTTTTTCCTCATGGTGGTTGGGTGGTTTTAGCTGAATGTAAAACAATGCAGTATGTGAGGCATGCAACTTTCAAGTCATAAATCAGTCAGAATAACAGAAACCTTATTTTCCTGTTACTACCATATAATATGTGAATACAGATGTCACATTTAGAGAAGCTTCACTTCCTTTCTGGTTGAGATGTTATCTTGAAAAACATTAATGCTCCAATTTGCAAAAAACTCAGTCAGCTACTTAAACAGCAAAATGCCCTGTAAGCACTAAAATAACATTAAAAGAACATTGCAACCAGTGCTTTCATGCAGGTTTGGTGCCTCCTGAATATGTATTTTTCTTTGTCACTGTGGTCCACACACTATTCACTATAATATTAACAGCGTCAGAATTACCTATTGAGATACAGGTGATGAAAAGGAAAAACCAAGTAAAAGTTGAAAATAATGAAGAAAAAAAAAGTTTAGTGGCTGCAGGGCTATCTTTCATGACAGATTTCTCTGTCAGCTCACTCTTTTCTCTGTTGGACAGGGTAGACTTTTGATTCTGAGAGTAGTCAATGCAGTACTGTCAGCATGTTTAAATTTATACCACCCTCAGGGTGGTAACTATGGTCTCACTTCATGCATGAAGCAAAGAGTTCAGGTGTTTCTTGTGTGTCTTTGGGTTTTTTGGGAAATATTTACTATGCAACATGGTGGTGATAGTGTGTTTTGGGGAGGGGTTGAGGGTTTTTGTTTCTTTTATTTTTCTTTTTTTTTCTTTTTTTTTCTTTTTTTTCTTTTTTTTCTTTTTTTCTTTTTTCTTTTTTTTTGTTGTTGTTGTTGATGTAAAGCTCTGCTTCAGGTTTAACATTATCTCATTCCCCCAAAACAAATTTATTGTGTCTTTCCGAATATGCTGCTTTGGGATCACTAATTGTGGCAAATCTCAGAATGGCTGTTGAAATACACAAACTTTGTGCAAACTTTCCATTGCTGGAAACAGTTGCCTGGTACCTCCCAAAGCTCTGCTGGCCTTGCTGTCCTCTGCAGTTGACAGAAGTGTAGGTGAGAGTCAATATTATCTTGTCACCCAGTGGATGCAGTGTGGTTGCAAATTTGATAGCAATGGCAAGTATCTTTTCCTCATCTTGAGTTGTCTTTGGTAACCTCAACTCGTAGGTTTTGATTTGATTTCTGGGAAAACTCTTAATGCACCACAGGAGTAGGAGGTTCTACAAGCACTTTTCTTTCAGTTGTGTTGGGTTTCTAAATCAGCTAACCCTATAAAATTGTTCACTTATCAATCCATGTATTAATTCCATTCTAAAACAATTTTTAATTGCTTTATAGCTTGAGTGGTTTATGATGTAAATATAATTAGCTTTTTCCTAAAATGAGCAAAGCTGGCATTGACCTTTGATACAGCATTGTAATTTCGGACAATATTTTCAAGTTCATGGCAACCTCCATTCATCACCATTGCAACCTAGAGCTAAACGATTTCCCCTCTAGTCATATTATTAATCAGGTTTTCTACTTAAATGTCCCACTGTAACCTTCTGCTAATTAACACATGCACAGAAAAGTTTATTCTGCATTTTCAGTACTTGGGCTTCTGGCTGTCTCTCAGATGTCTGTATGGAAATCCCTTAAAACCAGGAGAGGATGTTTGTGTGGGGAGTGTGATTGGGGTTTGTTTCTTCTTAATTCTTTCTTGATAACACCTAAAGTTCATTACACGCTTCCAGCTTTGCAATACAGATATAAGGATGTATCTGATCTAAGATACAGGATATAAGTATGAATTTGTGTTTAGAAATGGATGTGCTCAATGCTGATGATCTCCATGAAAATTTACAGTTATTTCAGAACCAAAGATTGCAATTTGCTGTCTGTAATCCAGTTAATTTTGTCAATATTGAAGTGGCTAATGGAATTGCTTATTTTCTCTGTGTGCTCTCACAAGATGCAAGGAGGAGTCTATAATTAAGCACTAAAATAAATAAGATGTAATAATGAATTACCTTATTTGAATTGAAGTCATAATATGGTGTCTCTGTCATGAGAGTATTTTGAATGGGCAGTGACTGGATTGTCTGCCTTCCTTGGGAGAGTCTTGATCATTTTATCGGACTTCTGATGAGGACTGTAAATAATATGTTGATAATTATGCCCGTCTGCTCTTGAGGAACACACAGGCTTTGGAGAAATTTAGATAATAGACGAAAGAAGGAAAATTGTTCTAATTATTATTAAATTAAGATCCACCTTGTAAAAAAGAATCTGGTTTTTTTTTTTTGAGGACTGGATTCCCAGGCTCTAGTGCAGTCACAAGGTCCGAGAGTTTCTGTTACTGTCATTGACTTCACACAGTGATGTGGGTCTTAAAATGTGTGAATTTGGGAGATTTATGCATGTAATAAGTTCATAAGATGTGGTAGATAGAAGAAAAGGGGAAAAAAGCAAAAAGTGAACACAATCACAGAGCAGAAATTCGCTCCTGGATAGAAACCTTTTTGAAAAGTTTTGAAATGAGGGGAGTTACTCGGGTGCATTTGGTATTGCTGGTTATGGGGAGAGTCTGCCACATTGGTGTTTCACATTTCACCGTGGAAATGTGCTACTTCTTGCTTTGAGGAAATGATGCAGAATCACATCAGCTGTAAAGGTTGTTGTGTCCAAGCAGTTTATGAAAAATTTATCAGACTTAGGTTTCCAAAGGAGATATTTGAAACTTCTGCCTCTGACAGGGGAGAGTTTCTTTGTTTAGATGGACTTTTACATCAGTAGAGAGAGATGCACCAAACACAAACTCTTTCCAGGGCAGGTGTTGCTCCTCACCCTTGCCCCATCACATTTCAGCAACAAACACCGGCTGGTACACCAGGAACTGCACTGACAGGACACAGGGAATGGCTTCCCAGTGCCAGAGGGCAGGGCTAGGAATTCAGAAGGAATTGTTCCCTGGGAGGGTAGGGAGGATCTTTAGCTATATATGTATACCAGCCAAAGTATCCCACTCTTTTGAGTCTTTAAAAGTTTTTTATCAGTGCAGATTAGACATCAGAATGGAGAAAAATGCTGTGGAAGACAGGGAAGAACAGAAAAATGGGAGGTGAGAAACAAAGAGTTAAGAAAATTATAATAAATTATATGAATTTCTAGAGCTGTGTAGTTTCTTTCAACAAAAACAACTTTAACTTTTTTTTTTTTTTTCATTTCTTCTTCAATTAATATAATAAGGCCTTACAGTTTAATTTACAACAGCAGCTAAACTCCCTGGGAGGTGCTCTGGTGGTAATTAGTCATCTGAGAAAATGTAGCAAAGTCCAAATAACTGGCAGATTCATAATCACATCACACATCCAGTGCTGTTATAATTTTAGGGCTTTTTTCTGAGAGAAATATGTACATTATGCAGTGTGCAGCGATGCACATGGACACGTACCTAATGTTGTGGGGGAAGAGTTTAGCTCACAGGTTTTCTCTTCATGGAGAATTGAAGTTTTCCTTGTGAGTGAAAGTGCTGGAAGTGATGTCATTTACCCATTTGTAAAACCTTCTCTGAAACTTTGGCCAGAAACATGGAATTTTGCTTTTTCCCTGTGTTTAAAAGACAGTGAATGTGGCCTCACCCTGAGACGTGTGCAGCTCTGTGCCTGCTTTGCAGTGCTGCAGGTAAACAAGGGAATCCATCCTGCTCCTGGGTGGTCCAGCCAGGAATGCCCAACCTTGCAGCGAGGAAGAAGGGATTTTTAATGAAAGAGTGGTGGCCTTAGGGGAAGAGTGGGGAAAATAGCCTCCTTTCCAAAAGGTAACACATTCTTGCAGGTTTACATTTTTGGAAGTATGGCCTTTAGGTCATACTTTTGGCCTTTGGATGCCACAGAAATGTTGTGTATTTAAGCCCAGTTTGCCTGCCTTACAGTGTGGTTCATTGCAATATACTATAACTGTACATTACTCTTATTACATAAAGCCATATTAAACTCAATGGGGCGTGGATTTTTCACTTCAATGTGACTTTGTGTAGTAAAAATGTATCTAGTGAAAGGAATTCTTAATGAAGTAGCTGCCAAGACCTCTCAAAGAGCAACTAAGGGAGTGAGAATAAAAATTTATTATCACATGTTGGCACATAATTTACCTTACGGTCACAGCTATATTTTTCTATATTTCTTTTTCTGAAGCATGCACAGTTTTACAACATACCTCTTAACCTTTTTTTCCCTAGTAAAGTGTCCATTGTTTTAATAGTTTAGGTTCGGTCTTGATATTGGTGCTAATTCTGTACAAAGAAGAGAATTGGGAGAGGAATGGATGCTTTTCTTGTGAAGTTAAGCAAGGAAGGAATGTGTAGGTAAATGAGTCGAAAAGGAAAGCAAGAAAACACACTTTCAGTGCATAATACTTAATAAAATTATCTTTATAAAAACCCAAACAGATACTTTGAATTAAATTCAGTGTTCTGAATCATCACTGTAATCTTATATGGGCTGTGTATGAATTTTCAGATGAAGTTTAAGATGTTCTCAGAGATTTCAAAGCTCTAAATGTAAAAGAAAATAGGATAAAGGCAGTCTGTCACACTTCAGTTTTTGGTGAAGAGCTGAGACCGAGGTGTCTCAGCAGTGGGTGCTGCTACCTCTGTCCCTACAAGATGTTTTCAGGTTTCACTCACTGTGGTTTGAAAAGCCTACATTGTAAGTTTGAAGGAAAAGATCAGCTGTTTAAAGTTACTGTACTTGGGGTGTATTTATAGGTTGAAACAAATAACTCTTGAATTTCTATTAATTCAAAATAGGTAGACTAATGCCATGAGATGAATGTCTTATTTTCAATGTTTGGCCTTCAGAATCACATCCTGCACAAACCACAACATGGATTGTAGCTCCTAAGTCGCACTTGAACATGAAACTTGAGACCTGAAGCTAGAAATGTGGTTTTAGGAACTCAGCTGCTCAGTTACATTCATTCTTTCAACCCCCTTTTCTGTGGAATCTCTTTTTATCCGAAGAACCTGCATAGAGAATGAAATTCAATGGGCTCATTTTCAAACTTAAGCTAATGTGAGACTTCTATGAAAAAAAAAAGGCAACTTTTTGTGTCTGTTCTAGTGATAGATCTATGAAGTAGATCAGTCTGGCTTTTGTTATGAGATTTTTTTTTTATATTGAGATAAGTTATTAGATTTTTAGTGCTCTAGGTTAAGGATTCATATTAATAGACAACTGTTTGTAGCTGGTTGGTTGAGAGACAGTTATGACATTTTAATGTCAGAATGAAGGTTAGAATGAATGAGGTATGAATTCTGTTTGAGAGCAAAGAGAACATCCTGAACATCTTTCAATTTTGAGATGAAAAAATTTTCTTTTTTCAAGCTAAATATGCAACGGCACACTGTTTCTCTCTTTTTTACTGGTGTGTTTTAAAAGAAACTTAAAATATTAGAAATGTTTTAAAAACATGAAATTAAACATAATTAATTTTGTGGTATATGAGTTTGATGCTTTATTAAAAAGATACTAAAGCAGTGCTTAAGCACCTTTAAGGTCCCTTCCCCTCTCCCTCACGGTGTGGTAAATGTGCCAAAACCTGCATCCATCATTATTCATAGGTTAAGTTCTGTGCATGCACAAAAAGCCAATGAGAGATTTTTGGGATCGAGACTTGTGGAAATTCTGGGCTAATGGAGTGACCTTGCAAACAATGTGTGGTCACTAAGCAAACAGTGAAAAATCAGTAAGAAATGAATCTGTACCACGATTGAGTGCATCCTCTTTTTTTCCACCATTATTATTTTCCACCATTATTTTGCAGTATATAATTCGGTTCAGTCTTGCCACTGGAAACCTGAAATAATATAATTATTGTTAATGGTGCTATTCAGATATGACTAGAGGAGAATTTGGATTAGGATTTTGAAGAGCAAATCTTAATGGTTCCCGTGTAGTATATTAACTGCTAATAAAAGCAGGTCTTGCTAAAAGGCCTTTATAAGGAAAATTTCATCCCAGCACCTTTTCAGTATTAAATTGTAATGAAATTTCTATCGGTTCAGTGTGCTAAATGGAATTGATTACAACACTGTTCATGTTAGCACACACAGAGCACAATGTGGATCAGAGTTTGAAAGCTAAGTGAATGCAACATTAAAAATGAGAACTTTTCTTTCCACTGAAATCAGAACATTTATGGTTCAGAATAAAAACCTTAATTTTGGGCATTCTAGTTCAAATTATTTAATAGAATAGAACTGTATTTTGTAAAAAGAGTAGTCCAAAGCTATTTCACACTTAATTGTGTAGTTCTGTCTCTTGCAAATCACAGGTGTGCAGTTTCCTTAGACATTTTTTTATTCTGTATGCAGTAGGGCAAGGTTAAGAGAAATAAATATGTAATCAAATACCACTATTCAGTTGTCATCTTCCCATGCAACTTCCCAACATGAAAACCCTTTAGAAGTTAGGTCAGCAGCACTGACATCCAGTTCCAACATGTAACCAGCTGGGATTCGTGCCTTGCTTCCCACAGTGTCTGATAAACCTTGTGAAGGTGAGAGAACCTTTGGAATGCAGTAAAAGAAAAATCACTCTTGTCCTAACTACAGGAAGAATGAGATTAGTCAACCCTTTCTGCCCACGCTTGACCAGCCATCCTTTAGGAAGCCTTACCAGTTTGCAAGGAGAAAGTTTCAGGAAGTCCTAGAAGTGAGAGAAGCTTCCTTAGGGGCAGCAGCATCCTGTTTGCTTTTCTGATTTCAGGACAAGTACAGCTGTCAGTGTCCTTTGTAGCTTGAGTGTTCTCTGGATGGTTTCATTTGTCCTCCCAGATGCTGTCCTAGTTGTTTGTTGCCATTTTAATTATATATATGTATATATATGTATATATATATATATATATATATGCACACAGTTATTCTGGTACACTCAGTTGTATAGTTCAACACATTCCATCTCTTGGCAGCATGTTTCCCCCATTCTCCTCCCATATATTTGACTTGTTTCCAGGTTTCAAATCTCTCTGTTGTTGGCTGAATGCTCTCTGGGCAGGTGCTGCCAGTGCCTCCACACCTGACGGGACCGTGTCCCAGTGCTCCCAGAACCACAGTGCATATTACCCTCTCTCTTCCCTGTGTCTCTAATTTGTTGTATTTTCCTTCCCGTCTGCTCGTGGAACTCTTGCAGACCACACTCCCAGTTTCAATCTGCTTGGCTTCCAGGGATCTCTCAGAACTGTTTTAACACCTACTGGCTCGGGGAACCGTCTGGCTGTTAAACTTTCTGTTCTGTTTAGAAGTCTTGATTATGTTCACAGTATGACGAGCTGCTAGCTGTGCCCTCCTCTTCACCTTCATTTCTAGTCTCTTCAGATGATAAACAGAGGAGGAATATTTCTTAATTTTTAATGCTCCTATAATTATATGTAAGACAAGATTGAGGCAGAAAATAATGATCATAATTTTATAAAACAACCTATGGCACACATGAATTAAACATGGTATTGCCATGGTACTGTTTGACTTCAGTGAGCTGAACTTGCCCTTTTTATGTAGGAATCAGTGCTCAGTGTTCTGACATAGGAAGCTAATTGCAAAATCCACAGGAAAATCTTAATAGGAAATTCTAAATAACTGACTAAGTTCAAATGACAGGAGAGAGGAGGCAGGTAGGATGTGATTATCTACACTGGGCTTTTGCCAGGGCACCCTTTCTAATATTGGAGAATCACAAAACTTAGGTATAGCCTTAGAATCATAGAATTATTTAGGTTAGGAAACACCTTTAAGATGGAGTCCAACTGTTACCCCAGCACTGCCAAGCCCATCACGAACCATGTTCCCCAAGTGCTACATCTGCACATCTTTTATGTTGCCTCTAGGGATGGTGACTCCGCCACTGCCCTGGGCAGTTGTGCCAATGCTTGACCACTCTTTTGGTGAAGAAATATTTTCCTAATATCCATAAAACTGGTGTGTTGCTTAACCCTTGGCAATCTGTCAATTATTAAATTTTAATATTATAAAACTGTGTAATCACATACATATTCTGGTAATCTCTATTTACATGGAGCTGCCATTTCCTGAATGACAAACTGTTACTTATGTACCTACTGTTGTTAAAAATTGTAAGTATTTGCGTAAGCTATATTAAGAAAATCGCTATCTGAAATATCTCTGTGGAACACCTGGCATGAGTGCGCAAATTATTTAATGGGACTTAACATCTGATTTAAATAGTCTCCTCTCAAGCAATCTGCACATCATAAACTTAATCCACATGGAAAGTGCAAAACTGACAAGATAATGCACTTGCCATAAGTTTAGCTAAACTGTTCTGGGGAATCTGGGTAAAACACTCTCAAATGTAGGCAGGGCTGTGGTTTGGAAGGACAGTACCTGATCAAATCTCACTGTCCTCAAACGCCAGCATTCACTGCAGTATCCTGGGGGAGCTGTGGGGCAGAGCTGGGACCCCAAACCCCCCTGCCCTGGGCTGAGCCCCAGCGTGGGCAGCAGGGGAGGGGGGANGATGGGCTTGAAGGTCCCTTCCAACCCAAACCATTCTGTGATCTTATTATTTGTGTGATGACCAGGGTACTGTGCAATTTTTGGCCATCAATGGGTTTTCCAGAAACTACTGCTGAAATATTACTAATATCAGTAGTAAGTGATGCATTGACTGCTTGGTTGTGTTGTCTTTGAGGAAATGGAATCAAATTATTTGTGTAAATAATTTATGATATTTAGAATATCATCTATATTCAGTGTAAGTATTATTATTATTAGGGGTTTCACTCAATTAATTAAAATCTGGTAAAAATATGACCTTTCTATATAGAAATAAATTTAATATTTATAAATGTTTATTTTTGTGTAGTTTGGAATATGAGAATGAGAGCTGGAACAAAAAATTTAACCTAATGATTTAAGCTTAAAAATATCATCTTCAAATAGGGAACTCTTCTAGTCATGATTCTGCTTTAATTGCAAACTCAGCCAATATAAATGTTCAGCTTTTGACTTAAGAATCTTTGGTTTTGGTAAGATCAGCAGCTGTAACACACAACTGCTCCCAACCCCAAGCCAGTGCTGTCATTTCTAGAGATATAAGAAGTCATCTCATTTTCAGAATGGCAGAATATTACATGAATTAGTATAATTGCAAGCAATATATGCAAATTATATTTAAAATTAAATGACATCGCATATATATATAATCATAACACATGTATTTATGTCTGATATATGTGTGTATATATATATATATATATAAAAAGTGAAGTGTTCCATCTATTTTGTTTAGATGATATCAGATTCACAGTACAGTTAGGCACTTGGTTATCCAGTGATTCCTTGGAAACAGAATTTATGCCCAGTTTATTACCTTCTGCAACCTGAAATTCGTTATGGGGATAAACACTCCAGGGCAGTTCTCCCGTGTAAGATCAGAAACAGATTTGTTCCCTTCCTTTTCCATGCTCAGTGCCCAGGAAGGCCCTTCTGGTTGGTTGCTAAGTCAACACAAATCAAAGCTGATCTCACCAGTTTGTCCTTTATGTTTCACTGCACATGCTTCACCCTATTACCCAGCGTCCTTCTCCTGGTGCTGGGAGCTCTTTCTCTTGGCAACTTGAGGGATTTTTTGGTTCTGTGCTTGATATTAAAGTCCAAACGAATCACAATGATGCACAGATTTGAGGTCATTCCAGCTTTTAAATGCTAATTGTTCTGCCAGCAGTTCTCATTTACAAGGGTTTTTAAAGGCCACACACACATTCTATAGGATTCAATAGTTGGGCATTTTCTCAAACCAATTAAGAAGTGTAACTGGTCTTAAAAAAGAAACCATATGCTTTTTGTCCTAGGCTGCTGCTTTCACTGTAAGAAGATTTATTTAAAAGCCATTTTAATTAAATTGTAAAAGTTTGGAGTCCATTTAAGTTTATACTCTGGTTTTTTGCTAAGTGAATATTTTATTAATAGAAGAAATTGTAGTTTCTTCTTTTTTCTTGCATTCCTCACCTTATCCTCTAACTGAAAGAGATAGAAATAAATCACTTGACAGACATCATGGTTTTTTTTTTTTGCCTTTTATTAGACACCTAAAATTTGAGTTTATAGAGTATATTTTAAAA
This sequence comes from Dicrurus megarhynchus, assembly GCA_013399195.1. NCBI lineage: Eukaryota > Metazoa > Chordata > Aves > Passeriformes > Dicruridae > Dicrurus > Dicrurus megarhynchus. The sequence goes on along the minus strand of VXAD01005465.1, from coordinate 202,344 downwards.
CCCCAAAAGAAATAAGTAGATTTCAAAGTTCTATCAAGCTTTCAGAAAGAGAGTCTGAAGGTTTTCCTGACTGTGAACACACAGGACATGAGGATATGTTCTTGGAGATAACACATGGTATCTGTTTGACTGATGTTCAGTCATGACTCCATGGAGATTTGTGGAAATCCACAAATGTTTGCCAAGGCCACAGTTTTCAGCTGAGATTTTCTGTGTGTGCTTTATTTTGAAGTAGCATGTTAGGGATATCCTCATAGAAATAGCAAACTCCCCATAAAAACTGGGAGTAGAAAAGGACCACCCTAGTGAGTCCATTCCTGCAGGAAAAATCAACTGGATTATCACTAAGTTATTTATAAATACATTTTCATGTATTGAATGTCAACAGCACACTCCCTTTGTTAGTGTAAGCAAAACTAAGTAGAGTGGTGGTATTTTCATAGGAAAATTATCAATGCAATGAACAAATCTGGTCTCAGAAATGAAAGGACAGAGGACTCAGTTTGTGAGCTTAACACTGTGACCAAGATTGCATAGAGATGATTTAGCTGAGTTCATCTGAATTGGATGCCAAGATTATGCTGGTTCTCCACCTGTTAACAGTTGCCTCCAGGATACTTTAGCCATAAACCCTGGTGTCAAATATGGATGTATCTTATGAGTGTAGAGGAGAGAAGAAACCAGAAACAAGCTGTTCCTGGGCTGGGTAGCGATGGGGGGGGTCTACAGACAGAAAAAGACATTCCTGATCTTGTAATTAATTTGTCCTTGGAGACGTCATGGTTATAGAAAGCCTTATTTCAGTCCCCAGAATGGAGAGATCAAGATCAAACAGCAGTGGTGAGAGAGCTGTGGAATCATAGAATGGTTTGGGTTGGAAGGGACCATCTCCTTCCACTCCCTGCCGTGGGCAGGGACACCTTCCACTGATCAGGTTGCTCCAACCTGGCTTAAATGTTCTTTTCTGAAATACGTTTAACAAATGCACAGAACTTCTCTTCAAAGGTTTAAGATGTCTATTGCAAATGTTTGTTCTTCCTTTTCACTATTCTCCTCTCTAGGTGCTTACAGGACAGCCACGAGTAAGTTCTGACATTCAGCAGTGATACTTCCTCCTGTTCTGTTGCCATGCTGAGTATGGTTCCATGCTGCCCTGTGCTCTTGTTATACAGACACTCTTCTTCCGTGATCAGCACTTTGTGACCCTCCTTTCAGTGCAATATGGTCAGCACCTCAAACTGTTTGAGTAGAACTGGTGAGAAAATGAGCTTCTTCACTTTACCAAAGCGTTAAGGTTGAGGTATGTGGTAAAGCAGTCATCCTTTAAAATCTCTGGTTTAACAGCAGATGACAGTGTGAAGACTGAATGGATTTGGAGGCTAAAACACTTTACTCAAAAATATAAGCTCATAAATAAGCTCAGTTTTACTAATGACACAACTTCTTTTACTCACAGAAGAGAGAGCATAGTCCACCTGGAAGTTGCACATGTACTTTATTTCCTTGAGCACACCAGAACTATTCTGTACTTTGGAGCAGTAGATGGATCATATTTCATCCACTTCTGAAGCAAATGCTCATATAAAGTTCACTGGCTTTTGTTAACATTCATACAGAAACCTCAGACCTCCAGATGTGAGACTGTTGCAGGGTCTCGTGACTAGCCATTGTCTGCATGGGGTTTTAGCTTTATCTCCTCCCCTTTTTTTGTTCTCATCCTTTCCTTCCCTCTCCTACCTCCATTACACAAGTCAGTCACATCTGAAAATACGAACCTACATGGAACTTTTTCAAATCTCATCTTTGCATTTTCTGTCTGCAGGATAATGGCACACTCCTCTGATGTACTCAATTATTTTATATAGATTTTTATAAAATTCTATAATCCTCGTGCATTCCTGGCCAACCCCAAATCTCTTCAGAAAAGCTGGCTAAAGCATTTGCACTGGCTTTGCTTCATCCTGCTCCAAATCTGGTTGGAAAGCCTGAGTGGGCACTGCAGAGTGGATTGCCACAGGAGCTGTGCTGGTGCTGCTCTGCCACAGCTGAGCCCCACAGTGCAGACCCAACCCTTGTTTTAGAGCATTATTTGTCACGGCTTTGCTGTAAATTATCTTTTCGTGGCTGTGCCACTGAGTACAGCACTGAAAAATCAGGAATAACAGTGTTATTCTTCTCAGGTGCTAATGACTCCAAAATGTTGGAAGTCACTGGAGAGTAAGACCCTCTATGAATAGCAAAGGAGTTGTATTTTATGCTAACTCTGACTCGTGGCTTAGAAGTTAATGAAACCATTCAAGTTGAGTACTTTAATCTCACAAATTGGTTATCACAGCCTTGTGGCCACTTCTTGTTTTATAATAAAGCATAACACAAAATATCTGTGAAGGCTTACAAAATTAAACTAAGGGAAATATGTGCAATTTTGAGCTCATTAGGAGCAATTCATATTTTCATCTGTCTCATTAGAGATGTTTTCATGAACTAGGAAAGTACTTTTAAATCTGTGATTTTTAATTTCCCTGCCAACTGGCGTGAGCTTTTTGGGATTGTTATTTTCTTTTCATTTATTTCAAAATGTTAAAAGGAGGAGAAAAAAGAAAAAAAAAAAGAAAAAAAAACAACACCACAGGAGAAATTAGAAGAAAAGCAAGGCACTAAGAAACAAGTGAACTGCATGAATGTGATAAGAAATACTATAGTAGGATTTTTATATATATCTCTCCTGGACTTTGATGACAGTGCATGGAAACAGAGCACAGTGGAAATGGACTCAGCAGATGCAGTTTAGAATTGACGATGCACAGGTGAAGCACACCAGCTTGAAGAATGACACTTGACCTGATGCTGCTACATATATTTTTTGAAAAACTGTCAAATTTCCCCAAGTCAGATAGAACCTCAGTGTAGCTGTGTTTTTCTGTAGAGAATAGAGCAGTCTGGCCTTTGGTAGTGTTGGCAGTGAACCATTTAGGAGTGTTTTTTTTGAAGAACAGAGAGGGAGCTGAGCGCTCTCATGGCAGGACTGCAGTGACTAACAGAGGGCACTTCAGGTGCTGCTCTGCGCATGATGCCAGAGGTTAAACCGCTCTCTAGGGCTTAGGGTTTCGAGGTTCTTTTCTTTTTAAATGTAAATATTCTGAATCTATAATTACATTTATTGTTTTTAAGGCCTATTTTAATGTCTGAGAGAACCCCAGAGAAGAAGAAAGCTATGGTCTTTCATTTCTTTGCGTGACACTGTTGTCCATAGAGTGAAGTTTCTATTATGCCATTAGTCCTTGCTTTAACCTTTATGTTGAGGTGATTTCCCTGCCAAATCAGTGCTTCATTTCAGTCATGGCTTTCACTATATGATTGCTGATTGCAGGCAGGGATGGAGACTGAGGGCAGAGCTCAGCAGGGGCTGCAGCAATTCCCAAGGGGCAGCTCTGGGCCAGGGACAGCACCCAGGGAGCGGCTGGAGCTGGGCCAGGGCAGGGTTAGGGTGGAGATCAGGGAAAGGTTCTGCTTCCTCCAGAGGGTGCTGGGCACTGCCCAGGCTCCCCAGGGAATGGGCACGGCCCCGAGGCTGCCAGAGCTGCAGAGAGAACACCTCAAGTACAATTTTCTTTTCAGCATTCAGGTTTCTGCTGAGATTGGCAGCAAGGCTGTCACAGTGCTCGTCATGACAATGCTTTCTCTGATGCCAATATCTTCTGTTTATGAGCTGAACAGAGGCTGCCAATTTTTGTCATGGACATCACCAAACACCAGTTATGTCATCGATTTTTACTTATGCAGCTGCAGGATGACACTAAATAATAGCAATGCTGGTTGGTCGTTAAAAGACTTATTTCTTTATAATTCCCAATGTTTGTGTGGTAATCATGGGCTAAATGCAGTGAAATACGTGGTAATTCATTGTAAATTCAGATTTTCACAGTGACAACTGCTGTTGTCACAAGTGTCTTCCCAGGAACTGTGTCCCTGTTTTGTTTTAATTTACCCATGAGCTGCAGTTAGGCCTTGCACAGCAGGTATTTGCTTTTCAGGGGACATCACAGTGGACTTTGCATTGCATTTTAATCCATGCTGCTGGACATATGCGTGTGGTGCTTAGACAAGGCTTAGGAGAAGTTGAACCCTCCTCTACATTGTAACACATCGAGTTTCTTAAACTACTTTTGAGGTCTTGCCATGCAGTGTAGATTGAAATGCCTCCTATTTCCTGCTTTTCCCAAGCTTATAGACATAAATCTGTCATACACTGCAACTCGGTTTGGCATTATATACTGAGAAAATGAACTCAATAGCAATATAATCTTACTTTGCAATATAACCAAACTGCAGAAAACATTTCTGGAAGTACGTAGATTTAGGGATCAAATAAAATTTAAGTGTGCTGATATGTAGGAGTTTATGAAGGCACAACTTCTTTGTTGAGAGGCATTTTTCCTTTTATTAATCCAAGTAAAACTCATCTTTCATTTTAAATCTAGTTTATTTCAGTTTCCACTCTGCACAAAATAGGACTGGGTTCTTTGTATTTTTTTTTCCCCCTCAAATCCTTCATTAGTGTTGTGGTTTAATTGAAAATGTTGCTACAGTTAATTTAATAGCTATTTATTTTGTTTTCTATAAATCTGAGGTATTACCTTTCTGCTGGAAAGACACATGTCCTGTCTCGAAATATGAAAATCTGCTTAGGCATTGGAACTTGTCATTTTAAAACCTCAAATTACAGTAATACTCTCTTTGCATTTTTTTGGCAAAGTCTAAATATATTTGTGAATTCTACTGCCTGAAAGGGCAGGTAGGAGACTTTATGTGGGGCAGTTCTTAGCTTTCTACTGGATAGCTTTATTTTTGTAGAGTAGTATTTTTTTTAGCAGTTTTTAGTATTTTTATTAGAACAATTGTGTTTGGTTGCAAAATTTTATATCTATAGATGCAAACTTCTTGTACTTGCAGTGGGGAATCATTTGCACAAATAAATTTTGTGTTTTAAAGTCTGTCTTGGTGTAGAGAACCAGCATAAAACGTGTCTTTCAGGAAGCTTGAGAGTTCTGAAGCCCTGACCATAGATTATGTAGTGCTATAGAAGCTGTAATGTTCTTTTTACAATAAAAATGTTCAATGGAAATATTATTTACAGAAATTTTCCTACTGCCAGGCTCCAGTCTCAGAATTTGGGTTAATCAGAAAAGTCTTTATCGTACTTTTTGGGTAACAATTGGGGTGGTATTCCAGGTCTGGAGAGGGCACAAGCATGGTCATGTAGTTAAACTTCATAAAAGGGTATAAATCTTATTTCATTCCTGTTTGTTAATGTGTCATCTCCTCTCTGAAATAGATTGAGGTCAAGTGCAGTGATAACCAATTGTGTTGATCTCTCTGTGAATGCTTTACAAAATACAATATTTTAATAATTTCACAGGACACACCTCCAAGGAAAGCCTAATACCTAAAACTGCTTTATGTAGTAGTGCTTTTTTCCCCCACTGAGGGTGCACTTGGTTTTCAGCGCAGCTCCAACTCAATCACCTCGTTCATGGTGGGATTTGCACACAGGGCTGCATTTTTCACATGACCTCAGTTGGTGAGCAGTAACTCATTAATTTCAGTCACTGGAGCACTCGTCGTGCTCTAAGCAGAATTGTAGAGTAGTCTGAGAATTTTAGATCTACAAACGTAGCTCCACCTGTGGCTATTTAAATGAAGGGATCATTGTGAATCATGTGCTTTTAATGGGAAACTTAGGAAGAGGTAAATTAAATTTTTGAATTGTCTTTAGCATTCCAGTAGATATCAAGGGATAATACCACACTGAGTGCTTTGTAGACATTGATAAGGACCACAAAATAGAATGAGTTGTGTTCATCTAAGTGTAATTAAACATAAGAACAGTGCAAGGTATGAGTGCTCTTTGAATTGTTGAGAGCAACTGAGACCCAAACACTTGGCAATAAAAGATCTGAAATAATCTTTGCTTTGGGTTGGGGTTTTTTTTCTTATTGTAACTTAAAAACATTGACAACTTTGTTTCTCTTGACTAAATGTAAACATTGGCATACAAAATCTATATTTCTGTTAATGAGAGAGATAATGGTCAATTAGAACCTAATCAGCTTTGTTGTGCTTGGACTTTGGATCACAGCATTCTGTCGTGCTTTTTTCAGTCTGGAGAGCCCTTGGTTCTAGGCTGGGGATACATCTTAGGTAACCTATGATGTTTATTATCCCATATATCACAAGGCAGACTCTTCAAAACCCTTCAGAATCCTATGGAGGGTTTCACAGCACAGTGTAGCCTCCCCTTTTGGATTTTAAGAATACACAGCCATTGCCTGTCATTGAAAGGATTTATTCCTCCAAAGTGGTACTTCATTGAATTTAGGCTGTGAAAGTTGGAACCCTAAATTCCTGTAAAGTCTAATCGTGGAGGCATCCTGGCAGTGCTCTGTATGTCTTTTTACACTAAAGCTCATGTTATATTTTCGAACATCTCAGCTTTGACAGACTGGAGCAGATCAGGATTTATCCCCCACATCCCCTGGATCCAAAAACTAGGTATTACTTTCCATAATGCCTAAACAAGTACCTCTATCCCCTAAGAAACATGAGACTTTGCTTGTCGTTGGCTTTAAATCTCAGCTATAGAAGTGTAGAAGAGCTGGTACTTTGTTACAATTTAGGGCAGCTGACTCCAGAAGACAAACTCTGAATGGTTAGTTGGTAAAAAAAAAAGGTAACAGAGAATGTTTTCACTCTTAGCCTATTAATGATATCTCTAGATTCTATGAGGAGGCTGAATCGAAATGCTTCCTGTTAGGGCAGAAAGTCGTCAATATCAGCCTTTTAGATCCCACCTGCTGGCTGCATGACGAGTTTTTTGTTGCTGTTTATGTTTTAAGAAAAAAAGGGGTGAAATACACTAAAGTACTGGTTAGAAGCAAAGCTTGATGTTTCTTATGTGCACATGCACATATACAGAGTATATTTTTATCAGAAAAGGCAATGTAGAAGTAGTGATGTGCAATTGATCTCTTTTCACCCTTGTTCTTGGTCCTTAATCAGGAGTTTTAGCCGCTCCTGTACCATTAACAAACTAAGTAATAAGAATAAATTGCTTAAAAATTCAGTTTAGACAAATGGTAGGGGGATTTGTGCCCTGGTCAGCATAGGCCATTAGAGATCCCAAATATTTTAAGCACATCATTTCTGTTGTGTTCTTATGAGAGCTGCATTTGTTAGAATGAGACGATTCAAAGGATTTCTACTTTCTCACAGACATTGCTTTCCTGAATTTGAATTCCCTGGCCCCGTAGAATTAGTACCTCATTCCCAACTTGTCTTTGTTACTGTTAGTACTGTTTATACGCAGCACACCCTTCAGGCTTTCAGGTGAAGCTTCCTTGACTTTCAGATATAATGGTGAGAAAGATGATTTTTTGAGCCACAGCAGGATATTTCTTAGTGCAAATAAATGGAAGTCATTAGAGGGGTATCTGAACCTCAGATGCAATGTCTAACCACACTCAAATTACATGTTGAAATCCCTGCTGGCCTGGTCTGCTCTGTGATCAATGGTTAAGCTCCTTAGTGGGATCTCATAAGCATTGTCGGACTGAAGTTCTGACGAAGTTATCCCCCGCTCTTAATGGACACTGCACCAGAGTTTGGTATCATTTTATATCCTTAATTAAATTGCTGCCACAGGTCTGCCCATGGACATGCCTATTTGGCCACTATGGAATTGGCTACTATTTTCATAGAATAAATGAAGCAAATTCAAAAAAATAGTTCAGCTGAGATTAAGACTCAGTAGAACGGCAGGGCTTCTAGTTTGCTAGAATTTTCTTTTATTGCTGTGAATTAGCCAATAATTGATTTTAATCTAAACGGGACAAGACGAATTTTTTTAAAAGTGCCCAGGGACCTGGAAGTTCAGAGCTGTGAAGTTCAAGGTCTGGTAGCAGGAAGAGCTGATCACAAGCAGGACCTGCAGATATTGTAATAATGCACATAATTCATGAAATGTGAAACATGGATAGAAGAAAAAAATTTTAAAAGGATGAAGGTCTTGCAGAGAAAAAGCAGCAGAAATCTGTGGTGTTTGGATCCTTTGTGAGATCTCAGACTGTCTAATACAATGAAAGATCTTTAGAATATCGTTATTTGACTTTGTCGTTTGTGTTAGAGCTGAACTGGTATTTTGTTCAATTGTCCTGTCTGTCTCAGCAGTCTGTACACAGAGACAGAGAGTAGAGGTCTTCTTCAGTTTAACTTGTGGAGAGAAAGTGTGTTCAAAATGCCTATTGGACCATATGAGTATGTTTAAACAAAATTATTTGGCACTCTATTCCTATCGTGCTCTTATTAGCCTTTAGCTAATTAGCTACAGGTTTTCAGTCAAGAATTACACACTTAGCAACTGAAAGGAGGAAAGAGGCACTGTGAGAGTACTGAAGGACAGTGCATTGGGGCACTGAAAAAACAGCCCTGAAGAGGTAAAAGCTCTGCTCCAGGGGGCCCAGCAATGGCACCAGGGCAGGGCCTGAGCCCAGGGAGCTCCCCCTACCCAGGAGGCAGAACTTGTGCCCTGGGCAGTGCCCAGCCCTGCGCAGATTGTCCAGAGAGGCTGTGCAGGCTCCTCCCTGGGGATATTGCAGAGCCCCATGGACACCCTGCTGTGCCCTGTGCTCTGGGATGGCCCTGCTGGAGCAGGGAGGTGGCACCAGAGGAGCCCCTGGGGGCCCCTCCAGCCTCACCCAGCCTGGGGCTCTGTGTGATTCTGTTCTCTCTCAGGGGTCAAAGGTGTTTTCCAATAAAAGCAGAATTTCTAAGCAATTTTCTTAATGTTATTTTTGAGCTTTCTTCCCCTGAACCCCTTAAAGCCTCATCTGCTCCAGTCAGATATCTTTGTCAGAATAATATATGACACTTTAACATATTTGCATTATGGTGACTTTTGTCCCTTGTCTGTTTCCCCCCCCACCCAGGTCAACTTAGAATAGTAGAAGAAGGGAGGAGAATAAGAGAGGCGGCCATAAATATTCCTTATTCATAACCTTTGTGGCTTTCTTCTTCATCTTCCTCTTGCCCTCACTTATCTTCCTTGTCCATATCCACTGAGGAGAGATAAAAAACCAGCGATAATAGAATTTTTCTTTAATTTATGCCGAAATTCTCTCTGAGCACAGGTAGTGTGAGCTATTCTCTTCTGATGCGCTGATGAATTTCCACCTGAATTGATTATTTAAAAAAATGGATGATAGTAATATCTTGGAGTTTTCCTGAAGAGCATTTGGAGTGAGGGGATTTGTTGACAGATGTGGGAAGTGCAAAGAGCATTTTGACAGTGTCAGTAAAGGCTTTGCTTTTAGAACCAGGTTTGTAAATGATACCTTCCAACGGAGAAGCAAGGTAAGAGCAGCTGTGCCTGAAGAGTATGAGAGAATACATCCAATGTTTACCATCAACAAAACTGTTTTATTTATGTACTATTAATGATTTCTCCCCACCAAGAGATAGAGAAGCAGGGAAGGAGGAAAAACAAGTAAGATTTGGGAAAATGCAAAAAAAAAAAACCCTTTATACAGATTTAATAAAAGCCAATCATGCTGAACAAAGCAAAAAAAAAAAAATAGATTGATAGAGACACAGATAAATTAATCTCTGGTTCCATGGTGTTCTAATGAAATTATGAGTGAGAATAATTTTTCCCAGTAAAAAAAATAAAGCATGAGCTCTCAAAGAAAAATAAATATATCAAAAGAAAAGTAGTATCTGACACTTTGAGAAGAGAAATTAAGTCTTGTAAGATATGGGTGTTTACATTCATGACAGCCAATTCTGTAAGGATGATTGTAAATATGACAATCATGGCACTGTTGATTTACATTGTAAATATTAGTAATTATTTATATTTAAACTGTCTTCCACCTACAGATCTCCCACTATTTGTGGTCATAAACTATTAGGCCTCACTTGCAGCAATTTTGCTTAAACTTGAAATCACCAGCCAGTCCTAATTTAGTTGTACTTGAATTAACAATTCTTCTTTCTTTTAATAGAAATTTCTGAATTGTTTCAATGTAAAACAATTAAAATCAAGCAAAAGTGTTAAGCAAAAGATCTACTCCAGCTAGCAACTCTGGTGGAAACAAAAGTAAAATGGAATTATTTAAATAATGTAAGTACGATTGCAGAACTGAGCAACAAGGTGGTCACTTACAATTGATAACCTTCTATAATTCTTCTGTGTTTACTGCTTGGGAGCAATAAGGCCACTGGAAATGTACAGAATACATCCCTCAAGCAATCCATTAGATGCTTTTCTAAGTGTTATCCAATTAGGGAACAAGCTGGTTTGCTGCACCCCTTTGCCTTGAGCAACTTGCATCTGGATTTTTCAGATCTTCTAAGCCTTTTAAAATTGAGAGGGCTCCTCCAGGCTGGGTTTCTATTTTATCATTTGGCATCAATGAAAGACAGTAAGAGAATGTTTACATACGTACAAAATAAGCTTTTTACTTTAAGAGAAGCAGTGGGGAGTGTGAGTCAGCCAATATTTATACTGCCTGTTTATAGGGAGTACTGTACACTGTTTATAAGATGCTGTGGAACTTTTGACAAAGCTTTTGACTTTCACTTTTTAATATTTACTCATTGAAAGTAGCAAATATAGGAAAAAACTTTGGTCTTTAACTTGTTTTCCTAAAATTTTAAGGAACAATGGATTTAGGCTGGTAAATTGTCAGAAACAATGATATAGTTTCTTTTAAGTGTTTTAGGATTAAGCAAATGCAGGATGTGTTCCAAGAAGGAAATCACACAAGTATCCCACAAGGGTACTCAGGGAAGGCCTGTTGCAAATGTAAAAAATGGATCATTGCTGAGAAAACCAAGTCTCACTATTTCCTCTTGGAACCTGGAGCTGCAGGTGTCTGTTCAGACATGGCATGGCAGAAACTCGCAGGGACAAGGGAGAGAGGAGAGTGGAATTCTTTCCCAGTGAGATTGGCCTATGCCTGTGTCTTGGGGTGACTGTATGATGTGTATCCCCTATCACTGCTCTATGCCCAGAAATTAACTCTGTGCCTTTCTGTGCCTTTAAGCTGAGCCTGAGAGGGGGGAGAGAAAAAAACCGAGCGAACTTTTCAAAACAATTGTTCAAGGACACGGACACACAGGAAAAGGATAATAATGCTAAATAATGAAACCTCTCACTAAGGAGAGAAACCTGGGAAGATTTGCAGAGTCCTTCTGTAGGTGTGGTCTCTCTCCTCCTCGGAGCTGGGCTGGCATGGGCCTGAAAGTTCAGTTCTTGTGTTAGGATGCAATGGAAGCAGATCCCTAAATGATTTAGGTACTTGGTGTTATTTCCAGCTTTGTGATAAATCACAGAACGTGGAATATCCTGGGCTGGAAGGCACCCACAGGGTTCATTGAGTAGAACCCCTGGCCCTGCACAGACAGACCTCGTGATCATCCTGTTCTGATCGACCATTAGCAGTGCACAGCTTTGTAGGAAAGGGTTTTTCTGTAGCTACTGACACCTCCCCAGGAATTTGAAGCAACTGTAGTATTTTAGGGACTCAAATGGATGCCCTCTTTAAACCACTGAGGCAAACTTGTAACAGGATTTAGGGTTGATGCTCGATTCAATATTGAAGAAGAAAAATGCATAAGAAATTATTGATGGACTGTTGAAAAGTAATCAAACTCACATCACTGTCTGCTGTGCTTAAGTCTTAATTGATCTCCGTGATAAACCTTGGGTTCTGTCAGGGGGAGTTCATTTATAATGCATTAGGTATTACACTTGTTATATGAGAAAAGCCTCAGGACAAGAAACAGAAAAACAACTCTGTCAGTAATATTTACAACTTGAAACACATTTGAAACCTGAAAAGAAATTATGGATGCCTCTTGATTTGAAATCTATCTGAAAATGAAACAGATTTTCAGTCTGATGAAGGTAGCCTCTTAAACTTTTGTCTAGAAATAGTCCACACCATTTTATTTTAAGTGACAGACAATTAGTTTTTCTTTGGTTTTGCCCACAAACTACTTGCAGTTTTTCTTCTCATTTTAAGTAGATAATGGGTCAGTGTGAGGTGTTACTGTCAGTTACAGAAGCTCGATCCTATTTTCTTTCTCCTTATAGTTAAAGAGAATGTGTAGTACCCAGAAATGACAGGCCTAAGATGTCATTTCCAAAAGCACATGAATGACTGGTGTTCCTTGACTCTATTTTAGAAAATAATCCAGGAATTTAGGTGCGTTCTCAGGCATTACAAATAATGTTTTTGTTCTTCTTGGTGAAATGGACTGGCAGTGTGGACAGTGCCACTGGAGAATTAGACAATATTACCAGGATTATAATGTCAGCTTCCTAATTGTCAATTAATTGTATTATAGTTTGCCTAAAGCAAAAAGTGCTGTGTAGAACATCAGAGCAGAGTTTCCCCCAGTATTTCTGTGGCATGTTGATAAGTAAAAATTTAATTTTCCAGTGCAAATAAGTGTGAAATTAACTACATATGAAACACTTTTTTTTTTTTTCAGCAGAAGTATCTTTATTGGCTACTTTAAAGTTTACTCAGCAATCTGTTTTAAAAGTCACTTTGGTTAGGTGCTTACAGGAAATACAGTGCAGTGGATTAATCCAGTTTGTAGGCTGTTTTCCAAAGAAATGCTTAATAAAAAGAATTTCATGCAATGTGCTATTAGGGCTTCATTTACATCAATAAGACTCTGTTCTCAAACTATTAAGCTACCTTCAAGATAAAAAAAAACGAGGAGACTCACTGTACTCTGCGTGTACAACCACGGCGATTAGTTTCTGCTGCTCTTGTACCCTCCTGAGCCCAGTGTGTAGGAGAGAAAAAGCAATGTTTCCTCACAGCTGAAGAGAAATCCTGCTGCCATGAAGTTCCCCTCAGACAAACCAGGAAAATCCGAGAGGGAAGTCAGCAGTTTGGTTTGCTGGAGCTGCCCTGCGGTGGCACCGGGTGCTGTGGGATTGAGCCCAAGGGGTCAGAGAAGGAACGGAGTGAATTCCATGCTGCAGAGTGACCACGGGAATGCTGAGTGTGTGCACCAGTGTCACACAGGCTGTCCACACAGCAGCCTGGAAAAACCAGGATGGAAAAGGTGCTTGCCAGGACAGTGGCACTTTTGGCACACAAAGGGCTGGGTCAGAAATTGCTTCAGCGAAAACATNCAGGGGTGGCACTGGATGGGCTTGAAGGTCCCTTCCAACCCAAACCATTCTGGGTTTCTATTAAATTTTCTTTGTTATGGTGGATACCCCTGAACAGAATAGAGAATAAACTTACAATTAAAATACGTGTAAATTGAAAATAATGGACTTTATTTTTAATTTATTTTTTAATGTAAAAAAGATGAAAAGTGCACAAAAGTGTTAAGTAAACTGCATGGACATTTAAATTCTTATTTTGCATGGAGGATTAATATGACTTTCAGACAGAATTTATTTTCTTGAACAGTTAATGATCTGCCATTTTACTCCCTAAATTAGTTCTCAAAGGTCAAAATGTGATCAATTATCCAGTAATTTGGATCTCTTAATTGGCTCGGTTGTGCTTGAAAAGCAAAGCTTCTGTTTTATTTCTATAGCTTGAAAAAGAAGCAGGAAAAAAATTTCAAATTATGTTTAGAATGACATTATGGATTGATATGCAAAATGAAAATATGTGTAGATACATTTTTGGAGTCTTTTCAGTGGCATTTTAAAATTCTTTCCATTACACATTGAGAATTCAGGGATATCAAATGTGTTCTTCCTAAATCATGTTCTGAAGGAAAAAGGGTATTTAAGTAGGTTCCTTGAATTTTAGGAGACTTTGGAGGAAAGGAGTCGTGAAAAGCAGAAGAGGAATAGAAATAAATGTAGAGGGGCTTTTGATTAATACAGTGAGCATTGTCTATAGAAGATGTCCAGTGGCTTGAACAGGAGTCAGATCAGTGGCTGTTTACAGCACTCCTGGCCTGAGATGTGGTGGGTGATTTCAGCGAGTAATTAGAAAAAGAAAGCAAGAGTTGGTATTTCTATGTACATTCTATACTGTCACAGATTTAGTTAAAATTTGGATTAAATAAACAGATTTGTCAATAATTCTCTAGTTAAGAATTACAATAATACAATTTACTAAAGTCATAGGGGCATTGGAAGGCTTATATAATGACATATATTTGTATCCAAATTTTCAGTGAAATTTTCATTAGCAGTCTCATAATTTCTGATTCTATTCTTCGTATTTCCATGTGTATTCAGGAGATGCAACATTTTATTTCTGGTACAAATTCAGGTAGATAATTCAGTTCTTATTCTGTTCTTTCTCTTCAAGGTAAAGAATGTAGAAGAGTTTAAATATCAAAAATATTTTTTTAGTCGTGATTAGTCCTCTTGTAATAGTTCTACTAAAAAATTAAAGATTTTTATTTCATGTTTAAAAATATCAGCTTTTGCTGGTTTGACTGAAGGGTTAAGAAATTACTTTTTGGGAACTGGACAAGAATATAAAGAAGAAAAGCAGTCACTGGATCGTTTACATTCAGAGATAGTCACAATATTCATATTTTCTGGAATATGGTATTCAGATTTTTCTTTAGCATTTTTACAGGAAAAAGTCTTTACAAATATTTGGAAAAACAGGAGCAATTTCTTCCTCAAAACACTGCTTTTGTTGCTACACCTGTGGACTGATTTCATTAGTGGGGTTGCAGTGCTGCTGCTAATGTGGTGCTACCGAAAGTCAGGTTTATAACACGTCCGTGCCAAAATGTGCTCCTATTTCTAAAACTGATCTTTTTAATCCTAATAGTTTTAGGGAATAGTCCTTTTTGTTCTTTAAACCTACGGATTTATCTTTTAGTCTTCCTCAGCCTCTGCTTGGGTTCCATGGGTGCCCCCATGAAGTGGATATTTCTGCCTTATTACCTCACACCGTCTGATTTTGTTGGAGTACCAAAGAAATTTTTTTTTTCCCCCCTTATATCAAGGTGTTTAGGAGGCAGATGTTCCTTAAATGTTGGTAACTGGAAAATACGGATTTTTCATTACTTACAAGTTGTTAAGTTTCTGCAGAGTGTAACGAAGTTATGTTTGATCACTGAATAGGCTACTTCAACGGGAACAGTGGAAAGGTATTATTTTTCTCTTTATTTATCCAACTATTCCATTGGATTCCATTCAGGTGCGCTGAAAATAGAAAATCATGTTTCCAATTTTTTTTTTTTTTTTTTTTTTAAGAGCTTCAGGATATTTCCATCATAAAATTGTACCAATTCAGAAAACGATTAGAGAAAGTTTGGAGCTGCAATTTAAAGGCTAGTTAGAGTAGACTGATTCTTCCTTACAGCTGATAGAAAAGATATTTTCTAGAAGAATAGCTATCAACATATAAGTTCGTGGAACTAAAAATAAACATTGGAGTAACTTTTTATCCCAAATGTCTGTCACGTTCTTCCTATGTTTCCAAAAGCATTATCAGTAATGCTTATAGTGCTGCTAAAGAGCACCTACAGGGATTACTTTCAGCACTTAAAAAAAAAATAACTGTTCTCTAATCCAAGATTTAATGTTTTTGTGTTTTTTATTGTTAGAAGGCAAAATATTTTGTTTAAAGGGACCTGCTTGTTTGATGTATTTTTCCAGAGATTGGTTTAAAAATACTTAAGTCCTGAAAAACCCCTTGACCTCCATCGAGATTATATAAGCACCTTTTGGTTGCTTGTTGGCGAAGATCACCCTCTGTATTCCTTCATGCATTATTTACATTAATATGTGTCCATGGGAATGTACTTATTTTAAAGATAAAATTTGTTGGTAGAAAAGGAGAATCAATATGTTATTGCCACAGTCTGTAGTGTATTTAATTTGCATGTTGGCACATTTACCAAATGCTTTCAAGAACAGCACATCATATTAATAATTCTGAGAGTCACAGAGGGGATCCAGCTGTAACTGCCTCACGAAATCATACCAAAAAATCATATATTATTGAAGAGAAAAGGACTACAGCAATCTTGTATTTTCTTTATGTTTAATTGCTTTTTGTATTCAGGGATTTTTCTCAATTCTAAGTTACTAAGTGCAGTATGTTAAATAGAAACTTTTAATGACTATTTGTGTTTATTTGCAAGTCTGAATATGCCCTGTGGAAGAGAAGTCTGACCATTGTTGTGTGCAGAAATTTAATATCTTTTGCTTTCAATCCCTTGTTTTGAACCATCAATCAAGATGGATTGAAAATGCTCTACTTTGTGTAGTACAAGCTTTCCTCCCCCTTGTTTTGTTTTATGACTCTGCCGTGTTATTTTTCCCTAGGACATCTTTAACCTCAAAGGAAATGCACATTATTTTTCTGAACTGCTGTTCCATTTAAGGGTAGATGAATTATAACTCATACTAAGTTAGATGTGTATTTGACTTGCACTACAAATCTATTTATAGAATCCCAGAATCCTTGAGGTTGGAAAACACTTCTGAGATTGATTCCAAGCTGTGCCTGATGCCCACCTTGTCCCCAGCCCAGAGCTCTGAGTGCCACCTCCAGCCCTTCCTGGGGCATCTCCAGGGATGGGGACTCCAAACCTCCCTGGGCAGCCCCTGCCAAGGCCTGAGCACCCTTTCCATGGGGAAATTCCTGCTGCTGTCCACCCTGAGCCTCCCCTGGCACATCTTAAGATGATGCCCATCCCTTCACTCTCTATACATGCATTGGAGAGGATTTTAATATTACTCCCATTGTTATTCTTAATATTAATCTTCTTTTTAGATGCTATTGATGAAAGTATTCCTTTGTAGTTAGTCTCTGGATAAGTTTGTGTATAAGATACATAAACAAGAATCACTTTTAAGTTTCAAGGCACACACTAAAGTCAGGTTTTTTAGCAGGTACTGCCTCTCAAATACACTTCTGCCCAGATAGATTTACCTGGCAAAATGATCCTCTCAGCTTCCACAGCAGGAGGAGGTGAGGCAGATGTTTGGGAGGCAGTAACACCATCCTGACATCAGTGCTGCACCCATGGTCCTTGCAGGCAGGGGACNCAAACCCCTTGTTCCTGCTGGGAGGGATGAACATCCCTGCAAACCTGTGCTCCTGCTGGAGGGATGAACATCCCTGCAGCCCCCTGTTCCTGCTGGGAGGGGAACAGCCCTGCAGCCCCCTGTTCCTGCTGGGCGGGGAACAGCCCTGCAACCCCCTGTTCCTGCTGGAGGGATGAACATCCCTGCAACCCCCTGTTCCTGCTGGAGGGATGAACATCCCTGCAAACCCCTTGTTCCTGCTGGGAGGGATGAACATCCCTGCAAACCTGTGCTCCTGCTGGAGGGATGAACATCCCTGCAGCCCCCTGTTCCTGCTGGGAGGGGAACAGCCCTGCAGCCCCCTGTTCCTGCTGGGCGGGGAACAGCCCTGCAACCCCCTGTTCCTGCTGGAGGGATGAACATCCCTGCAACCCCCTGTTCCTGCTGGAGGGATGAACATCCCTGCAAACCCCTGTTCCTGCTGGAGGGATGAACATCCCTGCAAACCCGTGCTCCTTCTGGGCTGCTCACACTGAAAAAAGTGTTCCTCAGTGATGGGGATCCTGGGGAATGGAGAGAGGACTTCAAATGGAAATTCATCTTCTTGATATGCGGGTAACAGCTTTCATCCTTGGTGGCCATTTCCTGAGAGGAAAGAACATCTGTCGGTGCTGATAGAATCATGTCTTATCTACTAAGGCCACAATCAAGGGCTCCCTGATAACATTCTGCATGGCCTCAGTGATCTACCCCGGTGGAAAATCTTGCAGGTTTGGGAACAAGAGCACGGTTAAGCTCAGGTACGGGAGGGCGTGCTAAGATGTTGACGTTTGTCTGGGAGAGGAGTAAATGGAACTTTTAAACTTGAGGTGTGTAGCCAAAATTCCAGCTGAATACAGAATCTGTGGTATTTGTGTCTTGATTGTGTCATGAATATTGGTAGCCATTTATAAATATATACACGTTAACGTATTTTGTATTCTATATCTATTAATTTTTCATTGCCGTGATGAATACAATGTTCATAAAAAGTTATTTTCAGGCTTAGAATTTCAATTTTACGTAACTTTAGTTTTTAAACATTTCCTTAAAACACTTCCTTTCAAACATTCTGGGCATTGGATCTGGAATTAAGGATACATTATCTAAATTATATACTCTCTTTATTTCCGTATATAGCGCACGACTAAGTATTAACAGGATTTCTCATAGGTCACAGAAGAAGAATTAAAGCCCTGTGGAATCTGAAATGACAGCTTGTTTAAAATTTTTAAAGCCTTGAACACTTGAAAATATGATGATATAATTATGACAGTGTAATTGCTAACAGACATAACTATATTATTGTTAAAATTTGAATTTATGAAATTAAATAGCTGCAAGATTTAAGATACCAAGTTTTGCAGCGTATAATGAGCATAACAGAAGATAACACCAGTGGAAGCCCTCAGCTAAATGGAAGAGAAATACCTAAAAATTATCCTAATGGCTTTGCTGTTCCTTCTGATGCCAAAGAAATTCCATATTTTCCTGATTTAAACAAAGAGAGACAAACTCTCACTTTGAGAGCAGCTTGTACATCCCATATTTTGCACATGTTGTAGCACAACTGTTTGATATTAAGGTAAGCACAGCATTTAGGATTGACTTGAAAGTGTTCAGCAAGGATAAAAGCTTAGGGAATTAATTCAGGAAAAATCATACTTATCTGAGCCAATTTTTCTAGCTTGACATTTTATGATTTACTTCTAAGCAGCTAAAAGAGCTTAAGAAACCTCTTCTTTCTGGTTCCTCTGATTTTATGTATTTATTTTTTTTTAATGTGTTGTTTAATCCTACCTGAAATTTGTGTAATTAATATCGAGACAAACGTTATGGGTCTTGACTATGAGAAACCTGAAGATGTGAGAGATCAGAAACGGTCATGTACTGCATGGAACTCTTTAATACATGCTAACGTTGGTACATCACCTAAAGAATGGGAAGATAATGGACAGTTTTCTGCAAAATAGAGCTGAGACTGTGCAGTTATGTTGGGGATTGCCAGTATTGTGTTAGCTTTAAAAATGGACCAAGCCAATTACACACCCAAAAATAAAAAAATGTCAATCTTTTTGATATTCTCAGTCGGCTGGTACTGGCAGTAAAGGTAGTTAAATTGTGCAGGAACTTGAGCCCTGGATGAATCCCTTATGAAATCTCTAGGAAGAAAACCATTTAGTTGTAAGAAAATCATCTGAAGCAGTAAATAAGCAAGGAGAAATGGGCAGTTTTCCTCCTATATAAGGCTGATACCTGGAAACCTGGAGCAAGGCTTGGTGCTTAAGTGCAAGCATTGAAATCTCAATGTGCACAGTCACAATTTGGGGGGATGGCTTCCCAGTGCCAGAGGGCAGGGCTGGATGGGATCTTGGGCAGGAATTGTTCCCTGGGAGGGTGGGCAGGCCCTGGCACAGGGTGCCCAGAGCAGCTGGGGCTGCCCCTGGATCCCTGGCAGTGCCCAAGGCCAGGTTGGCCACTGGGGCTTGGAGCAGCCTGGCACAGTGGAAGGTGTCCCTGGGCATGGCAGGGGTGGCACTGGATGGGCTTCAAGGTCCCTTTCAGCCCAGTTCTGGGATCTAATTCTGGGATCCCATTCTGGGATTCTAATAAGTAATCTGTTAAATGCATACATTCATCTTCTGATAATTGCTTTTTCCCCTGTTCATTCTGAAGATGACGCCTGCACTCAAAACCTCCAGTTATGGAAGCATTGTGGTGGTGCCCAGCAGACCATCCAATAATTTATATTAATTTTCACAGAGAAACTTTTGCCATCATAGAATATTGCTACATGGTACCAGAGTGCTACTTTATATAGAACCTGGCCCTTTTTTTAATTTAAAAACTAACAGATGGAAATATTTGGGTCAGCTTTCCAAAGGGATGTGTGGTGTTTTGCATGTAGATGGCACAGTTCTCCAGAAGCTTTGCACTGTGTTGCCTGCTCTTTTCCAGAGCTATTTCCAATATCTCGGCTAGAAATACAAGACATGCAAAGATAACAGAGTGTGCTACTGAACATTGTTCAAGAATGTGCTGAATCCTTGTCCCCATAAAAATAAATAAATAAAATGCCAGTTCTTCTGGAATCCCATCACAGACTTTTTTGTAATTATCAGCACTTGAGATTTTAGCTAAAGCTGTACAAAGATTACATTAGCATAAAATGTTGTGTTCTTTTGATTGAATATATTATTTGAGAGAAAATATTCCACAGTACTAAAGGTAGGAATAAGAAATTATTACCTGCCAGGTGATAAATACTACTCTGTTGATGAGAAATATTTTTTAAAAATGCTAATTGCTCCGTTGAAGCTGACACTTAATCCAGTTAAAAATATGCCACAAATCCAGCTTGGAAAATTCACTATAAAAGTAATGGGGCTGTTTGAATCGTAGCAATTACTTGTTCAAATGAGTGGGTTCTCCTTTAAAATTTCCCTGTCACATCGTATTTTGTCACATCATGTAGTTCCACTTCATCACGCATTGGCAGAGGCTCCTGATTGGTGAACTGCAGGCAGATGATCAGAGCCCCACTCTGGCTTTGGTGCTCGTGATTGAGAAGAAACCCAAACACTGCAATGCAAATACCTCTGATTGCACAGCTACCTCTGATTTGTAGCTTTCAGTCCAGGACCTCTCTGCACAGAACTTCTTTCACCTTCTTAACCCCTCAGAGGCTCCTCATAAATTCCTCTACTTTGTCTGGAGCCCCCTGGGGTTGCTGCACAGTGAAAGCCCAGTGGTGCCTGTTTGGGGTCTGTCTCTTGCCACTGTTGTTGGGTCTCTGCTGGCATTAAATACAAATGGGTTTGTCAGGTTTACCAAAGATGAAAGTACCAAACTTCTAACAGTACCAGTGATGTCTTTAAGTGTTCAGATGCTTCTGAAATTAGTGATGCTGTGTCTGTAGGATTGGACCTCTGAGGAATTTTCTGGTTATCTGCAAACCTGAGAAACATCTTCCTGCACAAAGCAAACAGGAATCTTTTTATTTGATGCAGCTTCCTTTGCTGATCCAGAGTAGAGAACATTTTACTGGATGCAAAACAGAGGACTTAGCTATAGTAAAGTAAGTCTTTTTTTTTGTTCCTAAAAAAGCACAGAAGGGAAAACATTGATAGGAAGCCTCTATTCCCTCCTTTATTCAGACCAATCAAAACTCCTGTCCTTACTTATGGAAGTGAAGCCAGCACAGAAAGCTTCAGGGTATATCCTGGTGCATGGATAATTGGTCAGAAGTGTTTAGATTTTTCCCTACTCCACATTCTCTTGGTGAATCTGCCTTTTGCAAATTCTTCAGGGAAGAGTCACTATAGAGTAATTCAATATCACCTGGTTTTGTTGCTCCTCTGTTGCAGTTTTTAGGGCTGGAATACAGAAATATAACCCTTTTAAAAGACGTTTAGTGACACTGTCTCCATTTGGATGCAAAGAATTTGGAAAAAGAAATAGGGGTCTTGTGGCTTACAAAGAAATATTTCTGCTGCTGGTTTCTCTGCTGTTTTGTACCTCTGGAATTTCTCCAGAAGATTTCTTTCTCTCATAAAGTTAATTAATTACTGGGCTTTAATCTTTCAGGTAGTAAGATACTCCACGATTGATTCAGTCAGATGAGGAAATTGTGCTCAGCCTCTGAATTTTCTGCCATGGAGAGAATCAGAGAACCATAGAACCATACACTGCCTTGGGGGGGCAGGGAACTTTCTGATCATCTTGTTGCACTCCTGCCATGGGCAGGGACACCTTCCACTGTCCCAGGCTGCTCCAAGCCCCACTGGCCAACCTGGCCTTGGATGCTTCCACTTGGAGCAAGCTGGGACAGTGGAAGGTGTCCCTGCCCATGGTAGGAGTGGAACAAGATGATCTTAAAGGTCCCTTCAACCCCAAACCCTTTTGACATTCTGTGAGAAACTACTGGGCTTTTTCCTTGAACCTGTGTGTGGGTTGTTGCTTGTGTTTGTTTTGTTGTTGTTGTTTTTAACTGCAAAACCCCATCTGATTGCCTTATTGAGATAATTTAGCTTTTTTCACCAAGGTTTATAAAGCACGTAATACAAAGATTCTAATTTCTAATAAGAAATTATAATGGATTATGTTCCACAAAAATGGCTGGTGATTTATGCCATGTACAACAAGAGGAGCAAGGACTGTGCACTGCCTCTCCACCCTCTCTCTCTCTTTCTCTCCCTCTGCTTTTTGGGTTGCTGGTTGTGTTTTTTGGTTGCAGGCTAAAGCCTCCTTTGCTGTAATGTACATACAGACGCTTTTGGTGACAAAGTTTTAAATAAGAGCCTTTTCTCTGGCAAAAAAAGCCATGTAAAGGAAACAAAGGCACTGCCCCATGTGTGCTGTATAATGAGCTGCTGTCCTCATTTTTCACTTGGAGCCAATCGTTATGGTACTGAAGTGAACAGTGCCTCATCTATACATATATATCATTTTTCCAAAGGATGCTCTAGAGAGGATGAAGATCAATATAAATTCATTTTTTCTGGTAATGGAAAATATTTGAACTGTTCAGCTATCAGGCACAAAGATGACTTCTGGGGGCATCATGCTTGTGTTTTAAGCCGCTGTCCTGACAATTCCAGGCGTGTGTAACCCTACAGCTTTTTGTGTGCCTTGACAAGTATTCTGAAGAGACCAGAGTTACTTGGTTGAGAAGGTAGAATGATACACGATTAGCAGAAAAACAATTTTCCTTAAATAGACCGTGTCCTCAAAATTCAAGTGTGTTCTGCTTATTGCGGAGATAAAAACATTGGGAAAAATTACAGCAGTTTTGAAACCCCCGTATGAAGTTCAAAACGCTTTCTCACACACACTTGTACAACAAACACTGTGATGGTGCCAGGATAAAACTATATTTGAATATATGAAGAGGACACAGAGGTGCCAAGGTATTGAGTTTGGAAGAATGATGCATCAGCCCAAAAAGAATTGGCTTTAATTACAAGACGTGCTCTGCTAGTTGCCCACAACGTTATCTCCTTAATCATGGGCATTCAGAAATGGACATATTTACACCAAGATATTTCTGTTGGGAAGACACTTTCAAGCTACTTAGAAACCTCAAAGTAGGACAGGAAAGAATAATGCAACTTTTAAATGGAAATGCTGACAAAATCTGAAGTACATTGAAGTGGGGATGGAACAAGTAATTGCTGTCTTATCATTAGGAGGTTTGGACAAGGAGGAAAAGGGAGAAGAGAATAGAGACTGGAATTTGAATTCCTTTGTTAAGCTTAGTGCCTTTTAGAGGAAGAAAACAGTGTATGGCTGTTACAGGCAGTGTAAGTGTACTTTTTTTATATCTTTGGCATATGTGAATTCTGTGCCAAATAGCTTGAGAGAGATGCTAATTTTATCAAAAATGTTCCATTTTGAAGCTGCATCTCATTTAAACCTGTATCATATTTAGAGCCTGTATCTGGTAGGGAAGGGGGGAAATTTATTCATTTTGTAAATCATGGGAGGAGTGACTGAGGGAGCTGGGAAAGGGGCTCAGCCTGGAGTAAAGGAGGCTCAGGGGGGACCTTGTGGCTCTGCACAAGTCCCTGACAGGAGGGGGCAGCCGGGGGGGTCGGGCTCTGCTCCCAGGGAACAGGGACAGGAGGAGAGGGAACGGCCTCAGGCTGGGCCAGGGGAGGCTCAGGGTGGACAGCAGCAGGAATTTCCCCATGGAAAGGGTGCTCAGGCCTTGGCAGGGGCTGCCCAGGGAGGTTTGGAGTCGCCATCCCTGGAGGTGTCCAAGGAAGGGCTGGAGGTGGCACTCAGAGCTCTGGGCTGGGGACAAGGTGGGGACTGGGCACAGCTTGGACTCCATGGGCTGGGAGGGTTTTCCAACCTGAATGATTCTGGGATTCTATTTTTGGTTTTTTTTTTTTTTTTTTTTATCTTACATGTGTTGAGAACTTCAGGTGAGTATTTGAAGGAATTTTAGGTCTTAAATTGTAGTGAATTTAAGTCATTACTACTTGATTTTTTTTTCCTTTTCCTTTTTTTAATTTTGTAGCTCTTCCTCAGCATTCAAGAAGTTTCTTCTGCAGATGGGGGATTATTCTGTGGGATTTCCAAAAGTCTAGTTCGTACAGCCCTTCTCTACTTCTAAGTGGCAGTTTAAAAGAGAAAAATATGTTTGTGACACTTTATAAGCTATAGATTACTGAAGATGAAGATTTACTAGTGTCTACTTCAGAAGATCTTCATACAGCAGAGAGGGTGACTGGCAACATGTTAAAGTTTCAGTAATCTGATTTTTTTTTTTTTTCTCCAATGTACTTCCATCTTGGCTATAAGTATTTCCTATATTCAACTGCTTAGGGAAAGTTCTGTTTAGAACTTTAGTGGAGAAAACAGCTGAATATTACACAAAAATATACCAAATGTCTGGGGAATGTTTTCTGTCCAGATTTGTTTTGTTAGTTTGTTGGTTTTTTTGGTGTTCCTTTTCCTTTTTTTCCCCTCCTATTTTAGTTTAACTGAGGAAAATCTCTAGAAGAAGAAAGTAAAATACTCCATTAAATACTTTTCTTTTTCTTTTTTTTTTTTTTTTCTGGTTCACAATGCTTTGTGTCAGGTTACCATTCTACATTAAACCCCTGAGAGGCTGAAAGAAAACAAACCCAATTCTCATATTGAACAAAAGAAGCCTTAAAAATTGTTTAAAGAAACAAAACCTGCCAAGCTTTGTTGCACTTGCCTCCATTCAAGGAGAAGGAGTTTGGCCTGAGGGCACTCAGGTCCTCATCCAAGCCAGGCTGGACAGAATCCCTCATGGTCTAATTATCAGCAACTCTAGGCAGAGAGAGTGCTTATGGAATGCTCTTTAATGAGGCGAAATCAGGGGGATTATTTCAGGAATGGCCTTAAAGCACACATTCTCTTTGAAAATTAACACCTTTTCCTAGAAGCTCGGTGTATTTATTTTTCTGTTATTGCTCTATGATAGGAATGGAAGGCTTTATGAGCATTTGATAGATTTCTGTAAGTCTGAAAGGCTTTTTCAGACATTCGAAAGAAATGCTTAGACTGAGAGGGGGACTTGACACAAGCACAGGAAAAGAGGGGCTCAAAGTGTATTTCCTGAAAGAAAAATACGTTTATAAGTATTGACTTACCCTGGGTTTTAGGGTTGTGTGTGTGCATTTTCCTCAGTGACTCCAAGTGGATAAACTACCTTCAGGTGGACTTTCTGCGACATTTACTAAGAAACAGTATATTTTTTTGGCAGATTAGGGTGTTTTTCACAGGATTCTGCAAAACTCAGTAGTAAGAGTCACTGCCTGGTGAAACCTGGGAATGCAACCTACAGGAGATGGGAATGTTGGTGTTCTCACCTGAATTGCAGCTTGGCTGCTCTGGTGGGAGTGTGGCTGTGGAATGTGCTTCACCTTTGTCAGGTGGGAGCAAAACCTCGCAGCAACCTCTTGTCTAACTGGTGTTTGATGATGGTCCTGGTTCGAGCAGCTCAGGAACTTCACAGATTCTGGAGCTGAGAGGAAAGAGTGTGACTGGTCACCTTGCAGCTTTAAAAAAGCTTTGGCCTCGGTAGTTGGGTGGAGAGGAAGAAGGGAAGGATCAGAATCACCCATCCACTGTGCTTGCCTGGCTGTGAAATCTGGTTTCGAAGGGACTGAGCTGGTCATTATCAGCAAGTGGGATTTAACTCTGTCTTCTGCTTCGCAGATAAGTTCTAGCTAGTGAGGGGATAACAATTTAAACGGAGTTTGGGAAAGCAAATTAAAAAAAAAATCCAAATTCCAAGTGATCATTACCTCATTGAGGGTTGACTCAGTGACATGAGAACAACCTCCCTGGATACACTGCTGGTTCCCTGGGCCCTTCACTGAGACCCAGGGTGTGCACACCTGCTCTGAATTCTGCAGCCTGGCACTTGGGGCTTTCTTCTTCATCGTGGATCCCTAAATACCATTTTGAGGTCTCTTTATGAGAAGATTTTCAAATCAGACGATAACCTGGAAAATATCTGGATAACTCTCTGAAAAACCAGTGACACCCCTGTGCCTTTAAAGAGCTTTCACTGTTTTATCAGAGTATTCACAATTAAATTCCATTGGCAATTGGAAATTGTCAAATTTATATAAACCTTCTAATTAATTAATTTCTCCCAAAATATGCACACTTTTAATTACTTTTTCTGAGTTGGTGTATATATATATATATACACGATGTTTCAAGAGAAAAACCTGTCAGACATTGTATCTGTGGGATTGGTTTTAAAGCCTGCAAATGAGTTAAAGGAAAACAAATGTATGGAAATTAATTAGAGGTAAAAGGATTTAATTGAAGGTTTATTGAAAGTAATTGAAATTACAAAGGCTATTGCTAGAGATCAGAAGTAATTAAATTAATGGGAAGAAATTGGGTTTAATTGAGATTTAGTTGAGAATCACTAAAACTGAAGGGAATTCAGTGAGAAAATTGATTAGCTGTCTGCTGATTTTTAAAATTGATATTAATGATTTTCTATAATGAAAAGCTGTTCTTTAGGAAATTATATAACAAAGATATATGAATATGATAATCTTTTTTTCTAAATGAAAAAATTGATATTTTACTGGCATCACAACTTCTGTGAAATAGTCAAACTATCTGAACACAAAATAGAAGCTTGATAGAGATTCATGAGCTGTACACAGAGAATACAGAAATGTTCTATGATCACCAGAGTAGTAATAATTCTCAATATTATCTTTTAAATAAAATAATCCATCATGCTTATGATATGATGTTTTCCAATGGCAAAGGCTAGAAATTGTTTCAAAGTGACCCTAGTTTCATAAGGCAAATAGGAATACAAATAAGTAATTTTTGTTATTTTAGGATACAAATATATAGATTCTGAAAAATATGGGTCTTTTTAATTGCTAACTGTGGTTCTGAAAGGGGAAGAGACTTTCTTGCTACCTTCTTTATGAGAACCTATATCCAAAAATAGAGAGGGTTTGGGATAACAAAGGATGAATAATAGAAATTTTAAAAAAAAATCCTTGCTGCTTCTGATTCAACATGTTGGCTTTCTCTACTCCCTGTGTAAGAGGTGATAGTCCTTGGAATGATTTAATATATTAAAAAATAAAATATGTGAAACTGGGAGCTCAGCCTCAGGCATGTGTTGCACATGACAAGTGTTCATGTATTTAGAGTTCTATTTAGTTTACTATTTCTAGTTTTAAAAAACCACATCTTTTGAAAAGCAGAAACTACAGCCATTCAAAAGTTGCCCTGGTGCTGATGTTGAAGAGGATGCTTAGCCTATCTCTTCATTTTGTGGTAATAAGTCTTATTTTATTTAAAATGATATGTTTCCACCTCCTATGTATTCGATAATCTTGGCCCTTTCAAATATTTTCAGCAAACGGTCATTGGTAATGCTCCCAGCAAAAGAGACAGTCATCAAAAAAACCTTTGGGGGAGGCAAGCACAGAAAAGGATTCTAAATCTGCTTATATAAATTGGATTTTCCTAAGTTCTCAAAATTAAGGTAACTGTGCACATTCCAGAATAAAATACAGTCCAAATTTTGAAAAATACTCTTTCCCTTTCAGATATTTTAATATTTATATGTATAATACATACACATAGTTATGTAAAATATCTCCAACATAAATAAAAGCTGGAGCTTGCGGGGATTTAATTTTTTTCAGTAGGGTTTTAATTTCCTCTTGCACCTTGGAGAATATAAAAGAGCATGTGGGGAAGTATTGCCACGTCTGTAACTCACATGTTCTAATATGAGAAGGAAAAGCATTAAACCAATTTTTTTTGTTTGTTTTCTTGTTGTTATTTACAAATTTATGAATTTGAAAATATTTTCAAAATTTAATGTGCATCAAAATGGTATTAATTTTGTAGAGAGGTTTTCCCAGTCTAACTGATGTGCTGATTCCCTGGTTATTTTTATTATCCAGAGGTGAGACATCATGAGAGGAGCATTAAGCTGCTCTGGAAAGGTCTGTCTGATGTTGGTCAACCAGAAACATTCTGTAGAAACTATTGGCTCACAGCTTCTGTCAGTGGTGGCTGATCTGACACCTTTGCTGTAGGAGAGTTGAATGTGAAGAGCTCAGGCATTTTTCAGGGTATCTAAGCATAGAAGCTGCCGTGGTTTGGGGTTTTTAGGCCTGGTCAGGTGCCAAAAGCTTTGTCATGTTTGGTCACAGGAGTGGAATGGCAGGCTCAGGGTTCTGAGTTTCATTTCTCCAGTGAGGCAGAGGCCTTTCTCTTTTTGGGGCATTATTTGTTTCTAGGACATCTATGAAGTTCTGCTTCCCTGAATGCAGCAGTTCTTGTCCCTGCTTTGAATTCTGTTTTGCTGAATGATCTTAAAAGGTCTCTCTGGGTTTTGCTCCTCCTCACTGTTGTTCAGACCACATTAGGTGCTTCCTTGCTGTTTCCTTTATCAGCTTCTCTCTTTGCTACCTCTAATTCAGATACGAACCTTCAGGAAAAAAAAAAAAGTGCAGTTAATTTTCTCTAGCCTGAATATGACTTTATTTTCAAAAGAAATTAATCTGAATCCTACCGTGACTCTTTATTTATACCCTCTGCAGTGAGTCTATAATGTATAAAGATGTTTTTATATGCTTCTCTCAATTAAAGGATCGTGTTGTATGTTGAAGAATACTGGGCTGCTCTGAGGTAGGTATGATTTGACTTGAGAAGGAATTGTCTTGCAATTCCAATGGATTTTTTTTTCTCTAAGACCTTTTTTTTTTTTTTCTTTTTAATATGTTCCGGGAAAGGTTGAGCTGCTTTTGCTGTTTTTAGAGGTTTTGCTGGTGTAACACTTAAAAATCTTGAATACTCAATCGGCTAATGGCAGCCAGGTCTCATTATAACACCCAGTCATTATTTTTCTGACTAGCAGATCTATTCATACAGTACATTTATTTTCATGAAAATACCTGCATATTTACCTTTCTAAGGACATCTCTGCCATTTCCCAAGTATATTACCACTTCCTTTGAACTTTGCCATGTGAAATTGCTGCACATTTTTGGAATAATTACAATTCAGCTATGGCTTGACTTTCCATTCAGTGATAGAAAGTGGTGTAGGTCTTTATTTTCCAGCAAAATGTTACCTTAGTCTCTGCTGATGACAAGGTTTCCGTTCTCATTTTAGCTGTGAAGGCTTTGAAAATAACTCATCGCTTTTTAATAATAGAGAAGGATGTTTGCACAAATCAAAATGGGGATGAGTTAGATGGGAACTGCGAGCCCTGTGCTGGCTGTACCTCACATCCTACACGTGTATCTCGTTTAAAGGCAAGCAAAGCATTTGAATGTGAATTCAAGGACAGGCTCTGCTCTTACTGTTGCTTTGATCAGTCATTTCTAGATGTGCTGCTTCCTCTGTCACATTCAGAGATTACATTTGGAAACATTTTTGATTCTGAAACTCATAAATGAGTAAATGTTTATATTTTTGGATTAACTGAACTGCAAGAATTTCATGGAAGATAAGAGTGGATTTAGAGCTACAGTTCAGAGCCCACAGCTAGCTAAAAAGTTTTGGAGTAGGCAGCTACAGAAGGCTTCTCTCAGATTTTGTGCAATTTAAATACAATTCTCAGTGAGTTACATGAGTTACACTTAGGGTAACCCTAAGCAAATAATTGTTAGAAATTGTCATATCTAAGCTCCATACTTGCATCTCCTGTGGTTCAAGTAAAGCACCACCAATAATCACCATCCTTTTAGTAGCACAGCCCGCAGTGCCCTGTATCCATCTCACTTTGTTGTGTATACACGTTAGGTTATGATCAAAAGTTTTAATTCTTGCAGCAATGCACTTTCTTTCTTTCTCTCTTTGAATACTTTGCTGTGTGTACATTCAAGTCTATGTTTGCATGTCCTTACTGGGAATTTCTCCGCTGTGAGGTACTGAATCCTCTCCTATTCCAAAATTCAGCACGTTATTTTAAGTGGCTGAGACAACTATTTGTAACTTCCAGCTCTGGTGTGGGCAGCTGTGTTTGCTCTTCAGTTTTTAGTTCATCAAAACAGCCAGAGATCTCCTCCAGATGTGCATCACATATCAGTAACGAAGACAAGATCCACCAACACACGAACTCCTCATCTCGCAGCAGGCCCTGGGCTAACAGATCTTAGGTCTTGAAATTACTCTTGTGTGCTTTGATGCTCCTTCTTTATTTCCTGTCAGGATGGTTTTTCAACGTTTTTTAATGTCCTTCTTTTTCTACCGTCTGGCCCCTCTCAGCACAAATACATCTGATATTTTATGAACTCCTTGAAGAGTGGGCTATGCTTTTTGGTACAGCTCATGGAGAAGGGGAGTATCTGCCATGGGTAAAATTGGGAATCCCTTTAACTTTTACATGTAATAAAATAAGTTTTTCTGTAGTGTGTGTTTGTTTGTTTGTTTGTTTTTAAATCAATATCCTCTTAAAGACCACTGTTGTCAGGGAATAGTAGAAGATGGTATGTTCATAATAGGTAATAGGATGGACAATTTTTCAAATTTTGTTATGTCAACTGAAATCCAACAGTGATAAAATCGTATCTGGATGGTTGTTTGATTTTTAGGACATACCAAGCCCTTAATCCGTTTTTTAGAGATAAATAATTACTGTGCAACAATCCCTTCCATCACACCGCACCCTGACACAATTTCTGTGGCAACTGAAAACCAGAACTGGGTAGGAAAGTGAAACCATTTTTCTGCCTCTTGAACTGCTTCTGTGGGTCTTGCATCCTCACAGCAGAAGGGGAGCTGGAGCTGTTCATAAGTAGCTGAAAACCTACAGAAATTTTTTAAGAATGTAATTGGCAGTTGGAAACACCAGATTGATTTGAAACAATTCAAAACAACAAAACCTGCCATTCTGAATTTAAGAAGTCTGTGTCAAAATGATTGTGATGTATTTACTCTTGTTTCATAATTCTGTTACATCTGCTTGATTAAACATTTAAGCAATTGAAAAAGGGTAAACAATTATTGAGCCTAACAAATGTACACAGGAAAAATCAGCTGACCTTCAGTTCCAACACTTCAGCTTCTCTTGACATTTCCTTTATTTTGAGCACCTGCCCTAGCAAACACATTCCTAAGTAATTTCAAAAGCTGTTCAACATTTAGTCAGGCAAAATGAAGTTAACAATGGAATGACTGCTTGGGAAATTAAAATTATTTGGGTTAGAAGAGACCAAACACACTGAATGAACAGAGAGAATGGCAGAGCTTAACTTAGCACGTACCCATGGTACTTCATCATCTACGAAAGCTTATGAGTAGATACTTTATTTAGTGTGCAGTCCTGCAGTGGAATGCATAGAATACCCAGGAAATAAATAGTTTTATAGGGTGGTGTGAGGGGAAAGATTATGTGGTGTCTTCTGGAATATGCGTTGTAGTTCAGCAGAACGTATAGAGAGGGAATTTTTAAAAATTAATGTATCGTATGGTGGTATGTCTCATACTGTAATTAACTTGATTAACCCCAAGGCAACAGGTAATTACCTGCCCTATAAGTCAGATCAGTCAATGTCCAGATAAGTACTAAAATATCCCTGGGTATTTTTCAGAAATATGTTGCACAGCCTATATTTTGTCTTGCAAAACAAGAAAGAAGGGAGCTTTTTTTTTCCAAAGAAATATTTATTGTTGCTGCTTTGAAAAAGTAGGGATTCAAAGGCAGGGATTTTATTAAAATCACTCTAGATTTAATTTTTCTTGGTAAAGGGTAGTGAAATAGTCCATGAGCTTTCTGCCAATCTTAAAACAAGATAAATAACAATGGGTTTTATGGTACAAAAGATTTTTCGAATGGACTTTATGGCAAGTGCTGTGAAGAATTCCACCTTACCTCATCTGCCTGCAGGTTATAATGGACTTTATTCCCTTCCCTGTTCCACTGAGCTTCCAGCTGGGCAGCTCATTGTAGAAATACTGGATTTTTGTTAGTCTAAAGGTGATGCTCAGAGTGAAGTGGCAGAATCTGAACTTCAGGAATTCAAAATTTGCAAGTTGTAGCCACCCACCTAAAACTGCACTTGCAAAGATCAGACACATCAAACATTAGCAGGTCAACTTAATATATAGAATAACAATAAATATCACTACGTGCTAGCACTGAGAGTTATGTAAATTAGAGAATTTAAACAATAACTTTATCACAGAGGACACTTCATAACACAGACTTTGACCTCATTAATAACCCCGCATTAGATAAAATACAGATACAAAGTGAGCCATGAACTAAAAATATGAAGCAGGAGATGAACTTGAGCTATTACTGTGTGCCTGGTTGTATCAGAGCTTATCACAGGCCAGTGAAACGCAGAACAGAACAAAATCCTCCGTGATCTTTTGGGAATACACCCTTGGAAGCCCTAATGCTGTTGACGTCAATGTCAGAAAAGTTTGGAATCTGGTGCTTGTTATCTTCCACAGGATAGCAGGTGTTCAATCAAAGTTGGTAATGTATTTTCTGTGGATCTCGTATACTTTAAAAGCAAGTAATTAGAATTATCCACAGATACTTTGTAACGATGAATAATTCATTTCCTGTGCATCAATAAAATAATTATTGCATATTATCATTCTTAGCTTTCTACTTCAATAAAATTGCTCACATCATGTCACTGTCATAGTAATGTGCCTTTTTATTTTTCATATTAATGAAAACTACCACTAGAATGAGGAAAATTGTAATAGGATTTTATGTCACCTATAAGCCTTTTCCACTGTATTGCGCTGAAATTAGACAATATCTGGATTCTGGTTGATTGTAAATGGGTATTCTTGCCCACCTTAGACACTTTTAATGCTTCCTTTCTGAAATGATTGTTAAATGCTTTAGAGCTCTTTCTTTAGCTTAACTAACTCAATTACCAACTTCGTAAAATTCAGACAATTTCTTTATAGTTCTAAAGCACTTTTTTTAATCGTGTTCCTTTATTTGTTTAGAAATTCACTACAGTCTTGATCCAGAATGATTTCACATGTGAGGAATATATTATCTTCTTTAAAAACATATCTAGATATTACATTAAGCAATCAATTAAATCTGTGCTGGCTTAAGATCAACTTCTGTATGAATTTATTTTTAATGACTTATCTTTCAGACCGTATGTAATGCTCATTAGAAATTTTTATTTCAGCTGAAATTTATTTTTTGTTTTTTTAAAAAACAAAAAACAACAGAGCAAATAGTTTGGGGTTAAAAGAAAAAGAAAAATATCAACCACGCAAAACCAACAGACCAAAACAAATTCTTTGTTGGAATATTTAGAACTATACTGCCTATTGAATATTTAGGTTTTTTTTAAAACTGTGCACTGCTTTGTCAGGAATTTTTTGTTCTTTTCAATATCAAAATGCCTACAGCATTGTGGCTTTACTGCTTTTACAAGGTTTAAAGGAATAATTTTCAGGCTCGTGTAGTACTAGGCATGGAAGTTGCAAGGGGCTCCATAATGCAGAATAATCAGAAGCTTGGATAGACCGGAGCCAGGTGCTGCAGCCATGGCTATTTGGACTTTACAAAACCTAGCAAGGCTTTCCTGGCCATGTTCTGATTGAAAAAGGACTTGGCCAGCCCAAGCTGCCTTATCTCCATCACATCCTGTGACAGGAGGTGAGGAGGTGGCCACAACGCTGATGGAAAAACCGTGGTGTGGTTTGGGAGTTGGCAAGAGCAGCGTGGGGGCCTTCAGTGGGGGAGATTCCTGATGGATTTGGAGCTGTATCTGCTGTGTCTGATGGGAATTAACAGAGCAAACACAGTTCTAGGGAGAGGTGGAATTGGTCCAAGCCAGCCTGAGGTCATCTTCTTCAAAGAAAGGGGTTTAGCCCATTGATTTTTGGTTTTTACTTATCCTGTTATTCCTCTTGATTGCTAATTGTTCTTTGATACTCTCTGAGCATTTAAAGAAGGGGGCTGGACCTGAGTCTTACTTATTGAAAGCTCAGAGCTTTTCCCATTAGGATTAAATTACGAGCACAAATCGTTGCAGAATTAGATATGAAGGTAAAGGGATCCTGTGCAATTTTGGGCCAGGACACCATCCTAAGCCTAGACTACAGTTTCATTTGCTACTTTCTTTTCAGTTTTCCAAACAATACCAAAATTCTGACATGTCAGGGACAGTTTCATGTTTAGCTTGATTTGAATTTTGAATGAATGGTATGAAAAAAAAAAAATAGGTCTTTCTTGAAAATCTTTTTGGTTTAGCAAAGTATGGATGAAAATAAATCCAAATATACTGTATTTCCTAGGGGAAAAAAATATCCAGCATTTCTCATAGCCCTTCTTCTCTTTGGTCTTTCCTGGTTTTCTTTTCCAGACTGCATAGATAATTATAGATTAAACATATATTTATCAAGCATCAGCTGACCAGTCTGCTCTAAAAGGGGAGTGTCATGGTCACTGAAATATACATTAACGCCTTCAGGGTAGGACAGGAGAGAGGGAGGGAAATAATGTGCATTTGAATAAAACTAACTTGAGGCTACAATTCTCTATACCAGCAGCAAGCTGATGTTCTTTTATTTTCTGTATTAGAATATTTCTTTGTTGCCTTCAACATTGTTTTACTGATTTCTGTAAACCAAGAAAAAATGTATTCTGCTTATAAGAGAAAATGTGCTCGGTTTTGTAAAAGACTTTAGAAATATTTTTTTTATTTCTAGAGTTTACAAGCTCAGGTTTTCATAAAACTTCTGTCATTGGTCTGAATTTTAACCTTTTTTCCCCCTAACATTTGCTTAATTTAAAGGGTAAGTGCAATGAAATTAATTTTTTAACTTATTATATGCCACCTGTAACATAATCCAAGTACTTTAAATTATTTCCTTTGGATGTGAAACAGAACTTAAGTTAGCTAATAAACACATAAATGCAGGCTGTAAACAAGGATCAAAAACTGCCCCAAATTAGGCAGACCTCCTTAAGAATTGAAAAATAAAATAAAATAATTGTTCTGTGACAAGCTCGGGGGTTTAGACTTAGCAGAATATTAAGTAAAATCTTTTCTTTTTCCCCTTATTGCAAGGTCAATGAACCTTTTGTTTGCCATCTATAATTTTAATTTTTTTTTTATATAAGGAAATGTAAATATTCAACTTAGTTATGTGGTATGCACCAAATGCTCTGCGCCTTATCTATAATACCATGGCTCTGCACACGTGTGCTGCCTTCTGTTATTTACTATTGTCTTAAATTCAAATTTGTCGTCAGGAAAATATCTTCCTTTCCCATCCTTCTGTTTGCTGAAACCTGGAACTCAGGTTCTTAGCTCGTGCCTGTTTGAAGCACAAAGATACAATTGTGCTGCGTGTTAACATCCAATTTAATGTGGAAATAATCTTAACAAAGTACTATGGAATATGCTGGAGGTGAGATAAAAACTGCTGTATTCAGGGTGAAAGAATATCCCTGCCTGGTGGTACTTTCTCATCTCTTTCTTTTCTCCGTTCTGTGCTGTGGAGCCACATGTTTTGCACTCAAATATATGTCAAAATTGATTAATTCTGAATTCTACTGCTACTTAAACATCTTTCCAGGCATGACCACATCAGTGCAATCAGTGACAGTGATGTCAATGCAAGTGAATCCTTTTAAAATACGTTTCCATTTAGCATTGATACAATCACACGATCAGACTATTAAATAGTCCATGAAATGGGGGGCGTGTATTGATCTCCTCCAGCTGAGCATTCCACTATAAGAATTGCCCAGTTACTTAACTTCAGGATAAGATTCACTCCTTTAAGCTCCTCTTGCTTGCCACAGTCACAGAAGCACAGAATGGTTTGGGTTGGAAGGGACCTCAAAGCCCACCCAGTGCCACCCCTGCCATGCCCAGGGACACCTTCCACTGTCCCAGGCTGCTCCAAGCCCCAGTGGCCAACCTGGCCTTGGGCACTGCCAGGGATCCAGGGGCAGCCCCAGCTGCTCTGGGCACCCTGTGCCAGGGCCTGCCCACCCTCCCAGGGAACAATTCCTGCCCAAGATCCCATCCAGCCCTGCCCTCTGGCACTGGGAAGCCATTCCCTGGGTCCTGTCCCTCCAGCCCTTGGCAATTGTCTCTCTCCATCTTTCCTGCAGCTCCTTCGGGCCCTGCAAGGCCACACTGAGCTCAGCCCAAAGCTTCTCCTCTCCAGGCTGAACAATGGCAGCTCTCGCAGCCTTTCCTGCCAGCAGAGCTGCTCCATCCCTCTGCTCATGCTGCTGCCTCCTCTGGGCTCTCTGCAGCAGCTCCAGGTCCTTCCTGTGCTGGCCCCAGGGCTGGGGCAGCTCTGCAGGTGGGGTCTCAGCTGAGCAGTGATTGTTCCTGCTCTGCCTCTGGAGCTCGGCACAGCTCAGGCTCTTCCTGCTCCACACACCTTGTTCTGTTTAGATTCCTTTGGAGCAGGACAATTTCATCAGCCCTGGAGACAGCACAGAGCATGGAGGGGGTCAGTTTTCCTTTTAGCTGCTTGCATTGATTATCCAGACTTGTATGATGAGGATTAGGAAAGGAGTGTTTTCCTAAGTTAGACTGGGATGAATCTGTGGAGTCCTTCAACCTTTTTCTCCTGGAGGCTTTTAAAGGATCTGCTTCACTGCCCTTGCAGAGGCTTTGAATATTAGGAGCTTCTTGGTCTTGTATCTAGTCTGTTTTAATTTAAAAAATACGGTGGGGGATTCTTTTTCCTGCTTATATGGTTTTGTGGATTTGGTAAAAGCAGTGTCCAGGTGAGGGAGAATGGCTGGTGATCAGGTGCCCTGAATTTGCTCTGATGAAATAATGAAACTAAGTGAAGAAATTGTATATGCTGTAATGTTCATTCAAACAGAAAGAAATTGAAAAACAGCTGCACCTGGGGAAAAAGATTTGGAAAGACACCTGGATATGTTCCAAACGTGTGCTTTCCTAATAATTAGCACATCATACACCTAGTTAGCATCTCATAAATAACCATAAAGTAGTCATTTAATGAATCACTTTACTTTGTGCTGTCAGAGGTTACAAAAAAAGCAAAATACTTTGTTTATTTTAAGAACAAGGCACGACTCTTCTCTCAGCATCATTTAAAAAATGCAGTAGGAAAAGTAGTGTCACCTTATAGAGCAGCTGGGGTGTTTTTAAGCTACAGAGCATGAGTTCTGTGCCATCAGGGGCATCAGGCACTGCTGTTGCTGTCCCAAGGGTGTCCCATGGCAGGGGGTGAGGGGGAACGCCACAGTTAAAGAATCACCTCCTACCTGAAGATAATAAACCCTAAAGCTCTGTTGGGAAAGCCAGACTTGGATCTTTTCAGCATCCTGCTCCCAGGGAGAGCGGATTCCCTCGGCAGAAAGGGGTTGGGCCTTAGTGTCAGGAGGGTTGCAGGAAAGCTGGTCAATATTCAACATAACATCCTCCAAGCTAAAAACAGTCTAGCCAAAGAACAGGACACCCAGCCAGGAGGCCTGCAGGGATGAACACGCTGCTCCTAGCAAAATTCAAACATGAAAAGGGAATAGATGGAAGATAGAAGCAAAGACAGGTATTCCTGGGAGGAATATAGGGAGGCTGAGCATGAAGGGGTAGGGTTAGGAAAGCCAGAGCCCGCTTGGAGTAAAATCTGGTGAGAGTTGTCAAAGGCTACAATAAGAGCTTTCATAAATACATCAGCAGCCAAAGGAATACGAGAGAAAACACAAGCCTGCTGCTGAGCTGGGGCTGGGGCCTGGGGCACAGGGTGTGGAGAAGGCTGAGGTACAGAACATCTCCTTCATCTCAGTCTTTATAGCAAGGCTGGCTCCAGAAACCCAAGGCCCCAGAAATCCAAGGAGTCTTTCTTGTGGTGGAATGGGACCGAGTTAGGGAACATTTTAACTAGACATACAAAAGTCCCTGGGCCCTGGTGGGTTCATGCACGAGGCTGCTGCCTGATTTCTCTGTGAGGCCACTCTCCATAACCTTGGAATGGCCATGGAGCTTGGGAGAGGTGCCTGAGGACTGAGGAGAGCAAACGTCCTTTCTCTGTTCCAGAAGGGCAGGAAGGAGGAGCCAGGGAGCTACAGCCAGTCATCCTGCCCATTGTATCCGTCCAGGGTGGGGCACCTGAAGTGCCTTTCCTGAAGGACTTTCCTGTTTATTCTTGTTGGTGTGTTTTTAATGTGTAGAAAGATGCACTTCTGGAGGAATTTATTCTATAGGAAGGAGTGTTCAAAGTCTGCCTTCTACAGACAGGCTTTGAAAAGTAAAAGTAGCCTGATTTTTAAGCCCTTGGCCTTGGTGGTGGTTATATGAAGGTACTGTGAACAACTGAAAACTCAATTTTCAGAGAAATCAAGCATTCCTTTACAAATCCAGGACAATTTAAAGCTTAAAACTTTTGGGTAGGAACTGTTTTGTTCTATTGCTGTGCTGTATTTGTACAGACTAAAAGCCCTAAATTATGCATAACTTAAATTTCTCATTGGAATTAACGATTACGTTCCCAGAGAAATATCAAAGTTGATAGTCAGCTTTGCAAATTCTTTTTTTTTCCTTTCCTTCATAATGAGGGAAAACTTACCACTGATGCAGTCAATCAGAAGGAAAAAATGAAGTGGAAATTTAAGCAAAATATTATATTCTCCTTCTCTTCTGTTCAGAATTCATGATAATGTTTGTGATTAGTCTGTCACACAAAATAAGAATAAATAATACAACAAAGACCTCTGTATTTAGAATTAATTAAAAAATAGTTAAATAGAGCACATCACTAAGGAGCTTTTCTTGTTTGCCTAAAGTTAAGTAAATATGCTCAGTGTTGTAGGATCCAGGTGTATAAACACTGGGAAGAGAAGCACAAAGGAAGGTTTGGAAGGTGGAGCCTGTCTTTGTACCCTGGACTGGCTGCAAGTCAGGGTGGCTGAAGGGGTGAGGTGTGAGTGGTGGTGACCAGTGTAAATCTGATTTTGAAGCTAATTTATGTTTACTAAACTCTCTTACATGAGGCTGATCCCGTTTTTATCTTCTGGTTTTGGCCTCTTCAGTACCTCCATAGATTTTTTTTTTCTATTACACAAACAAGTGAAGACACTTTTTCATGTCCTAATACTTTATTGGAACCCAAGGCTTTAGTTTAAATGCTGAACATAATAATTGTGTTTCTTATATAAAGACAGATAAAAACTGATGATATTCTGAAGTGATTCAGCTGGTACCATGAAATTAATTGTGTTTGTTGGGGCCACAGAGTAGGGGGAAATAACAACCAACACATAAAAATCTGTTGCAGAAACTTTTGAATAAATAACTTGAACAGTATCCTTAGAGAGCCTTTGACATCCATCAGCCTTCTTTACATGGTAAGTACCAATAACTGTCTGTGGAAAGAAAAACTCAGAATTATCTAATGTGGTGAGTACAGGGAAGGTATTTTTGGATTTCTTAATGTATCTTTCCATTCTGCAGTGCATCATTAGGTGTTATCAACAGCAAGGAAAACTGCCAATCATCTTAACAACTAACTGCTTTTAAAAAGCCATCAAGTGACTTTAATTATGATTAAGTATTTATGAAATTAAGTAATGCCGAACACACAAATTCCATCTGTTAATGATCAAGGTGTTTATTTTCTCCATATTGTTAGGCTTTGCTTTTGCAGAGCACTCTGAGCATATGCACACTTCTGAAGTTAGGAGAAGCCTCTTACATAACCAACATGTTTTAATTACCTTGAAAGATAAACCCCCAAAGACCTCCAAGCCCCCTTTGTTTCTCCAGGAACAGCCGTACTCCTTACCTCCCATTTTTATTCAAAGTTCTTTCTGTGATTTACCTTCCCTCAAAATTGTTCCCTGGGAGGGTGGGCAGGCCCTGGCACAGGGTGCCCAGAGCAGCTGGGGCTGCCCCTGGATCCCTGGCAGTGCCCAAGGCCAGGTTGGCCACTGGGGCTTGGAGCAGCCTGGGACAGTGGAAGGTGTCCCTGGGCATGGCAGGGGTGGCACTGGGTGGGCTTTGAGGTCCCTTCCAACCCAAACCATTCTGTGGTCTTTATTTTTTTTTTTTTTTATTAAAAACTGGTTTATTATTTTACAGTCTGAAAGAACTGAAATAGTAAAACTGAGTGAAGGGGGCCCTACAATGTTCCATAGCCTGGGAAGTAGGGTTTGGGATAACACATCCAACATCCTGCTCTAAATAAGTTTGAGCAGGGACTTGCTTTCCCATTCCACTTCAACTCATCTAAGAGCTTTACTCCAATAGTATTAAGTAATTATTCCTCTCATCTCATGCTTTAAATTAACAGAAAATAAAAACAAATAATAAACCTAGATGAAGATACTTTGGGCAGCTGAACCTGGGAAGTCTGCAAGAATTCTTCAGTCAGTGCTAGCTGAGGTTATTTTATTCATTTACAAACTGTTAGGATACCTTCTGAGCAGGCATTTCTAAATCTAAATAGTGTAGCATTTTGGAAAATTTGAGGGTCTGGTCAGGACTGGATGAATATTGCCCAAACCTGTAAGTACTAGATGAATGTAGGTGGAAAATAGCTGAAAAAGCTGTGTGCCTGATAATACCCTGTTTAGGTCCCTGTGGAATTTAGAGCCTTAACTACTGTACAGCTTTGTAATCAATGAGAGTAATCAACTGTTAACATGTCTTGCAGCTAAGAGATCGGTAACATTTGTTAGGTACTGAAGTATCTTTGCAAATCTGGCTCTCCATCCTTCTGGCATATGGAATCCTCCTCCTCTCCCTCGATGGTGCTGTTGCTTTTGGCAGCACTGGTAGTACTGCCCTTTTTACTATTATTCCTCCTCCCCGTGCAGAAACTCCTGTTTAATGTGCTGTAACCTTCTGCTCCCTGACAGTCAGAACCCGGAACGCAGCGGGTTGGAGCGCATCCATCTCTTATCTGGACCCATTGCTCCTCGCTGTCTGTTCTGTCTCCTCCCCTCCACATTTCCATTTTCCAGGGTGCCCGCTGGGCACCATTTCCGTGTTTGGGAGCACTTAACTGCTCTTAATTATTTTTTGTTTTGTTTTACTTTCCTTACTTG
This sequence comes from Dicrurus megarhynchus, assembly GCA_013399195.1. Taxonomy (NCBI): domain Eukaryota; kingdom Metazoa; phylum Chordata; class Aves; order Passeriformes; family Dicruridae; genus Dicrurus; species Dicrurus megarhynchus. The sequence goes on along the minus strand of VXAD01005465.1, from coordinate 161,230 downwards.
GCTCTGAAGATATTTTGCTGATACACTATTGTAACTCTGGGATGATGGGAGCAAGAAACTAAATTAATTATCCTTACCTTAATTACCCTTATTATCCTTACCGAAACTTTTTTGTTTGGTTCACTGCTCATACATACACAGAGAAGAAAACCAATCTACCAGTCCTCATTTTGTTCTAAGAAATTCTTTGATCTGGCTTAGCCATCAGAGGTTTGGGGTGTTGGAATTTTATGCAGTCAGTCAGCAATCAAACATGAAATTTCCTTAGGCCTCACCTTTACAGACCAAATAAGAAAACTAAAAAAGAACTCAAACTTAATTTATAAATTTAATATTCCAAATTATGTAGGCAATTCCACCGTTAGGCAATGTGCCCTAGTGCAGTTATATGTGTTTTCATTTTCAGAAGACCCTTCAATACATGTTTATAAAGAACTAGGATTTCTGCGAATCCATTTTTGTGCTCGTGCTCTTTCCTGGGTACTTTGTCACCCTCTAACTTTTTTATTTTTTTTTTTCAGATTAACTCTAATGTTTAAATTAACCCTGCATTTGGCTAACAGTTACCCTGATGTTTAAAACTTTTATTTGAAGAACTCTCCCGAAAGGGAGCATATGCCAAATTGTGTGTTAGTAATTAAAAACATACATTTCCATCACTCAGTAACCAGACAAGCCTAGTGTGCTTATTTCCTTGCACTTGCCAGGCAAGAGAGCTTATATTATCTCATTAAAACATGCAACTTCAGTGGCAGTAACAAAATAAACTCAAAAGAACACCAAGTGCTGCTTCTTTGCAATGAATAGCAGCTAAAGAACTCGGTAATACATATATTTGTGTTTTCGAGTAAATAACCCAAGCTGCAGAGTGTAATAGAATGATCTTACGACGAGCCTTGGCTCTGAAACAAATGGACAAGAGAAATAGAAGGTAGATTTTAAATGTTATTTATCTCCCTGTAAATTATGCATTTGTATTTTAAATGACTTTACTCTTTAAATAATTAAATAAACAGTAGGTTAAAGCCACTCATTTATGTGTCATAAGACTGCTCAGTGTTAAATGAGATTAAACGAGTCTTTCATTTTTGGCTAATAGTTGAATTATTAATTGTGCTTGTAAGCCTCTATAGGGATTATTTGGAGAACAGAATTTAGACTGTGTTATCCTAAGGAATACAGAGTGTCTGTTTTTAATTCGCTGCTGAATTAACCATACTGGGGTCTGAGGAAAAGGCTGCTGGCCACAAGCCAACAGCAACTGCCACAAGTCAAAAGAGCTGCAGGCAGCAGGTCAAATTTAAAAAGTACAGAATGCTAAAGCTCAATTATTTAAATCAAAAATCCTAGTGTGGATGATCAAATAAGCAGTTGAGAGTGATTGGGAGCACATGGAAACCATCTGTTCCTCTTAAAGCAAACCCCCAGTAATAAATACAGGCAATCAGTGTCCTTAGCTGGCTACACTTACTTAGGACACTAGAATGCCATTCTCTGACAATTTATAAAAAACATTTCAGATTATTTGGGGAGGAAAAACATGTGTATATGCATATGAGAAATGCCCCAAAAAAGTGTGAAGAGTTTTGCCTGGTTACTCTTCCCTACAAATTAATGTTGTGTAAGTATAGATTATTTCTGCTTTTTTCCTTTTTTAATTTCTTTTTCTTGATGATCTGTCCATTCCAGATAGATTTCCAATGGAGAGTTCTGAACAATGTTCTCGTACATGTACTGTTGTTGAATGGTCAAAAAATGTCTTACATTTATTTTGTCCTTTTATAAAAGAGTGTTTGGTCTTTGGTGCTAGAAACGATTGAAAATGAAGCAGAAATTTCTCTCTGGTTTGATAGCAAAATATTTTAACTGTTGTGATAATTAATCCATTATCGCTTGTTATAGGAGAGGTTTATAATAGTTGAATTCATTACCACTAACTGGGATAATTAAATAAAAGCAAGTGCACAGGGGGCTTGTCCTGCAGTCATTTTTCTAAGCTGTAGTGCATATTTCCTGCATTTCAGACCCATGGCAACCTCTCTCAGAAACAGGAGTATAGTGGCTGCTTACATGCAGCACCATTCTGAAATTTTATGGAAAGTTTCTTCCAAATAGGTGGGGCTTGTCTTCTGTTTGTGGAATGGGCGCAGTGAGCAAATGCAGCGCTCAGGCACATGGAACTGCACAGAAGTGTAGCAGGGGGGCAGGTTTCTCCTGAGTGTACATCTCTAGTGTTACCTAAATATCAAATCTTGTTGGTGTTAGACTCACAGAATATTCTGAGTTGGAAGGGACCCAGAAGAATCACTGAGCCCAAGTCTTAAGTGAATGGCCCCCATGGGAATCAAACCCACGACCTTGGTGTTATTGGCACCATGCTCTAGCACTGTACAAAATAAAGGAATCTGTTCCTTACCTCCAAAATTCTTCTGTCTGCCCAAAGACTTTAAAAATATTAATTTTCACAGACAGAAGGTGTTGGTGGGAGCTCTGTGAATAGCCAGGCTTGATTGCCAGAGGGGTACACAGAGATCATCACCTCTTAATCCATTTCAAGTACGAATTTACTTGTTAAATTCTTCCTGTCCTTTCTTTCCTTACATTCAGTATCTGGTCTTTTGATCTTCTATGTGCCAGGCAGGGGTTTGGAGCTCTGCTCACCTTCCTGATGCCCAGGAACCTGGCATAAATACCTGTTGCATACACAGCAAGTGCAATAATTCTTGAGACAGCCCTGAAGTCAGTTTTGATAGCTCTGTGGTGCCCAGTGCCTGTGCCTAAATTAATATCCAGTAGTTGTTATGGATGGAGTTTAATTTGTGCCAGTGACTTCAGAACCTGAATAATATTTTAGATGTTTCACAGAAGCAAAGAACTGAAACTGCAGGAAGTCTTTAGGTCAAGAAAAGGCATAAGAATGGCAGCACTTTTCTAAATGGTCTGGTTTTTTTTGAAGATTTTTGTTCCTTTGAAAGCAAAGTAGAAGAGATGCAGAATCCTCAGTGAAGGAGGCTGGTACAAAACCTCAAGCCCCAGCTAAACAACCTCATGAAATGCTGTCCAAAGTAAAGATTAGGAGGACAATCAGGAGCTGATGGAGGAGAGGGTTGGGGAGTTGAATGGATATGTCATGTCTCATCACTTGTGTCCTGCTCTGAGAGGGGAATCTAGTTTTAAAAGTTACAGTGAGTGTGTCCAAGAAGTCACAAGATCCTTCAATTTGTCCTTGTTACAGGAAACTGTAAGTCTTCAAACCAGCCGCATGACTGAATCACAGTTAGATACCTGTGCAAGTGAGAGATTAAAGGAAATAATCAAAGAAGACACTAAAGATGTTCTGAACATATGTTCAGAACTATAAACTACTTACCTTTGAAAACTAGGACATCTATATTTGTAAAATAAGTATAGGAAATTATTAAAAAAATTGCGTAAATATGGAGATCCATCTTTATACATTAAAAATCATGAGAAGAAATTCCCTCTGACTTCTTTTTTTTTCTCCTAATTTTCCTTGGTACACGCAGCTTTGGCTGTGCTGAAAGGATTCAGAGTGAGGAAAATTGGTAGGATAATATAATGTCCTTTATGTCTTCTACTTTTGGCTGGTAAAGGTTAAAGTTTTGGGCAGTTCTGCTACATGGAATTCAGTAAACTGCTTGGTGATGGTAGGTAAAATTCTGTAGCGGCAAAATGGGGCATATTTCTTGCTTTTTGTGAGTGTAACATACCCTCTGTGCATGTTTTGAGTTTCATGGGCAGGTGAAAGGCTAGACTGAAGTTCAAGTCAAGCAGTGTAATACAAATGTAAGTCAAAAGTCAAAAAGCACATTCATAGCCTTCTTTCCTGGGAGTTTTCTATAAAAACATGTTCTGTTTATCTTCTCTGTGGTGCTCACTCAATTCTCTCCACCTTTGCAGCTGTGAAGTTGCACCAAGGGGGAGACCTCATGTAAACCTCTGTTCTTTGAAGTAAAAAATCTTCACTAAATAAGAATGGCTCTAAAACAACTTAAAGGCAAGCAACATCATGTACTTGATGGGAACAAAAATCACTTTTAAAGCATTCTTTGGGTAGTCCTTCAGAATGTATTTACACAAACTGAAAGTCTGAAATTTCAAATGCAGATGCTGTTGTACATTTGGAATAATGACCTTTCAATAACAGAGTGCTTTACTTCAACATATTTCAAATCTTTGTTCGGTTACATAAAGTTATGAATCAGTTAATTACAAGTACAGATGGGCAAACCAAACCACCTAATGTTGATGACTCTAGAAATAATGCACAACATAAGCACTTCTTGGAAATTTATGGAGAGATGGCAGTACACTGCACAATTTTTTTTTGTACCAACAGTTAGGCAACTAATTACAGTGTTCTGTATTTGTGCTGTCACGAAATGGTTTCAGTGTGTAGCCACATCAGTTCTGTTCTTGAATTTGGCAACTTCAATTATTGCTGATAAAAGCTGATTTGTTCAGAAAGTCTAAACTATGGGAAGTATGCTATTAAATTCTCCAGGGATCCTGTTTTCATTTAAACTGTGTTCTTTAGTATCAAAAACTTGAATTTTCAATGAACAATTGCATAAAAAAATCAATTATTAAGCAGAGCTCAAACCTTAGAATGTGGAGTGCTCTTCTGGCTTACGTAGGAATTGTTTTATTTCAGAATAAAAATGCTGCAAGGTTCCCTAAACATAGTTAAACATTTTAAGATAAATTTTCTCCTCTACATGAGTGAGCGAAGTATACATTTTTCTTTTTGTGAGGTGCACGAGTGTGATGTGTTCTTACAATGCCCATTAAAATAAGGTAGAGAAGACAGCATAGTTGTTTGTTACTGACAAGCTTTCAAAATTAACCTCTACATTGGTGGTAGACGGGGAAAACAATTGCATCTTGTAGAGTGAATCACAAGTAAGGATGTAATTCTGGAGTTGTGGGTCAGAGTGAAATCTCATGGAACTCGTAGCCTGCAAGTAACAAATTATATTAATGCCAAGGAAACAGCTATTAGAGCATACCCAGTGCAGGGAGGTGCTAAAGATCACCAGGTAATCCTCTTATCAAAGAGTTTGTAATGGAAACTGATAACACAGTAAAAGAAATCATGTATCAAGGAGTGAGTAATAAAACGTTGGGATGCTGTATTTTTTTTCTAGAACTGTTTTTTTTTTTTTGTCAGGGAAGAGGACTAAAACTCGCTGTGTGAAGGATAACTACTGAGAAACAGGAGCAGAAGGAAAGAGGAAGAGTAAACCAAAGGCCAAGGGGTTGTGAAGACGACAGAAGGAAAATTTGGGGCTAATGACAGAGTTACACGGGGGAGGGAGATAGAGAGCTGGCTGATAGCCTTGGAGAGAGAGGCAGCTGCTTTAGGAAGCAGCAGAAGCAGCACAGTTTCGGGGTAGGTTGAAGAATATGTCAGAAATGAAGACAACAAAAGAAAGTTTCCCCTTTCTCCTTTGCAGCACTTGGGTGGTGCTGATGCACCTTGCTGAGCATCTTAGGAGGTGTGGGGATGTTTTGTGTTTCAGGCTATTTCACCGGCTTAATCTCCTGATAAGCTTTCTAACATCTGTTCTGAACCTGACATTTATTTTCTTTTCTATGCTATCCTTGAGGCAAAATTCTTTTCTCTGGTCCCCACTGCAGCTCTCTTATCTAAACTGCGGATCTTTGTAGGAGTTTACATCCGCCGACGGGAAGTTTTGCATACCAGTCAAGCACAGAATGTATTTAACGATTCTTCACTTTCTCACTTCAAATGTTACAAAAAAGAGAATTAAGGAGGTTCTTGCGGATTGTTTTCTGTCATTGTTGCTGCTATTCTTGTTTTTATTTTCCTTCACAACCTTTTCGACGACTTAAACACTTGATTTTGGAGAAATAACTGGCCAGCTATCGACAAGTAACATTCATTACAAATGTCATTTGTGGCTGTGCGGACTTTATCAAATCCATAATCTAGCAAGCATTTGATTAGAAAGTAAAATGATGTACATAATTTTGAATTTAAATTTTTCTGTTGCTCCCGGGGAGTTATCACATTTCCTTGTAAAGTGAATCCCTTTTAGAGGACTGTGGATTTTTGTTGTCAATCAGTAGAAAAGTTCATTCATAATTTTTGTGGTGACTGAAATATGCCATGTGCTTTTTTTTTTTTTTTTTTTTGTCAGCACGTTTTAGTCTCCTAGGTGTTTACAGGAGCTGCACGTTCTTCACTGTGTTTTTCACCACATTCCTGAAAAACTTAAAGGTGGTTCATTTGAACAGTACAATTATCTGAAAGATGTGGCGGGGAGGGGTGGGGTGGTGTTGATTTGTTTGTTTTGCTGGAGTTTGTTGTTTGTTTGGGGGTTTGACAGGTGTTTTTTAGGTGAAAAGAAGATCCCTCAATTACATCTGCTGACAGGAAGGGGGTATTCCCTAGGATAAACAGGCATTCCTTAGGGATTCCCAAGGAAGTGGTTTATGAGAGAGCAGAACAAAGAAACTGTCAAGATTGATAAATAATGAGTACATACCTGCAGGATGAAAGCATTTTGTTTTTAAAGAAACTGTACATTAAAATACCAGTGCAGAGCTCTGTTAAAAGACTTGATAGAAATTTATGGAAAATAGAATTCTAACCTTTAAAGGATCACTTTTATACATAGTTAGGAAATACTCAGGACATGTGGCATAATTAGTAGTAATTAATAAAATTTTAACTCAAACTATCCATTTATGATTTTTGGTAAAGTCATTATGAACATAAGCATGACAAGTAGGAAAAAAATGGCATCCATCTTCTGAGGAACACATTTCTGGTTTTAAATTAATAGGTAAAATAGGCTGCATAAAGTGTAAGAACAGGTACAAAACACAGAATACTAGTGATATCAATTAGAAATTGAATCAAGAATCAATACAAACAATTTTCCAAAGTATTTTTAGCAATAGAAAGATTTTCTCTGTCAGTGGTTTATCCAAGACAGAGAAAGTAGCGTATAATGCAAATTAAGAGAAAACAAGATGCAACTTCCGAGATAATATTTTTTCCAGTTGTGTCCAAACCCAAACTGAGATCTCAGTAAGACTTTTAATAAAACACTAATCTACAAGTTTAAGACCACATTAAGACCTTTAAGCTTGCTATATTTACTGTTGGCTTCTCCTATTGCTTCAGTGCTTTCAATTCAGTAGATTTTGACAAGTACTAAGTCCACTGCATTTTGCGTGGGTGGAGAGACCTCTGGCCATCCTCTGAACAAAGGAGGATGTCAGACCAAGAAACTTTTCTTCTGTTCTGAGATGACCTCCTTCTGGAGCAGTGTTGGACCCTACTGACCAGAGCCTGATGTGGAAATGACATGGCTGTGCCAGCTAAAACTTCCTCTTGTCACAAATTGAATTAATTTGGGGCTCTCTGTTTCCTTTAAAGCAACATTTCAGTCACAGAGGCATTTGCAACTTGTGAAAGTCTGTGGAAGTGTTTTCAGGCAGCTTGTGATCCTCAGATCAAAAGGACTACATCAGTGCTTCAGTTCTTTAGGCATTTGGGACTCCTTTTTTGGGCACTCCTGTAATTTAAATACAGCTCAAAAGGTGATATTTTATTTCAAACGTTGTCAGGGAGTAATAATTCATGGCAGAGATCTATGTTTGGATTTCCATGGTCAAATGCCCTTGGAACACTGAACTATTCCCAGAATCTTAGCTGATGCCAACCCCTCAGTGTCCATAGGAGTGTAAATGATGGGATTGCAGCACTGGGAACTGGGGATTCATTCACTCTCAAGGTCAATAATGCTCAAGGAGAGGGTTCTGTGGATTTTCCAGTGTGGTCATTGCTCCTGGGATGACTGTAGGCATGGTAGCACAGGATTTTGTGAGTATTTGGAGAGTGCTGTGTAAACACATCATGTTTCTGGACAGTCCTGCTCCGTGTCCTTTTGGCTTGAGCACGGCATGTGGAACGCACATAATTTTTACTTGAATTTTTTTTTTTTTTTAATGAAGTAAGCAGGCTTTCTTTCCAACAGCTCCGGTGTGATGTTAAATGGAATTGAAGCTCTGTCTCTTTGTTCCAATTCCTCAGAAAAAAAACAGCAAGGGCTTAATGTACCATTTCTGGTAACTGCAATCATAAGAGTACTCGCCAAACTTACAACAGGACAGTGAAGAGAAAAAAATATCCCTACATGTGCTAATTTTGTACTTTTTGGGGTTTGTTTTTTATAGTTTCATGTGTCTTGGCTGTCATATATTGCAGTATTAGAAGGTTAGAAATGTATGGCATGAACTTATATTGTCCAGGATACCAAATATGTAGCTCATGGTTTAAGCAGGGTTTTGAGAACTTTAGTTTTCCGTGAGCTTAGTGAGTTTGCAACTTCAGTGCTGGTTTGAGAAATGACTTAACGACAATGTCTGCATCTTATCAATTAATCATATTTGTTTGCCCGTGTTAGAAACTCATATTGTTATATGTGATGCAGCCTAAAGTCACCTATGTAAGGAAGACCCCTTTAATAATAAAATCACTCTGATTGTGATTTCCTTCAGGATTCCTGAGGAGATAATGGGAAATTGAGAGTTGTCATACACTGTTCCTAACACCTGAAGCTGTAGAATTTTCACTAAGTGTTTCCAGAAAAAAGCATTAAAAATGTTGGAGGTGCAGAGTGATCCTTTACCTCTTTATTCTTTGACCTTCTGGCAGAGAGTAGAAGAGATTTATTGAGTTGGAAATGCTTTGAAAAGCATTCATTGCATTTCATTGTGACTAGTGAAGAATCTTCCAGGAACTATTGCTCAGACTTTTTAAAAATATTCTTGTGTTCCACCATATCCTGTGGCAATGGATTTCACAACAGAACTATGTATTGTGTTAAAAACTACTTTAAGCATTACTTTCCTTTTTGGACTTTTAATATGCTACCTAATAATTGTATTGATGGTTTCTCAGTTCTTGTACTGTGAGAAAATGTATTACTCCACATTTATTTTCCTCGCTCTTTCTCCTGATTTTATAAATGTCTATAGTATTCTAATGCCCTTTTCTCACACTGTTCTAGCCAGTACTTCTATGGTGTTGTCTTCTCCAATCTTCTTATTCCCCTTCTCTGTGCTCTCTGACCAGAAACACTGCAGTGTGAGATGCCATTCTTCCATGGATTTCAATCAAGGAGAATTCCTGAATATAATGTAATAATTATATGGGTTATATATTTTATTTTTCAGAAAGCTGGCCAGGGTTAGATAAAGATCTCTTTTCTGAACCCTGTTGGTTTTGTTCAATGCCCATCTCCAAATGACTCCTTTTCATGAATGGCTTTGGACTCAACTGACATTTATCCCTGAGTTGGTCGGGATATGAAAAGTTCTTCCTGCAAGTCGTAGTCTAGTTAATGTGAAAAAAAAAAGTATATTTTGATTATTGAGTATGTAATTCCGAAATAATCTCTGTGGCAACAGTTATTGGTGCTGGATTATTTTATTCTCTCCAACTGAAATGTATGAAGTAAGCAGAGTGCTGGAAAGTCAAGTAAGAGATAATAGAAGTTCTAACATGCCTGCCAGTGCTGTGAATGATCTACCTGTCAGCACATAGTCTGCTCATGAAGATGAACATGTGCTCTCCTGCAATGATTTACATGGCTTGGTATGTTTGGAACATTATTTGCCTCAGTGAAGATGTCATTTTTCCTGCTTTTCCTAGATTTGTGCAGACAGATGACTTCATGGCTAGAATTCTTTGTCTCTGTGCTGAATTGCTGCAATACTTCACCGTCTCTCTGGTTTATTATGGAGTGCCTGCTGTGCCAGCACTTAGCAGCAGGACTGTACACGCTGCACTTCACATGCACAGCTACTGCAAAAAGCTCTACAAGAGGAATTGTTTGATGGATTCGGAGGGAGATGTTTTTGCTGTTGAGCTTATTTAAAATGGGTAAGTTCTGAATGAATGCAGGGGAGGCAGCAGCATGAGCAGAGGGATGGAGCAGCTCTGCTGGCAGGAAAGGCTGCGAGAGCTGCCATTGTTCAGCCTGGAGAGGAGAAGCTTTGGGCTGAGCTCAGTGTGGCCTTGCAGGGCCTGAAGGAGCTGCAGGAAAGATGGAGAGAGACAATTGCCAAGGGCTGGAGGGCCAGGACCCAGGGAATGGCTTCCCAGTGCCAGAGGGCAGGGCTGGATGGGATCTTGGGCAGGAATTGTTCCCTGGGAGGGTGGGCAGGCCCTGGCACAGGGTGCCCAGAGCAGCTGGGGCTGCCCCTGGATCCCTGGCAGTGCCCAAGGCCAGGTTGGCCATTGGGGCTTGGAGCAGCCTGGGACAGTGGAAGGTGTCCCTGCCCATGGCAGGGGTGGCACTGGATGGGCTTTAAGGCTCCATCTGACCCAAACCATTCCGTGATTCTCTGAACAAAGCCAGTATAGGTCCTTCTTCTGAAGAGTGCTTAAGTGTACACTTACCCTAAGCAAGTCCCTGAAGGACTCCCTGAGATACGAGGTGACAAAAATACACACATTTTGTTAGTGGGTGATCTAACAGAGTTTAATTTTGTGCCACTTGTTTCTCTCGGACTTTTCTCAGCATTTTTGGAACTTCTTTGTTAAAATCTCTGCCGGCCGGGCTGTTCCCAGCCTGGCTGCAGGTTAACGGGGTCCAAGCCCGCGTGAGCTAGCAACTGGAAGATGGTAACTGAGGTTTTGCGTGCCTCAGTTTACCAGTGCAGCCCAACGCCTCCTCACAGCATGTAGGCATGCTGTAGCCAGCAGCGGAAGGTACGGAGAAAAGAGTGGAAACTCTGTCAGCTGCATTCCAAGTTTATTTTCTCCTGCCCCCGAGAGGGCAGGGGCCAGTTAGCTTGAAGGGAAGCTAAAGCAGAGAGACCCCGGTTGTCCTCTTGCAGAGAGTTTTAAGGTGTTACATCATCAGGTAGAGATAACAGAATGAACCAATCATGAAAGAAGGTACATGATAGTAAACCAATAATGAACTCTCAGGGGAGGAACAATATCAAACCAACAAGTAACAAGACAGCTAGAGGGTATTTCAAATCACGCTGACCTGTTAGAGGACTTGAAGCTTCTGTGATTGACATGCAAGGGGTATGTTGCTATGCTATAGGACAGCAACACTTCTTATTTCAATAAGTGTTATGAAGAAGGATAAGTTATCTGGAGTTCTTTTATTTGGCATTTGCTTTTTCCTGGAGAGAAAGTGTAGTTTTGTAACCAACCAGGTATGTTGGTACTTGTGGCTGAATGCAGTAGTAAATACTATACTTGAGCTAAAGGGTTTCTACTTTAAAACCCAACTCTGCATTTATTTCTTTGGTACTATTTTATGATTTTTTTTCTCCCCTGATGGTTCAGATGAATGTTGTCACCAATAATCTGCACTGTTTTCTCCACACTCCCTTCTTGTGAGCTGTGTCAGCTGCTTGGAAAAGAGGTATGCTATGATTTAAAATAGAGTTTGTGATTATTTTGATAGGACTTCAAAAATTTTTCCTTATAGTCTGAGAACTGTGCTTTGCTTGCACATATCTCTATCCAAAACATTTTTAAACAAATGAATAATGTCACTGTGGTCAGCTAAAACATGCCCTTAGTCCATTTTTATGTATTTTCACATCTCCAGGGTTGTACAGGTTCTTAAAATTGATCTGATGCTTACATGCCATGTTTGATGGAGAGCACAGTAACCTTCCAGAACATTCCTGGTTCCTTTACAAAGACAGATGCTTATTTGCCATGATACAGCTTTGCAGTTTTCAAACATTTGTTATTATAAAAGTTATGCATCATGTCTATCTTCCTGTTATTACTATTAACATTTATTTTTCTTTTATTTCTCATCTCTCTTGTCTACTGCTGCTTACAAATGTAACCCATTCAAAAGACACCTCCCTGTAATTAAATTCCTTGGGCAGAATATGCATCAAAACAAGACATTTTCAGCTTACTCATGTTCAGCAGTGGGCACTGTTTGTGTCCCAGAGGGCAACGGGCACAAAAGATTAAATAATTGGCAGTTGTCAGCTCTGTGCCTCTGTTCCAAAGCCAAGGCCACCTGAGAAGGAGTGTTTGTGATTTGTTGTGTTACTTGTGAGGGTTGATGGCACCTGGCACAGTGACAGGGGGACAGAAGCATCACCAAGCCAGGGCTCGACGCTCAGGTGTCAGCAAAACAGGGCAGAAACAAACTCCAACAAACCTAAACAGGCTCCTGATGGACTGACACAGATTTCCCGTGGGAAAACTCTGTTAATACCCACCAAACAACTTAGATAATTTTTAGTTCAGTTTACAGGTAATGTTCTGCCTCTCCTCAGTCTCTGAAGGAATTTAGCCAACACCAGGCCTGGAGAAAGGGAGGTAAATTCACTCTTACAGTGACTAATTTATAAAGGTTTTTTCATTACTTGTTCTAGGGGATTAGTCAGTCTTCTGGTACCATTCCTGACCTTTGAGTCTGATCCAATTTGCAATGAAGATGTTGGAATAATCTAGGGGCATTTTTGAATGAGAGAGCCATAATCATAGAATTACAGCATTATAGACTCTTTCAGGTGGGAAAAGACCTCTAAGATCAAATCCAACCATTAAGCCAGCACTGCTAGGCCCACCACCAAACCATGTTCCCTGAGTGCCACAACTATATGGCTTTTAAATACCTCCCGGAATAGGAAACTAGTATTAAAAAACTATTAGTGAAATAGGCTTTTTTCTATACAGCATTAGGCTTGTAATCTGCCAGTGGCAGATTGTTATACATGCAATAGTAATCATTGCACAGGATATTTGACAAAGGAAAGAAAATATTTTTTAATAAAGTGCATTTTTAGTGAATTTTTGTACCAAGAAGTGTGTTTTTATTAACAGATTAATGCTTGTTTATATCCTCTCTCAAATGCAGTACATGTGTACTTTGTGTTTATCAGAGTACACGTGCAGCGTAAGAAAGATTAAAGCAATACTCATTCATACGCAAGTGATTTTATTACAGAGAGTCTAAATAATCCTGGATTTTGTTGGGGTTTTTTTTCCAAAGTATCTTGGGTTTGATTAGAATGATTTCTTTTGGAAGGCGGCTCTGGAGCCCCTGCTGTTGTCCCCCTGTGCAGTGGTGCTTTTCCAAGCAGATTGCCCAGGGTCTGTGCATTGGGCAGCTCGAGTGGCTCCTGGAATGTTTCAGAGGGGTAGGGAATGGTCTCTCAATGCCACTGACAAGCTCTCTGGGCACCCTTAAGTCACACGGGCTTGATATGTCCATGATATTTGCTAAAGCAGTTTGTGGTTTAACCTTCCTCGATTGAAATGCTTCCCCCCTCAAGGCCCTGCTTCTTTCTTGCACCCCTTTGCACTTTAGGGCAGTCTCATACTGTGCTGTTCCAAGCAGATCCCTGAACAGGCTAAAATCTCCTTTCCTGAACTTCAGAGCTCTAATCCAGCTGGTTTTTTTGGGGGGGTTTTTTTTTTGGGTTTTTTTTTTTTTTTTTTGGTTTTGTTTTTTTGGGTTTTTTTTTTTCCTGTTCACTTCTCTCATGATCTTAAACTCCATTATGTGGTCTTTGCAGCCAAGGTTGTCATCGACCTCCCCATCCTCAAACAGTTTTTCCTACTTATAAGTAACAGGTCCAACAGGGATTGCTCAGTCTGGAGAACAAAGTTACCTCCTGGTTAACATGCTGATCACAGCTTTGAGTCTTCCATCAGAAGGTTTTCCATCACTTTTAAACTTCAGAGTATATGAGGACCAGTGGGGGTTAGGGAGAGAAAAAAACTGAGACGCTGTGTGTTTTTTTTGTGTGTGTGTTATTTATTAGTACTTCTGGTCTTGGATTCTCTTTGACATCTTCCACATTTCTCTTTGTTTTTCACATGTCTTCTTTGTTTACTTGGCTGTAAATAACACAATAACACACTTTCCTGGCCCTTAGGAAGGCAATGCTCTCCTCACTTGCCTTGTACAATGGACTTATCACTGAGAGGAGCATTCCTGGCTGCCCCTTAAAGAGCTTTAAATTGAAACATCTTGTTAGTGTGGGCTGGTAATCAAAATGCTGGTGTGTTATATAGGGACAGGAGAAGTAAGTGTTTTTCAGTTTTATGGCACAGAGTTTTTCCCATTGTTGTAAGAGTTCCAGCATTAAAGAAGCCACCTTAAATTGACACAAAGGTCCCCAGAAGTTCTAAAAATCGTTTGCTTTTGGAGAGCAGTGTTTGGATCAGTTGTAACTGTAATTGTACTCTGTTGTCGCAGGTTCTCCGTGTGGACTTGCTCTGTGTGTTCTCCTTCATCCAGAAAGTACATTTGATTTGAAGCATTTTCTCCTAGGTGCTAGTGTGAAATATATCGTATGATTTTCTCTATCATCTCCAACAACTGTGCATTGTTAAGGGGCAGGTTTTCTTCTGGATAACTACCCCCTTTCTGTATGACTTTAAAAACTGTAGCACTGATGTTATATGCATTGCAGCAGTGTGCTCTATGTGCAGTGTGTCGTTTGGCAGCAAACTATAAATTGTAGTAAGTGCTGCCATTACAATATTGAGTGTTTTCCCACAGGAGGAAACTGCTCTTTTGTAAGAGTTTTCAGAAATTTATGAGGATATGGCCTTGCAGTGGAGGAGAACATGAAAATGAGATTTTTTGTTGAATTTCTTTACCAGATTGTTGTACTAGCAATAGGTCTTGTATTTTGTGACTTTTTCCCTTGTTCCATTTTTCATATTATCTGATTGGAAGCATTTCATGTAAGCGGTTTCCATTTTTATGAGCTCATAATGAAACTTCATTTTCTCTTAAATTGCTCATCTGGCTCTAGATGAATACAGATGGGTTGCCAAGCACCCAACAATTCCTGAGGTCATGTATTTGGAACCACTTGCCATGTGATTTCATAATCCATGGCTTCTAGACTAGATCCCTAGGCAGGCCAACTTGCTTGGCATCTGCTCTCCAGATTTCCTGACTGTGGGGGATCCCTAATGAGCTGGGATAGGAGTTGTGGCAGGTGCAGGCTGAAATTAAGTTCCACAGCCAGAATAAAAATCTCCTGTATTAGTCAGTGGTGAATAGCCATGGAAATGACAGATATTTTATCCATATCCATCTAGAAATGCCAAAGTTGCTTGGATGTCCTGCTCTAATGTATAGGAAGTACTTTGGTACTTTGAAGTGGATATTTTGTTCTAGAAATGTCATATTTTGGCAATAAGTACACGCTCCCAAGTTTTGGCTCATTGTCCTGATTCAGTGTTATTTTCCTGGAAAATAAAAATTTCTGAGAAACTGAAATTTCATTTCTGAACTTGCTCTCAGCACATATATGTTCCATCAAACGTGGAACACAGACAAAATAAAAGTGACACTAAACTGGACATACCTTTAAAAGCTGAGAACCACCTGGCATTTGGCCCCTTCTTGCAGGTACATTTTGATTACCTGTTATTGCCCACCAAGAACGGACTGACTACAAAAGCTGAGCTTTCTTACTCAGCTCCTTGTTGTTTCTGCCTCCCAGCTCTTTATCCTTCAGAAATTCTGACTAACCCTGATTTGTTTTGAGGTTTTTTTTTGCTTATCGTCAACCTCCTCTTCTTTAACAAGTCAGCTTTTTGGCACTTTCTTTGCACCTTCAGACTGCTCCTTTTCTTTCTTTCTTTAGCTTATGATTCAGTGGTGTCAGAATGCCAGCAGAGTGCAAGGAGACAAAAGATCTCAGCTTTTTATGCCAATACCTGATTGCAGTAACAGCAATTATCATTAAACCCTTCTCCACTAGCAAAGAGCAGGACATGCTTAGTGAGCCCAGGGCATTGGAACATAAATTTAATATCCACTTTCCTCCAGAGACACAATGCTTATAAAGTTTGGTCAGCAGAATCCAACAGTTTGAGCTGTGAGAGGCTTCAGTTCAGTCGCTGAGAACAGATTCTTTTGCTTGTTATTCTTTGGGCACCTGCTTACATGTGTGGGAAGTGTGGAAATGCTAGCAGGCTTCAAAACAAAAAAGTCTGGGAACTATTTTACATGTGCAAAATTCCTCTCTCCCACTGCCAGTCTCAGAAATGGCTGAGCAGGAGGAAAGTATCAAAAATGAGAAAGAAAAGCTCAACCAGAGGGAAAGAGAGACAGAGACCCAGTGTAGGAAATGGCAACAGAGTTGGCTAAAGTTTGAGCCAGAAAAAGCAGGATGTTGGAGAAAGAGCAGCAATGCGGTGTTAGTGTTCAGTGCTACCTGGAGTTCCTTAAATATCAACACTAAATAAGCCTTGTTTTTATTTTGTATGTTCAGACAGCGGTGAGAAGAAAGCTCTCTGCTATAAATTCACATCCCTTAATTTGCTCCAGGTTTTGGAACCCAGCAATGGGACAAGTGAAGTGGAATTGCTCATCTCTTTCCTTTCATCGTGAGCTGTTTTGTAGGGTTCAGAGGAGGTGTAAGAGCTATATCACCTGAAAATCAATTTATTTTACTGCTTGGTTTATTTTGCTCCTTTACCTTTCAGGAGGCAATTATGTGTGTTGCATAATTTTCTTAATTTTAAACCAGCATGTAAATCTGCTGTAGTGATATGTAGATTCATTTTGGAATAGATCCAAACTTACTTATTTGTCAGATATTATTATAATGTGTCTTAACAAGTCTAATAAACTCTGCTGAAGTGGTGTCACTATAAAAGTATTCCCAGAGATGTCTGCATTGATGTGAAACAGTTCCCTGACTATTCTGATCTGATCAGAGCTATGCAGCCAGCCTCACATCGGGCTCTTCCAGGCTTGATCACACAGATTTCCATTAATTTTTCAAGCCTTTCCCTAAATCTGCTTATTAGTTATTTAGCTGTTTCTTTGCTACAGAGAAATCCAGAGGAATAGGAATGTCTAAGCTGCTTGACTGTTTGGCTGGGTCCGGTTTTTCACTGTGCCTCACTGTCTTCTGTAGAACTGAGGGCTGAAGTTCTGCTTTGGTTTTCAGCTGCAATGCCTCATGCCAACCCACAGAGGTGAATCCACAGCTAACCCATGGATAAAACTGGGCCTGTGGATGACAAATATCTCCATAATCATTCATATGGACAAGCTTGAAATTCCTTATTCTTTTCGCAGGCCTGAAAAGTTGAGAGGAAAATCCATTCATTAATAGCTGCTGCTTGGAGCTGTGTTTGTTATCAGCTGCCAGGCTTTCAAATTAGCTCTTCAGGAAGACAGTGACAGTTATTTCCTTTTATGCCACAGAGCTGTTAATCAAAATCAAATATATACACCAGAAAGTGTATGATATCCCAGCACAGGACCCTGCTTGGATCCTGGAGAGAAATCAGCTCTGGAGTTACTGGCCTCCGGTGCACTTTCATCCGTGGAGAAAGTCCTCAGGACAGCGTTGGTGGGGCTGATCTCCACAGTGTGGGAGGGATTTCAGCCTTTGCTGCCAAAGTCTACATCCAAACCTTGCTCTCCTCATTGCTGTGCTGTTCTTGCACTGATGTGAAAGCAGAGAGGAGAGTCTGGAGTGGGAGAGACAAGAAATGCCTTGGCTGGAGGATTACAGCACATCATGGACTTCTGTAGATGTGGGTGGACCTGGGGCTGGTTGGGCAGGGCTGAACACAAATGAGATGCCTCCAGAATGCCCCATTAGGCACAAGAAATGCAAGGCCACAAACGGCAAGAGAATGTGAGTGTTGGCATGAGGTTCACTGGGTTTGTGAAGCTCTGACAATACTTTTGTTTAGTTCTCCTATTGCAGAGTAAGTTCCCCTGAGGAAGCAAGAAGCAAGCTCTCCTGAATGACATACCAGCAGAAATCCCTGATATTTTCAAATGCAGTCAACAATTTCTTCTTCAATGGATTTCTCCTGACCTGAGGTCTGTGTTTTCCTTGTACATTTGTGTTTTACTGTTGTGAACCACAATATTTCTGTTTCATTTCAATCCAGTAGAGGAATTAGAAACTAACTCTCCAAAATGCAGTCTCTGTGTTTATGGCATCATATTTTACTTATGTCCCTCAGTGCAAAAATTATCATAGATTTAACTTGTTTTCCTATATCTGAACTCCTGTTATGGAGTATGTACACACTGCATCTTGATGCATGCAATGTTTCTAGTGCATTTCACATAATGTTACAGATTTTAGCAAATTTATGTCATCCTGACAGTCTTTGAAGGAATTATAATTTCAGATTTACTCATCTACTGCAGCTAGGAACCTCAGACCAATGCCAGATGGGAGATGTATTCATAAATCTTAGAGCTCTGATGCTTTGCATTGTAATATTTGAATATTTGAATCAAAAGAGAAAAGTGATAAGAAGGATGCATGGGTATTACTTGGAATACTTTTTATACACAGAGTGCAAAGCAGAGAACCTGGTTGGGGAGATGTAGGAATATCCCAAAACAGGTTCTGAACCAATAGGATGGTACTGTTGTGAATAAGAAGTGCTGGAAATCTTTGGGCAGACACAGATTCCAGACAAATGCCCACCCAGCTTCTTGTTCACCCCCTGCTCCTCATCTGGATGCAGGGAGAAAATCAGATAAGAAAGTTTTGGGGTGAGATAAAGAGAGGGAAAATCTTTACCAATTACCGCTGCAGGCAAGGGAGACTCAGCTTGGGGAAAAATATTTTTTATTCCAAATTAAAGGAATTTAAAGGGGAAGCAGAGGGGCAGGAATTGATGTCTGCTCCCTGGGACAGGGACAGTACGCAGGGGAGCAGCTGGAGCTGGGCCAGGGCAGGGTTAGGGCGGAGATCAGGGAAAGGTTCTGCTTCCCCCAGAGGGTGCTGGGCACTGCCCAGGCTCCCCAGGGAATGGGCACGGCCCCGAGGCTGCCAGAGCTCCAGGAGCGTTTGGGCAGTGCTGCCAGGGATGCCCAGGGTGGGGTGGGTGGGGGGTCTGGGCAGGGCCAGGAGCTGGGCTGGATGATCCAGATGGGTCCCTTCCAACTCAGCATCTTCTATGATTCTAAAATAGGTTTAGTTTTTAAGAAGCAAAAAGTGAGTTGATAGGCACGTTGGGAGAGTTCCTTGTATGGAACTGGCCTGGGAACTCTCTGGTGAGGTTGTACAGACAAATTACATGATAATTTGATCCAAAGACACTGCATCAGCCCACCTGGAGAAGGAGAAGGCTGCAGTGCTGGATTTATAGAAGACAATCAGACCTGAACGAGTGAGTAATTTTGCCTTCCTGTATCTTGTATTTCTGCCATGTGCCTGATGTGAGTTTATCTTCTGCTTACTCTGTACGGAGAGTTTTATGTGCAGTTAATTCTGTGGACTCTCAGCCAGGATATTTTTGCAGTGTGCATGTATTTCCCAGAAGTGCTGGTATATGAGGATCTGGGAATAAGCCATTAAGATTTTGTGAGAGCTTTGTTCTTTCCTACAGGGTGTTGTAAATAACTTGCAATAATTTGGACTTAAGCAAAAAGGAATTAAGAAGTTGACTGCTGTTAATGAATACTAATGATTGCTGGAAACATGATCAATGTGAGGCACATATTATTAGTGAAGGTGCCCTTCCTAAACTTCATTAATCACCAAGATACCTAGGAAGCAACAAATAATTCCTTGCTATTTGGCAACAGCTAAAGGAAGAGCCAGTTTGTAATTGGTGTTAAATTCTGCATTTCTGTCTCATGCTGATGTAAAGCAAGATTGCTGTAGGTTTGTGCTGGCATAAGCAAAAGATGTTTAGTGCCCAACTGGTGCAAAGGTGTCTGAATAAATGACTAATCCTGGTGGAGTCAGCCAGGTAAGGTGTGAGTTTATGGCCAATCCAGGATTTCAAAACAAGTCTGGAAGGGCTCCCATCTGGGCAGGGTGAGGCCATGGCTGTGTACAGTCAATGGGATCATAATGTCTTCTGAAATCCCATATCCTACAAAGATCCATCCTCCTTCTTCTCCCTAATTAAACGCTATCATCATAACAAAAAACATCTGAACACATTTTTAATAAAATACTAAGCATATATAGTTTACCGTATGGAGGCCTGGCTTTTATCTTTGTTATTTTTCAGACTGCAAACTTTTTAAGGTTTCCTTACTGTGCATCAGGTATTCCTTCCTTAGGTCTATCAGTTTTTGTAATGACTAAGGTAAGAGATTGTGCCAGGAAAATTACTTGTGCTATTGAACTTACTTCCAATGTATATTTTCAACCTGTTACTTGATTTCTTTGCTTTGTCAGTCTTAGTAATGGTATTGATGATACGGTATGAATTTATAGTGTAGGTATCAGTTGTGTTAAACTTATTGCTGTCTATCAATATTCACACTTAGCTAAGCTTAGAATGTTTTCTTTACAAGAATCTGCACAGAAAAGTTTTGTGGTGTTCAATTATTTCAATTCAGAATTTCACTCACATGGAATTGTTTGATATCCATGTTTGAAGGAACTCTTCTAGCCCAGTCAAATTGACTTTTGACTTGCAGTTAGCCCAGGGCTTGATTTTAATTTCTTGATTTATGCTGTTATCTTCTGTTTCATTTCAAGAAAATACTTTTTCATCTCTTTGTCCTCCTTATTGACTTGAATTTCCTATCCAGCTCTTTCATTTGAGCCACAAGCAGGCCAACTGTGTCAAGGACTTCGGACCTCTTCAGCACTGTGTGCTGTGATTTTACTGTTCAGTAATTAGTTCCTTCAGCAATTCACTCAGTAACTGCTCTTCCTGGGAAGTTGTATTAGATTCCATTGATAACCTGCTGTGGAGAGTTCTTTGAAGAAGTTTACCTTTCCCAAGTGTGATTTTTCTTTTTTCTGGGCTTTCTTGTGCTCATTTACACTCTCACAGCAAAATATCTTGTAGGAATACAAAGATTCTCCATTTGCAAACTTAAATGCTGTAAAAGAATTGGCTTTTTGCTATTCAGTAGGGATGAAATCAGAGCTCTTTTGATAATTTTCCACAATTTCCCAAGTAAATTAGATTTGGTGTTAAAAAAGAGAAAGGGAGAATAGGCAAAGCAAAGGTTTGCATGGGAGAGCCTCACAGCTGAAATTCTGTGGGAATATTTACCTTTGTCACTAGATTTGGAGAACAAAGCAGATTAGTGACATCTCTGTGCCACCACCAGTGCTTGCAGACTAAGAAAAAAACCAAAACAAAACACATTTTCAGGCACAGAATGAGCTGTTATTGTATGGCAGTGGCAGAAATACTTTAAACTTTATTCTTAGGATGGTATATTAGACCCATGGTAAATTTAGCATCTTTTTTTCTGGAGTGCTTTTATTTTCCTGCTGTACAGAGAGGGCAGCTACAGCTCATGTTTAACCTTCAGATTCCAACCCTAAGGTTCGTGGCTTTCTTTTAGATCATCACTCAGCGAAATTTCAAGGGAAGCTGTTTTTATCAGTGAAGTAACACACTCGCTTTCTTCTCGTGTTTGCTTTTGTCTCTGTCTCTACAAGAAGCAGCTTCTGGGAGGAAAGTTCCCTGAGAAAACTTTAATGTTCATTCCCATGGTGAGGTGCAGAGAGTTCCAGCCCTGCTGGTCTCTGAGCCCAGGGTTTCAGGTGGAGGGAAGTGCTCTGTGCACAGAAATGTTTGTGCCTGGGGTTGGTGTTTTGGCTGAGGGAGGAGATTTAGTCTGTCAGTGCAGCTGAGAGAGTTTCTGTGAAGCTGCTTTTCACTGTGAATTTAGAATATCAAAAGTGGGTTAGGCTGAACCCAGGGGGTTTTAGGTGATGTAGGACCTGGCCATGGAAGAGTTCTTGTCTCGTTGCCTTCAATAAACCCCAAAAGTTTTCAGGCCTTTTGTTTTCCTGTATTTTTACACACTTACATGAGGAAAAGGAAACATTTGTACTCCGTAATACTCTTAATGAACAGTTATAAAAAGTAGCTGAATTACTCCTTTTGACTGAATAACACAATTTTGTATTCTGTGTTTACTGGCAGAGGATAATATAGCTGAGGAAAAACCCATGGTTACTCTCACAAAAAGATGGTAAAACTTGGCTTATTAATCTGGGTGCAGAAGATAAGGAGAGGCTGACTGTGGTTCACAGCAGTTTGCTATGGACAAAATTCTTCTTAGCACATTATGGTCACAAATTGTCACTCAGATGTTTCAATGATAAATATTTAATTATCCCGTAATAATTGTGTAATTTGTTTCTACCCTTTATATTGCACAGTGATTATTCTATAATTAAATATTAATTTAATAACGTAATTATGTTTGTGTTGGAGCACAGAATTAACATTGATTTAATTACGAAATTTTTCAGATGAAGCAGTTTGAAGTAGTAACCTGTCCCTTGTCCCAGAAGAAAGGAAACAAGAATTGTATTCAGAGCATATTCCAGGGTAGTAAAATGGGATAATCCCATGCATGAGTTATGGCAGACCTGTGGGGACTAAGGTAGTTTATTGGCATTTAAAAATGTGTACAGGAATAATGCTGGTTTTAACACAGTTAATACTTCAGCAAGGCCTGATGATTCTTGTACTAGTGGTTGTCTCCAGGAGAAATTAGAATTCAGATTCTCTTGTCTGTTTAAGATGCTGATCTTCATATGCAAAGACATCACAACTACACTGGAAACATTTTGTAACGGAATTATGGAGCTAAAAAATGTGCACCCCCAGGCTGGCAGGGAATGTTCATAGGATACTGAATAGATCAGGTGTTTTGGTTTCTAAATGAGTCGTGTCAGTGTCTAATGAGTTCTGAAAAAGGAAAACATTGGTGACTCGGTCAATATTTAAAAAGGCCCAACTTGTTTAATTCTGAGGTATTAATTCCTGGGGCAATATTAGGAATACTAAAATGCTGTGGAAGGGTTCTACCTAGATAAACACAGGGTTTACCTCTGTTTATTCCATGCTTTTTGCATAATTGTAAAACCAAAAGAAAGTAAATAGTTACCTTTAACAACTAAAACCACTTCCTATACTGGTCTTGATGTGGAATTATGAATTATGTGGGGTTTTTTTTCCAATCAGAGGAAATACCTTCATTCTGAAGTTGGGTTTACTAAGTAAAAGATTGCTCCATAGCAATTTGGAGAGAGTGCAACTCTAAAACCATCATTCTACCCTATATTTTTTGGTTTTATTTTATTTTTAATTGTGTCACTCCTTGCCAAATGGCCTTGTCTCTGCTTGGGCTGAGCTTTGTGTTACTGCAGGTGCTCCCTAAAGTCACTTAACACAGGCTCCCAGGCTATTTAGGGAATTAATAAAAGAAACAGGCTATTTCATAACAAATGCAACTTGCTCCTGCAGAAACACGAGTCGTTTCTCCTCTTTGTTTATCTCGGCACATTTCTGATATCCCTTGCACTAGCTCATCACATGACTGAATTCAGCCACGTAACCTTGGCATCCTCAGTGCATTGCCAGGAGTGGTTTACACTGTGCTATCTGAAACAGGGCACAGTATTTCATAACCTGCTTTCCTCCCTCTGCATTGCTGTTGTTCCTTATCAATCTGCTGCAGTTGCAGAGTGCAAGTCACAGCATGGGAAGCTATTTATAGTGAGTTTTGGGAAAGGTCAAATATCTTAGGCTGTTTAGATGTTTTCATTAGCAATATTATTTCCTGGTTTATACTGCTTGAAGGTGTGCCAAATCACTCTCTTTCTTAAGAAAAATATTTAATTTATTTTTTTTAAAAGGACAGTTTTTTGATCTTAGCATGATAAATTCTTTCCTTGCAGAAAAAGCAGGTGATAAAACTAATTATTGTTTCTCTTTACATATTTTATCTGATTTTGGATACATTATAAATATACCCCACATTATTCATAATTCATCATTGGGTTTGGAACTGGACGCTTTAGGTGTCGAAGGTGTTCAGATAAAGAAGAAACCTGGAAAGCTGATATAAAAACCTTAAAGAATGAAAAGAGCATAATGTTACACATTGGGTATCAACAGAAACATCTAAATATTCCTCTTCAAGTAAAGCCATAGCTGTCTGTTTATCACTTTCACAGCTGCGTGGTCACTTGTGTCCGTCTGGAGTCTGGTGCTTTGCTGACCACTCATTGAGCTGAGTCAACCCCAGGAAAAACAACTCCACTCCCTGTTCCTTCCTCCAGAAAAATCATCATTCTGGCTTAATATCCTCAGTTCCCTCAGCAAGGGATCAGTCAAACTGCAACCCAACCACGTGGAAAATGTGGCCAGGAGAGAGGTTGAACTGGAAAAAGATAGAAGAGGGAGCAGGAGATGAGCTCCACAGCAGGATGCAAACTGCTTTAGGTGCCCTGTACTTGGACATGAGGAAAATGAGGCAAATGTGCTGGGCCAGGAGGAGAGGGAACCCCCTTCTCTAGTTTAGTGACAAAGGTTAATGTAGAAGACAAATGCTGGTGAGGTAAAAGTCAAACAAAGGCACCCTTGCTCTAACTTAGGTCTGGTCTCACCAGGAAATCACGTCTGTAACACCTGAAATATTACTGGAGTAAATGTACTTGCTTGAAGGGACTGGATAAGAATTTTGTTCTTTCAGATTAAAGCGCATAAATTTCCTTTAAATCTTAATTCTGGTGCACACATCTAACTTGGAATCTGCTTCGTCTCTTGTCTACCGGCATGAGATTTAGAAAGGCACATTTGGTGTTTCCAACTAGGGTTTCGCACATTTGAAAATGCAGAGTGTGCTCCCAGTAGGATTTAAGGAA
Organism: Dicrurus megarhynchus; assembly: GCA_013399195.1. Taxonomy (NCBI): domain Eukaryota; kingdom Metazoa; phylum Chordata; class Aves; order Passeriformes; family Dicruridae; genus Dicrurus; species Dicrurus megarhynchus. The sequence continues at coordinate 136,573 of VXAD01005465.1, read as the reverse complement.
GTGGTGGTATGGATCTTAGGAGGATGAGGCACTGAGTTGTACAAAATGACAGACAAAGCACTTAGAACTGGGTGAAATAGCAGGAAATAGTGACTGCAGGTGCATGGTTGTCGGGGCTGTCACCACCCTCATGAGCATGAGGCTGTCAGTTTTCTGAGAAATTGCCTTCCCAATGGTTCTTCACTAGATTTAATTTTGTATGTTCTCTTACCGAGAAAGAGGAAATGGAATAGACTCTTAATAGAAGGAATAGACTCTCCTACTACTTTTTGAGTAGTTATCCAAAGGCCTTAGTGAAGCAGCAGCTTTCACCTAGGAAGCGTGCATGCCAGTTTTATTTGCAGCTGGTAGAAAGCTCCTCCTCCTTAGAACCAGAGTTATGTTCTGTCTGTGCAAGTTGACCAGAGGTTTTTGGTTCATTGCTATTCCAGAGAGTACAGAGAAGTCACACACAAAAAAGAACCGACCAATCTAAGTTTTGTCTGGGCTTCCTGCAGGTTTTACACAGCTTTTCCAATTGCAAGGTTCCGGTCTGGAATCTTGAAGCAGTGGGTTGGAGCTGTCTTAAAAATGTTTCCAAAAGAAGGAAGTAAAAAACAAGTTGCTGAGGTTTAACGTGGAGATGAAAACTTGCATACATATTTTATTGAGTCTCTGGATATCCTCACTGTGAACAAGAAGAGACTGAGTCACACAGATGTGCACTTTAGAAAAGACTCTGAGACTTCTCCTGGCCAGCTTAACTCCCGAGGTCTGATTTAATACAGAAACCATCTTCTGCCCCTTTGATGTGGGTTAAGCTCTTTTCATCATGCTTGTTTAGGAGCTGTTTATTTTTCACTTAACCTTTCCCTTTGCATTTGTTTAATTAAAAGATTTCTCGAGAAGTCACATCACCGCAGTGCCACGTTCCACCGCCTTTGTCAAGATTATATAGAAGTGCTTCTCTAATAATTGTCCCGGGATTTAGGAGAATTCTGCAAACAGGTCACCTCCCTGCCTCCGAGTCTGTTTCCCATATTAAACAGATTGCCTCTCTGCCTCTAATACCTTGGAAGTCTGGTTTATCACACCACAAACAGGTACAGAACTGAAGGAAATCTCTCTCAGATAGCTGTTTACATCAATTGCTAATGTTAATTTATGATCACTATATTAAATCCATTTAGTTTTGTAAAAGGACTGTAAATTAATTCTGTGATTTGGGAACACACTGAAGTTATTACTGCACAGCACCTTATTAAAACATTTGAGCACTTCTTGCCTGTACAAATACACTGTGATGCTCTGATGGTCTCAGTGGTTTTCAGCTGTGCTACTGCAGCACTGTAATAAATTTCTTCAATATAAGAGAAAACTTGGGTGATGATTAAACATTGTTTTGTTTAATTATATGCTGTATTTGATTGCACATATATATTGAGCCTCTTTTAGGTGTAATTCATAGTCCTTAATAGAATCCTTTCTTGAAATTTAGATGCTGCATCCAATATATTTTGCCATTGCTATTTCAGACATTGTGGTGTCTATAGACACTTTGTTAGTGAAAAAAGTATCTTTATTTTCATCAAACCATATTGCAGGGGGCAACGAGAAAAACACCAAATTCAGCAGTGCTTTTCTTCCAAAATTCCCTCTTTGAATCCATTCTGTGAGACAAAAAAATAGCCTGTGAAATCATTAAAGAGAAATTTATTAAAAAAACCTCTCAGTATTATATTCAAAAGGCATCAGTTTTTATGTTGAAGTGTCATCACTGGCATAAAACACAGGACGTTAATGAAGTGGGAGCAGATATCTCTCACAGTAGAGATGTGAAAAGGTAAATTTAACACCTAACAGGTGTTAAGTGCCATAAATCACGAATGGCTCAGCAGTAATTTAATCCTTTGTCAATCAAAGTATTCACTATTGAGAAAACATTTCTCTGAGAATGCTATGTTTAATGGAAATGGTTGTTAGGTGGAGAGGCAAAGTGTAATTTTACCAGCATAACACTGAGCGTGGTGCATTTTGAAACAGTTTGTGAACCCTCAGATATCAGAAAAGAGGAGTTTTATTGCCGGTAGTCATGTCTTGTTGTTATTTAAAAATTCTGTTTAAATAACACAATGGCAAATAGACAAAGCACTTCCCCATTCAGTACCTACATAATATTTAGTGGTGTTCTACGTTGGCCTTACTGCACAATAGATGAGTAATTCAAAGGATTCTCAGGAAAGTACTTTAAAATTGTATGGACAGTAAAATCATTAAAATCCGGGTGAAAAGGCCAGTAAAACATTTACCAATTCTTTGACCGGGGTTTATCGCAGCCCGTTGTTCACACCGGCGGGGCTGGGTGGAAACAAGCGGAGGTTTGGGTGGGTGAGGGAGAGGAGAGGTCCGGCTCTGCGGTGGCACACGGAGGGATGGGGATGGGGACTGCAGCCTTCAGTGAGCCCCGAGCTCGGCAGCAGGCGCGGGCTGTGCCCCCGTGCCGGGCTGCGGCCGCTGCTGCCTCTGCACGCAGTTACCGGCTGGCAGCGCTGCCCTCCGCCCCGCCGCTCTCCCCGGAGGGCGAATCGCGCTCCCCACCGGCACCGCTGCTCCTTGGAAAGCTCCCTGCCCCGTTTCAGGCAGCAGGCTGGGTTCGGAGAGGCTGGATGCAGAAATTGGCTGGAGCCACCCTGCTCGTTCGGGGGAGAATGGCACTGGCAGACGGAGCTGTGAGAGGAGAGAGGGGAGGAACAGTCGCGGGAAGCTTGGCAGCAGCTTTTTGTCGGGCACATCTGGGCCTGGAAGGGAGCTGTGTCCTCAGCTGTTCTCCAGCACAGGCTCTGTTGTGGCTGCCAGCCCTCACTGCCTCCTGCAGCAGCGCTGCCTGGCTCCTGGGGCTGCACCAACCCTCTGGAATCACCTCTGCCCGGCAGAGCCCTCACGCTGGACTGATGTTTGCATGAAATATGGATCCAGTCTCGAGGACAGGCTCTGAACTGTCTTTTTCTTCCCTAGATATAATTAAGTATGGTTCAGCAGGTTAATTCCCATGCTTAAGCACATTTATATTGAGGATTAGGGTAAAGCAGACGCAGACACGTAGTTTTGCCATAATTGACTGCAGTGAGGTGAGGTATATTTATGACTTCAGTGATCATGAGCATATAGAAAGTAGAAATTAAGCGTCAGAAACCTCCAAGCAAAGTTAAGTTTTCTGTTTTGATAAGGACAATCACTTTTTTGTAATGACTTAAATGCTCAGCATCCCAAAAGGAAACAAAATAGCAAGAGAGCACAATGTAGCTAATTCTTGTTTAAAGCTGAGGAACAAAGCGTTTCAATTTGCCAGAATGAGCGTCCATAACATATATGCAGGTACAAATCTAAGTTTTTGTCAGTCACTTCTTAGTATTCCAGAAAACAGGACAAATAAGAATTGTATACTGTTTATGTATGTTGTCTAAGCTTTCATAAAGTGAATTACATTTTTGGGTCATAATTTTGCCAGGGAAGATCTATTTATTATCCAAGTGTGATGTCACTCAGCAGATACCCTGCTGGCTTCATTTGCGGTGAGCAGTTCTGCAAAAGCAGAGACAACTCTTTTCCTTTCCATCTGCTGCTCAGTTAAATCCCTATTACGTTGGGTTGGTATTTATATAAAGTGCTGGTAAATTCTTTGTCATTGCTTCAGACAGTAACTGTTCAGATTTCGAGATCCCTTTCCCCGAATTAACAGTGAGAGCTCATGCTGTTTTCAATTATTACAATTCATTCTATTTGCTTTGTAAAGAACGCTTTTCTGCATTCCAGTGAGGCACCAAAAATAAGTTTTCCATCGAATCACTGGAGTACCACTAGAACAGTGTTTTTCTGGTGCTGCCTGTACCGTGGGTACCCTTGGGCCCAGCGCTCCTCTCTTTGAAAGCCAGCCCCTACTGAGCTCAGAGGGAGGCGGGTCAGAGCCTCGGTGAAACACACAACAGCCTCCCCAAAAGAGCCTCAGAACTATCACTGTGCTTCCAGCACAGTGGAAAAAAACCTGAATTTTAGTACCTCTGGCATCACACAGTGGAGATACACACAAGAGTGGCTGGTGAGAATGCTGGTGGCTCTTTTTGATTGCAGGATTTCATTGCCTGAGCTGCTCACTTTGCACCCATTGACTCAGGGAATAGGTTGCCCTGTAGTGGCAGAATCTCAGAAGAAGGCGGTTTGAGAAGTTGCTTGTGGTATTTAATATCCTAATTTATGCAACAGATTTTATGTTGCTGACATAGGAGTGCGGGGTTGGGGTTTCTTCCCATTTATTTTGTTTGGGATTTTTTTGACCGTAGAGGCTGCTTTGGCCCACTTCTGTTGCTTGCACGGAATTGAAATAGTATTCAGAGTGGTGGGCAACAGTACAACACCCGCAGTCAGAAAATAGAAATGGGTCTAGAGCTGCACTCACTATTTATGTGTGCGTGGGAAGTGTGTGCAATCCTGGGACAGGCTGCTTTGTGGTCAGTAACTCGCACTTCTCGTGGTTCAAACGATCCACATGCAGGCTGTCAAGGGTGACACATTTATCTAACGCCTTGTGACAGATTCAGCGCAGTCCTGAGCTGGCAGACGCACTGTTTGGACCAAATGTTCCAACACCAACGCGTTAGGCAAGGAGCCAGCAACTGTTTGTCATGCAAATATAAATAACTGATACCACAGCAGTGGTGTCTTGCTGCAGAAAATCTGCTTTCTGCTACAAGCAGAGTTCACTGGTTCTATTTGAACCATAGAGGTTGAAGGAATATGTTGTTTTTTGGGTTTTTTTTCAAACTGCATGTTCAAGTGTCAGAGAACAATTGTTAGTATGGTTATAAACTCTGTAGAGTTTAAAAAGCCAGGCTGTGTATCCTTGGACTCTCTGCTGGTACCTTCCTGTGTGTTTTTGAACAGTGTGTGGCAGGGTTTGGACCCCTCTCAGTGCCAGTGCGCAGTTTCCAGGGCAGTTTAATCATCCTGTCTGTCCAGACCTGTGATCACACAGGCAGGGAGAAGGCTGATCCTTGCAAATGAACCCTGCAGTTCTGGCTGAGGTCCTTTCCCACTTTATTTCGTAGGTACCTGCCCACTGCTGGTCAGCTGATGGTCCAGGAGAGCAGAGATGCTCTTCTCTGCAGCTCCTCCGTGTCTGTGTGTGGGAACAGGACCCCACCTCCCCTGGCCTGGGTTGAAGAGCAGCTGTGACATTCCCAGGACACTATGCATCTGTCCAGCTGCTGAGATACACAATTGGGAATGCACTTTTCTAGGGAACCTGGATTCCAAAGGTCTCCTCTTCACAGCAGGCTGGATGTTTAGAGCCAGGCTACCAGGGAGAGGGAAGTTGCAAACTCATCTAACAACAGATTTACTTGCAGCATAACAGATTAATTCCAGTGTGATACAGGATATTAAGGAGATAATGAACAATATCTTTTTGTTACAATAATTTAAAAAGGTATTTTAAATCCTCCCTGATTAAGACAGCTCTTCTGTATTTGCCTTCCTCCTTTTCTAGTGGAAGACCTGATGATCTGAAGGCCTAGGCTGTGTCTTTATTTGGTTTGGAACACTGTTAGCAACTTATTGAACCAAGTAAAAACATTTTAGTGTAATATCTCTGCTTGTGATAAAAGTTAATAAAGTTACAGCCTCCCACTTTAAATCAGCTCTTCTATTCCTAATTCATTTGTGCTCTTGTCCTAATCGATAGAGGCACTGCTGCAGTGAAACTCAGCAGCTGTTAAAAAACAAACCTGCTCCCATAAAGGCTCAGAACAAAACTGGAAATGCAAAACAAGGTCTTTCTGGGAAGACAAATTGTCATGACTGCCTGAAATTGAATTTGGATTGGTGAACTGTAAGAGGACCTTTATTTATCAGAAAGAGTTCATTTCTTGACTTTCATAGAAGCATCAAGAAGCAGATGAACTTCTCTCTCAGGAACTCTTCAGAATGCAAAGGGTGAAACCATTGATTCAAACCCTGCTTCTTAAAGAACTTGTGTGTCCTCAGAGTGTGTGTGGCATAACCAGAGCCACTGTGACACTGTGGTGCCTTTTGGAGATGAGTGATTGCAGAGCTGTTCTCTCAGTTTCTTAAAGTATCTTTCCCAGTCTTGTTTTCTGTTTGTTTCTAAAATACTCATGCTTCAGTTTCTGGGTAAACTGTGTTTGATAATGAAAGCTCTGCCTTTGCTATCACAGAACAGTTCCTTATCCTTCTCTTTTGCTGTAAACAAGGATAAATGGTTATGCTCTCTTAAAGCTGAAGTCTTGTGTCAGTCACACCATATAAACATGTTCTCTTTTTCTCTTGCATTAGTGTCAGGGAAGAAAATGACAGCACTGCTGATTTCCTTCATCCTTTTACTTGTTTCAAATCTTGGAGTCATGATACATAAGCAAACTCAGGACTATTTTATCCAGCCCAAAGCTGACATGCAAAATGTAATTATCTTGGACAGGGACATCTCTCTGTAACCTGCCTACTCAACACGTCAGGTCTTTGTTCTCTGGCACTGTTAAAACTGGTGTCTTATTTCACTTTATCCCTGCTATTGCTCAACATCTTTCACTCCACCTCCAATGTTTGTTTCTGCAATGTCTTGCTCAAAAATGTAAAAGCTGTCCCGTCGTAAGTAAAAGCACCAGAAGCGTGTAGCAGTGAATAAACAAATTGTTATTTGGCATCCTTCTTAAAAGTTGTTATCTTCCTGTCTTGGCTGTTCATTAAGACAGATGCATAAAACATCTGTACTGGTCATCATTCGCTGCCAGGATGCCGGCTCCTCCAGCACAGCTGAAAAGCCCATTTCGCTAATCGAGGAGAGAGTCAGCAGCAATGGTTCTGACAATAACGGTTCCGTGGTCATCCCTCACTGCGGGAGGAGGGAGCTGTGAATGTGCTGTGCACATGTGCCAGATAATATCACCCAGGATTTCCCAGCCTACAGGCTAGAAGACATTCAGAAACATCAGTCCTTTTTTAAAGCTAATTATTGCATGGGAGCCTAGTTCAATATTCAGTGCCATTACTGATGTAAAGGCTAAAAGTATAATTGTAGGGCAGCTCTGAAAATTGGACTCCCGCTAGGTACCTCTCCAGGTACATGTTTTATTGCTGTGTGCTGGATATTTGCTGTGTTTACAGAATATGTAGATATTTATCAAAAAGATCTCATGGTGCTCTGTGCAGCAGGGATTGCAAGCATAAAAGCAATGTTTAACCCAATGAATAAAATAATTATTTTTCCCCCTTTTATGGTCTGTCACTGTCACATTTTTAAAAGGTGTGAATCTCTTTTGAGTCCCCTCACTAAATTTGCAAAATGAGAGCTTTAACAATAATTTCCATTAAGCTGTGAAACTTGGTGCTATGTTGGAACTCAGTTATGTGTTTTATGATGGATGTACTTCAATAAATTTACTTAAAAATGTGGTTGCTAGTCATGAAAGGAAAAGCTGAATATTTTTTTATTCATGGTCAAATTTTATGTGGAGGGGAAGTGCAGAAAGCAAGTTGCCACTGTTCTTTAGAAATACAACCGTTTTTCTGCAAATACACTTAATTTAAATATTTGTTTAAAATTTTTGTCAAACTTTTTAACAGATTTTTTTAAAAGTCTCATACAGAAGAAAGGCTTTGCATTTTGGGAAGCCACAAGAACAATATCTGAAATTCAGAGAAAGAAATACTTCAGTCTTGAATAATGTCCCTAAAAAACACAGCAAAATTTTCTCACAAAAAGCTTTGTCATGAATGAATGACTCACGAGTTTTAGTGTCATGTATTTGAATATCCTAAAATGAATAAGTGCATAATGCATTACTGGACATGTTAAAAGCAGTAAATAAAGGTGTTACCCTGCTACCTATACGATACTTTTTTTCTTCCATTTTTGATAGATTCAAACTGGCAGAGAATAGTATTGGATTGGATACTGGGAAGGAATTGTTCCCTGGGAGGGTGGGCAGGCCCTGGCACAGGGTGCCCAGAGCAGCTGGGGCTGCCCCTGGATCCCTGGCAGTGCCCAAGGCCAGGTTGGCCATTGGGGCTTGGAGCAGCCTGGGACAGTGGAAGGTGTCCCTGCCCATGGCAGGGGTGGCACTGGATGAGATGTTGCCTCTTCAGCTCTGCCTGGTAGGTGTTTCCTGCTTTGCAGGTGCATTGAACACCACAGTTCCCAGCTACCATGGAGCTTGTTCTTTAGGAGAGGAGTGGGTTAAAGCAAATTTCTTTGTTTTGAATTGTTGTTTCCTCTGGGATGTGTTTGTGCAAACACGAAGTAATTGGTAAAACCATAATCAGTAGAACTGCACGGACATGGTGCTGATGGCAGGAGGGTATGGAAGAGCACAGATGTTTGCACAGTCCCACACTTGCTGCTTGTGGCAGGATCAACAGATGTTTCTTGAAAAACTAAGTGAAATGTTCAAAGATTTATGGTAGGTCTTCGTTTTTAAGATACATTCTACAGTCCTGAGATGTCCCAAGAAAATTCCCTCTCTTGAGTAAAACATTTTCCGTGTGCCCACATTGATTTCTAAAGTACTTACTGATTAGAGCACAAACATTTACAGTAAATAAGTTATCTGTGAATTCAAGTAGGGGTTTTGTCTTTAAACAGCTTGTGCTTTTAACACATTTCTTCTCAAGCCATAATTATCCAGTAAGTCATTTCACGATTCTTGTTCCCAAGACAAGCAGCACACTGTAACAGTTCATGTTCAAGGAGCCAGGAGCAAGCTTGTGATTAGTGCTGGAGCTCTGGTTGTTGTCAGGTCACGAGAAGAGAACTCTGCTCCGGAGTGATTGACGTGAATGTGGTGGGCAGCTGAAGCTCTGGGAATGTCTTCATCCTCCTGAAACAAAGTACAAACTCTAGAGCTGATGCTCTGTGGGCTACTCCTCATTTCATGCCTTAGTCTGAGGAGAGGTCAGACTGGTGAAATAATCTAACAATTATAACTGCTATGCTTTCTGCCTTTGGGGAAAGGGAACTCCTTTTATATTCAGTATTCCTGGTGCAATGAAACAAGCTAGAAAATTGGAAGTGCCTTTGGAGGGAATCCGTTCTTATCCTTGCTGTTCTACGCTGAGAAAACATTTGCATGGGGAATAAAACCTCACTGTATTGCAGAGCCTGATGCAGTCCCAGAAGATGTGGGGAAATCAGGAAATGCCTTCCTAAAGAAAGAGATTTCCCCAGCGTACACAAAGTGTAAAAGGTAGCAGATAGTGGTGGTGTTTAAGCAAGCACATTTTTTAACTTCAATAACGTGAGTAGTGCACAATCTAAGAGTATTAAGCTTATTTGCACATAAATATATATACATATATATGTGTGCCAATGTGTGCACATGTACATAACGTAAAAAATATGAAGTGTGCTGATTAGTCTAATTAGGTTACAGTGATAGGTGTCTTTAGCAGGTGGAGGTTCCATGAAATAAATCTCATTTCTCCTCTAACTGGCTGGAATTTTCTTAACTCTTTCTTAATTTATCTTCCTGTTCATAAGAGCTAGAACTCAGTACCGCAGAACTAGAGACAGAACATCAGATGTTTGAAGTGACATCCCTTCTTGTACCTGCTTCTACATTTATTTATCTTTTATGCAGTGCATGTGCTCAGAATTAAGCTTTTTACAAGATTTTACCTGGGAAAATGTCTTGTCTTTAAAGAGTGAAGGCCAGAAGTGTTTCCTTTTTGTTGTTGCCCGCAGGTCAATTGCACTTAGTTTAATTTGGACCCCAAAGCTTCTCTTGACTAAACATCACAATATAAAAATCCAATTGTATTTTTGATAAGTGGAATCAAATATATTTAACATTATTTGGGCCCCGATGCAAAATTTAAAAGTATACTGTGAAAACTACTGGTCCTCTTTCTTGAGCCAAGTGACAAACATGAACCTGATATCAGAAGGAAAAAACTGCAGAGGAATTGTGCACTTTCAGGTAAAGTAGTTTCTGTGCAGAGGATCCCATTCCCATTCCTTTAATTCAGGAAGAATTTCTCTTCATAACAAGGCAGAAGGGTCACATGCACTTTTCCAAATAAACTCTCTATGGGGATTCATTATTAGCAGTAAGAAGGGAGAACAGTATTGTGTGGAATCCCAGAAACAAATAAAAATGCTTTATTTTATTACAGATTCCTTTAGCTTTATTATTATTATTATTATTACTCCTAGGCTAAGCTTTTTTTGATTGACTCCCTGACTGAGCTCAGATTTAGTTTGATGCATTTTCATCTTTGTCATTAATACAAGCACAGGTGATAGCTGTGAGACACTTTCTAGAGCTGATACCCTGAACACTTCTGTAGTAATTTAGAAAAGTGATTATTCTGCTCTCTGCCTCAATCTTGTTGCAGTCCAGTGTGCCCAAAAAACCCCAAACATGTATTCCTGGCATGGTAATAACTGGAGGTGGACATAAGTGCTTCTGATCATTAAAAGAGGTTTTTCTGTACACTTCTTACAAAGAACTGAAGTTAAATACATTGGGTTTTTTTATATATTGTGTTAGATTTAGAGTCCTCTGATCTCAGTGGAGAAATTCCCATTTTGTTTAGTGGATTTTAGATGTAGCCTCTCATAGGAAGATCTACTGCAATTTTTTCCTCTTTAAAATATTGTGTGTGAGCCTTATTCCTTCAAGAAAATGCATGAAGAAATGTCTCTTCCTTTTGTCATACAAGTTTAAGACAGAGTTTCTTTACCTCTTCATCTGCTTAGCAAATATTTTACCTGATATTTTTCAGAGAGGAAAAATATTACTTTTTATGGAAATTAGTAATGTTCAGCTAGGATACATTAAATATAGGTAAAGTGGGGCTTGGTTAGACTTATATACAAAATGTCTCTATTTCAATTTCAAGTGATAAAAAATTCTATTTTCTGTTAGAGCATGCTGTGTATGTGTACAAATTACAATTCTACTTTCAGTAAGTGGAATATAATAGTTATTTATTTGGTAGGATTAAAGCACAAAGATATATATAGAAAAATGTTATTTTATCATTTTCCACTGTTTTTTTCTTCATGTTCCCTCTCTGTCTGAGAAGTATATCAACCCTCTCATATTTTATAATTATGCCTGTAGATCAAATGGCTGTGGGACTGTGATGTTGCAGAGACTTGAGGAATGTGCCCAGTCGATAACAATGGTGCTTGTACATAAAAGACAATAAAACAGGTGATAAAGCACAATCTGTTTGCTCAGTGTTGTTGATACCTTGATCAGGATGTGAAGGGAAACATTTCATACTGGTTTAGTTTCCTGTTCAATAGAATTTAGAACAAATATTTCCTCAAAAGGGAAAGGCTTAACTTTCTCATTCAATCATGTTTGATGTGTGTTCTAAGGCAATTAAACAAAGGAGATCCACACAGCCTGAAAGTACCTGAAGCTGCCAATGTTCATGTTTGAACAACACAGAGAGTGATGCAGGTTTGATGTTCAGAGCACATGAACACCAATGTGCAACAAAAAGTTTGTGTTTTCCTTAAAATTCTGCTCAGTTGTTCAGAATCTGGTGGAAATCTGGTTTTGGTAATTGGGCAGTTGTAGCTTTTTTAAGAAACAGAAATCATAAATAGGATCAGTGCACTTTAAAGACCTAGATTTTGTTGTAGTTGATGGCTCCTTGTGTTGGACTTAGCATAATTCAATTACCTGTGTAAATTGTATGCTCTGTGCTGGAGACTGCATTCTCCTGCTGCCACTGAGTACGAGGCACCAGGGGGGATTTGCTGCAGCATGAATCTTCAACCAGCACGTGGGATTTAAGGTGATGCTGTCTCTGGCTGTACCCCACCTGTGTCAGAACAGGCTGGCTGAACCTCATGGACTGTCCAAGTAGAGAACTTTTTTATCTCAGCTCTGTTTGCCACTGACTCTAAATTCTAAGTCAAGTGTAAATACTAAAATGTTCATCAAGAAGCAGAATATTGTTTGTAATGTACACAACGTGCTGCGAGCTGATGCAGTGTAAGAAGTTCAGAGATGTGCTGTGGCTGGAGAGGAACAAGTATTATATTATTATAAATTATATTTCCTTCCTCTAGAGAGATACAGAGGTGAGCTGAGCAGCAGTTTTGTACCACTAACAACATTTTCATCATGATTAGAAAAAATTAAATGTATGAAACTGCTGTTATTAGACTGATCCCAGATCTGAGCAAGAGAACAGTGAGATGGATGGAGGGAGGACTGATGTACCCTGTTGATGTGATTCTCCTTTCCTTTGGTATGGCAAAGGACTATTCTGGCTTTATGCAGAGAAAAAGAGGAAGCACTTTGGAAAGATCATGAAAATCACATTTCTAGGCTTCCAAAAACATAACAAGGTTTGTGTCAATTGAACGTTGTCAATGAAGGCAGGTTTGAGGACAAGTAAAGACAGGGAAGTGCTGCTGCTGTGGATCTCCACAGGTCCAAGCAGGAGAAGAAGTGTGATAGTCATGGATATCTCAAGGCTGGTGCTGCTGCTGCAGTTTCCATGGTGGGAAGGCATAGTCTCTGCTGACCATGTTTGCAAATGAAACTCCAGAGTACCTGGCTGGATTTTTTTTTGTTTTGTTTTATCTGGACCCCTACATTGGTCTGCTTCATCTCCCCAAGGGTCAGCCTGTTCTGCTTCAGAATCCTCAGGATTTTCTGGTTTTATTTAGGTACAAGGTGAGAGTGAAATGCTGGTGCCTGTTCCATTCAGTTAATGAAATGCACTTTTGATCTAGAACCTGTTAAGCCATTGGAGTTAGAGCAGAAGAATGAAGCCCAGGAGAAAGTGGAAAACTCTAAAGAAAAAGAATTATCAAACCACTAATAAAAAACATGATTTGTTATTCTGTTCAAAAGCATCACCACAAAATTGGTGGCATTTGGATGAGCATATTTCATATTTGTATGTGTAACACCAGACCCACTATCACAGTTTTTTCTGTTTATCCCTAAACCTATCTTTATATTCTTCACTAGTTCCCTCTTATGCCATAGAGCTGCTATCACTCAGTGTTAATGAGAACAAAAAACAGCAAAAATTCTATTTGAAAGTCCTTATACCCCAAACAAGGGATTGAATGTTTAGCTTGAGAGCTGTGTGTGCTCAGCCTTTATAACTAGGGCATCTTTTTAGATCCTTATTATTGTTTTAGGTTTCATACGTGTTTGAGAAGCCCTTGTGACTAAGTGTATCATTAAAGGAATAAACACAATCTTCAGTCATGGAAAATATTTTCCCCATCTTTCATAGATACTCCAGCTCTCAGCTGCTATCATATCTTTGTTTTCTCAGAGATGAAAGGCTGAGAAGAACCCTGTGAATGAAAAGAAACAAGTTTCTGGTCCCTGCCCCAAGTGATCGTTCCTCATATTTTTGCAAATGTGCAAACTGTGGTAGGAGAAAAAGACAAGCGTAAGAGAGAGAAGTAAATAACCTCATCTGAAAGTAATTTCTCCTCTCTTCTTCCAGCCTGTCAAGATGATTAGCTCTGTAGGGGCTTGTGGGGAAGTACAGGAGCCTTTGAAGTCCCTGTGTGGCAAGTGGTGGCTGCTGGTCTCTGTGTGCAGCCCCACCTCCCAGCAAGAGACACTGCTGCAGCTGTAACCATCAGAAGGAGAACAGCAGGAACTGAGCCTGGCACTGCTTGATTTTTCAGCCTTTTCTGGACTGCTCTGTCTGTCTTTTCAGTTAAAAGCTTCAGTTTAGGAACAGTTTCCTCCTGGGGTGCTGCAGGCAGTGTAAACATTGTTCTGTCAGCTTTGGCCACCTGTTCCACAGCATCCCTCCAGTGCTCTCCCACCCAGCTGTGCACACCCATGGATGGATCCATGCAATGCTGCCCCCAGCTCGCCTTCCCACCCACAGCATCCTCGTGGGCTGTGACAGGTCCATCACACCATCTCAGCTTCTTTGCACTGAATCAAGCCCCCAAAGTACTGATGTTTTAGGGCCCCACAGAGGCTGTACGTGGGCCAGAGGGGCTCTTTTTGTAGGGTCTCTAAAACATTTCCTATTCCATGCAGTGATTTGTGTCATGACCCTGGTGTGAACCACACCTGACATGCTGAAGATGAAAGCTCCACTGCAAGGTTAAGATCATTACTCGTGTCTCACTCTACTTTTATGCTCCCCACAGCATGAGGAAGCTTTAAACTTGATTTCTCCCCATCCCTGGTAAATCCTACAGCATACAGTAAGTGAAAGAAAACTAATACTGGAGCCTTACTAACCACAACCCTCTGCTGCAAACAAACTGCAGTTTGTTTGAGCAAACTGAACATAGGGAGAGTTTTCTGCAGTTTCTGTCCTCCTTCATGTGCCTGTGACTTTGGGAGCATAAATGCATTTTGTAGCTAACATCCATCAGAGAAAGCAGAAAGCTCTTTAGTGTTCACAGAATCACAGAATGGTTTGGGTTGGAAGGGACCCTCCAAGTCTTTTTCTACCCCCTGCCATGGGCAGGGACACCTTCCACTGTGCCAGGCTGCTCCAAGCCCCAATGGCCAACCTGGCCTTGGGCACTGCCAGGGATCCAGGGGCAGCCCCAGCTGCTCTGGGCACCCTGTGCCAGGGCCTGCCCACCCTCCCAGGGAACAATTCCTGCCCAAGATCCCATCCAGCCCTGCCCTCTGGCACTGGGAAGCCATTCCCTGGGTCCTGGCCCTCCAGCCCTTGGCAATTGTCTCTCTCCATCTTTCCTGCAGCTCCTTCAGGCCCTGCAAGGCCACAATGCAAGAAAATGTAGAAACTTTACTTAAAGCTGTAATTATAATTTGAGAGGCATAGAAATATTTCTCATAAATCCAAGGCAAAGTCTCGTACTTTTAAGTGGGAGTTGCTTCACTATCTGCTATTCCGTTGTTCCATATTCTGTTGTTATTTCTTTTAAGGTGAACTGAAATCAAGCATCTATTTACATGCTGTTCTTACTTGCTTGGTGATCAGCAACAGCATTGCTTTTACCTCTAATGCTGCAGCTCTGTTAAAATTCAGATTTTGATAGATTGCTAATTTTCTATATCTTGCTTTTGAAAAGCTGTCCATACCCACATGTTAATGTACCTTAACTATGCATTTAGCTTTTACAGTGGCATGCAGGATACTGAGGATTCTGTAGGGTTGCTCGTTTCCATACTGGATATATCTGAAATACCTCTGGAATGTGCAGCTGCATATTGTAACCTCAGTTTCAGAGGGAGAGCAGTCAGTTTGTAAGTGGCAATAGTGGATTTCTGGGTGGTTCCTCCTTCATCCATAAACTTGAAGTATAATATAGATTTGTAAATCAGAGTGAATTATTTGAATTTAGGCAATCTGGGGTAAAAGGGGAAAACCTGTTTTCAAAATATAAATTCTCTAACCTGTCTTTATCATCTTTAGAAAAGAGCTGTCACTGAGAGCATTATTGCCTAACAATGAGATCCTAATTTTCCTTTCTCTCATCAGCCTGCTCTCCTTTCAGCTTTCTTGGCTTTCCAGCAATTGATTTTCCTACAGGAGCAAACTTCACGCTACTCAGCTTGCCAGCTTTAAGGTATATTTTTCTTCCTTTATTGTTTTTCTTGGGCTTCTCCACCATAAAGTAAGCTGGCCTTTATTTATTTAAGAAAACAGCCCGAAAGTGAATGGCTTTTAGTAATTTCTTTTTCTGCAGTGTGTATTCTTCAGTAGTATTTAAGAGCACGTTGCATTTTCCTGCAATAACTCATCAAAGATAATGGAAAAGGAAGTTGTCACATATGATCTCACACCATGTGTGCTTGCACACCTTGACTGAAGCTAAAACATCTCCTAAAGTAGTGAGATATAGCACTCAGAGATATTAAAGGAAGGAAAGTACTATTTATTACTATTTCCTCAATACAGGACCATTCCTTGAGACCAAAGTGCATCAGCTTCTCCTCTGAACTAGAAAAACAGAAGTATGGGGATGCTGCCCTGGCAAGGGATTAAAGAGAGGTCTGGGAAGAGGAATCAAGTGCCCAAGTCATTGGAGAAAAGCATGGTTTCAGAATCAAGCAGAAAACAGCCATTGCTCATTAATTAAAAAAAATATATTATGACAGCACTGAGCAATAATTAAGCATCTATGGCAGGCAGTGCTCGGAATTAAAAATAAACATATCAAACTAATTCAATATGAATCTCAAAATCAAGTTTTGATTGAAGTTGCATCAGAAAAAACCTTCATTTCATGAGAAAGGGAAGGAGGGTCTCTCTGGGCAGTAAATGAACCTGCTATCCATGGCACTTGATGCCTGTTGATTGGATATTAACACTAATTTATTAAAATGCACAGTGTATTAATTTAACAGAAAAGGTAGTAAAACTGGTAGAAGGGCACCCAGGGATTTAATTGCAATTTTCTTGTGCTTGTACAAACCACTGACCAAATTTTCAAATGCCAGTGGACATCAAACACTGAAATCCAGGCAGTCCTGCTGTAAAAATTAAACTGCAGTAGTGACTTAGAAGCCAAGTTGTGAAATGATGTGGAAATGTTTCAAGAGAGACAGACACTGAAACACTGAGAAATTTGATTAACAATCCTGTTTTGGCTCTTTGTTTTCAATTGTGCCTCCTTCTTGCAAACATTTGGCATTTTCTCCTCTTTTTCAAGGCAGACCTAAATTTATATGAGTTATAAATTTGTGTATAATCTGTACTTCTACAGCGTTTTTAAACTTAATCATAAATGGCTGCTTCTGGGCTTTCCACTGGCAGTCTGAGATCTTTAAAGGAATCAGTGATAAAACATGGTATGTTACAATATGTTCCAGAAACAGGGCTGCCTACAGGCTCAATTTTGTTTTAGTGGCAGAGAATTTTAGGAATAATTCACTGGCTAACATGGTGCAGCCATCTTCAGCATTCATAATGTATGCTTGACTTGAAATCTTCACTATGGGGTAGTGGATAACCCCCAAATTAATTCTTTCTCTTCATGAAATCTAGAAGAAAGTCAGATTATATGGTAAATTTGAATTAGTAATATATTAATTCTTGGGGACATTTTAGCTTGGTTTTGTTTTCTGGTTTTGTTTTTTGCCTTGGGGTTTGTGTGAAATTTTAAACATTTTTTAAATCTGTCTCAGATTTCATCACTCTTAAAAAAACAACAACAAAAAAACAAGGAAAAAAAAACCCTACCTGATTTTGGTATTTTGAAAGAGAAGGGTGTCGCACAGAAAACAACGACAACACGCTTTTTGTGTAAAAAAAAAAAGTTTATTTGCCGGCAGCAGCCGAAACCGAGGTTCCAAAAAAAAAAAAAGAGTCCGGGCGCAAGGATCGGCCGCCCGGGCAGCCGACGACTGCCCGCGCAGCAAAGAGAGCTGGACAGCGCCGAGGTGAACCGAGATGGAAAAGGTTCAAAAATAAGTAAAGAGAATTGCTCTCAGTTTCTGAGAGTCTGAGGCCAAGCTCGACACTGGACTCTCCCACCACAGCAGCTCGTGCAGCAGGGCTGGACGCTGGGCAAAAAAAAGCAGGGCAGAAGAGCAAGGGAAAAGAGCCAGGCAGAAGAGCAAGGCTCCTCCCTAGGAGGACCCTTTTATAAGGTGTAGACTTCTCCCCTGACCGCCCCCGACCTGTCCCCATGCTCCAGTGGGATTGGTGGTGTTATCCCATGAGGACACCTTTCCCGGCCAATCTAATCCTTGTGTCTAGGGGTGATGTTACATGTGGCTCAGAGGCGGGAAAGTGCCTCATTAAAATTCTGGTTGGCATGGGGCCAAGTTACAGAGCTGTCAGGGGGGAGCTATTTTTAGTAACTGTCGGTTAGAAGAGTCCAGTGGAGCTAACTTAATCCAGGATTTTACAGGGTTACATCAGTGAATAAAACATAAATTATACAGTTTAAATAAAAATTTCCTTCTTATAAACAATACTTATTTAAGGAAACATAAAATTTTACAACACCCAACAGTTAAAAACTTTCAGAACTTGATAAAACCCATAGTAGCTTTCCAAAACTTTATAGAACATTAAACCTTATAAAATGGGAGAATGGCCACTCCAAAGGGGTGCTTGGGGTCAGCTCAGGGCAGTGTGGAGTGACCCTTTTAACTCTTAACATTTTTAACTCTTTAACATTTAATTAACAATTAAAACATTAATAAACATGAAACTTTGGGAACCTTGGTGGTGATTTGACGGAGCTTAATATGCAAAAGTCAATTTTCTTTAAGTCATATATGACAAAGGGGAAGAAAAGGGGATTTGTATATACCAGAGTGGATGGGCAGAATAAATCTCAAAAAAAATCACAGCAATAAGAGACCATTCCTTTGCTACTTTGAGTGGGATTACAGATTCACAGAGATTATAGTTTGCAAGCACAGGATAATACATGAGCTTTTTGCTTTATTTCAGGAGTGGAATATCATGAGAAATTGTCTCCTTTGATTAAAATCTGCTTTTTTCTGTGACTTGGCATCCAATTACCATCTCCAAATCACCTCTGACTCGGCTGAAAGCTGTGCTGTCACTCAGTCCATTTTATCCCAGTCAATATTCACAGGTTTGAGACAAAAAGCACCAGATCAAAGTTTGTAGGCAGCTGTTCCTGGCCAGGTTGGCTTTACTCTTCCCACCGTGTCTCGTTTGTGTATTTGACATGTGCTTTATGAATTCTGGGGCACGAGCTGCTGCTCAGTCTGTTACATCCTGTTCTAGGAAAGTCCGGAACTTCTTCCTGTGCTTCATTCTGCTCCAGAACAGAATTCCATGTCAGCCCCCAGTAAAATGATGGAAACTGCTCCTCAGTGCACTCAGGAGCCAGAGCAGCTGAAACAAGATTTGCAAGGAAGCAGCAGTTCATTGACGGGCAGTTGTTAAAAGCTTTCCAATATTCCTTAGGAACACGCCCTAGGTACCTGAGGCTGTCTGCTCCAGCAGCACGTGGATGTGGCAAAGCATTCCTTTAGTTCTGTGGATGCCAGAGTATTACACAGAATGCACTTGGGTGTTTTTTAAGGCTCTACATTTTCTTTTTCTTAATGGTCTGCTGTCCCTTCAGTGCAGGGCAAACTGAACCTTACAATATTTACGACTTTTCTCTTTCAAATGCAGCACTGTTTCTGTTAAACCTTCTCTAGAAGAGGGGCTACCACCTGGGCTGAAGCTGTGAGTTGAGTTGGTGATAGGAACAACTCCAATAAAGCTTATTAAAGACTCTTCCAAACTAATTGTGCTTTTATGAGCCCCAAGCAACAAAAGGAAAAACCAGCTAAATGGTGTTTAATTTGATAATCCCTCTCTATGGAGGAGTGATGTTCTTATTGGACATCTCAGCGAGCCTTGAGCAGCTTCTTCATTTTTCCTGTCCACTTGTCTGCCCTGGCAGAGCCTCACATCCCCTCGTGCAATGCTTTGGTTTTCTGGGAGCTCCCTTGCAGAGCCAGTGGAACTGTCCTGACTTCTGCTCTCAACTCAGACCCTGCTAATGTCAATTATTATTCTTCCAGTTTGCAAATAGGCCATAGATATCTGATTTAATGCTTGCATTTCTTTTAGGGTACACATTCAAACCTAGGTGAATGAGTGAGCCAGGAAATAACTTGGGGTTTTAATTCTTAATTAAGAAAAAACGGTTTGAGTTAAGACATGATCCCCCGAGGGGAAGCCCACAGAAGAACGTAAGAGGTCATTGTGCACTTAGGAAATTAGGTCAGAACAAACACATATTTTATTCTATTTTAATCCAGATTTGACTGGCATTAAATGGTAATGGACAGATGGAAGAATCCCATGCAGGAGGTCATCTAGTAATTTTTTTTTTTTTGGTCAGGCTGACTGCAAATCCATCAAAATCTCTGGTTGTTAGAACTGCTAATGGGTTCCTAATTAGAAATTAGCCAGCCATATTAATAATATATAATGTTTCTTAAGTCTGTCAAGCAAGAGGATTAAACTGTGAACAGCCTAACTGCCAGGCTGATTCATGCTTTTTTGAGAACATGGTTTTACACACAAGTTAACCTTCTACCTCATCATGACCAAATAGTTTTGAGGTGAGTTGTAGCAATTTTTGTCAATTAATTCTACACCAACGTGTTTTAATGACTCAATCTGAGTATTTAAGAACTTCACAGTATTAGTGATGGTACTGTTTGTTGTATAGCAGTGTTTGTATGGATCTAGTTATTTCACTAAGAAAATAAAAGGTGGCTTATTTGGCATTTATGAAGTAGAGAAAGCCTTCATCAGGAGATGTGAAATTAGTAAACCTACTGATTTAGGTTGGTTGCTTTTCTCTAATAAATAGAAAATAATGTTTTGTTGGGAAAAGTTGAAATTAATTCAAGGTGATTACAATTAAATAAAGTACTACTAGGATAAAAAAATAGAGATATTTCTTGCTTTAAATTGCTTCTTGAGGACTCTGCAGGATAATTTTATTCAGTACTCCATTTGAGACAGCAGAAATGGGCACAGACAAAACTAAGAAATTGGTTGGAAAGTTGTTTACTTATGTTTACTTCATTGGAGCAGTGTATTTTTATACAAGTGAGATTACAGTTAATGTCACTGTTGGGTTGTTAATATAAATCACAGGAAAAGAGGTGTTAGCATCAGGCAGACTGGATTCGGGTTTGGAGGTAGGAGGGCCAGGGAAATTTCCATGCTTTGTCTGGTTCTGCAGAGGTTAAACAGCAAACATCTAAACTTGAGATACAACTTTGGACTCGCTCTTTATGTCCCAGGTGGTCTTGGGATCTGATTGTGTCCTGAAAAGCAGGAGTTTAGGAAGTGCCATGGCACACACAAGTCCAGACCCCTGCTGTTAAACACTCAGGTGTCCCAGCCAGCTGCAGCAGAGTCCCTTGGTTCAGCCCAGGCTGAAGATCAGGGACAGCCACTTTGCAAAAGCTGCTGGAAATATTTTGCGACTTTTTAGCCAGGACATTTCAAAATATTCTGTTAGAAGCAAATTATGTGTATGCTAATGAACAGCATGCACAATTGTGTCAAAGTTGGATGAGATCATGCAGAATACTTCTGCAAAAAAATTGAGAAATGTAACAGAATTTCACAGAACTGGACCCTGACAAATTTTTAAAAAGCTCTTTTTCAAAGTAGTGAAGTGTTAAAATTATGTGTGCTCCATAGAACCTTAAATTATGAGGATATTTTGGTCTATTTTTCTGGCTTTTTTCTCTTTAAAAAAATGTTATGAATCAAGATAATGGTTGGACTCAGTGATCTTAGAATTCTTTCCAACCTAAACGATTCTTATGTTTCTAAGAAAGGGCAAAAGAAAGAAATACTTTTATTCAAGGGATTGATGCTCCTCATTTCTTTGTACCCTGATATTTTCAAAAAGCCACTTGCTTCAAAGTATCAGACAACTGAGGAATTGATTTAGGCTTGTAGGTGAGTTCAGAAGAAGAAATGTGTGTGCTGTGGTCAATATTTTAGCTTTAATGGGAATTTGAGTATTCCAAAGCTCACTCAGACTTTTAACGGAGATTTTAGACTTCACTAAGGCCCAAAGTAATGTTCTCTAATTCTTGCAAATAAATATTTTAAGGTTTCTCTTCTCTAATGTGAGTGCTGAGATAATTGAGGCGAAGAGTTGGTGTTTAATAATTGCAATTAATTTTAAATGTAAATGTACATTTCCAGAGGAAAAATTACCCAGAGCACCTTTGCAGTTTTTTCAAAGGTGAACAGTAAATCCTGAAAGTGCCTAAAGCATTAAAAGCAAACAACAACAAAGGTCCCATAATTGTTGATTTAGGCTGCATTAAAATTGAATAAACTCTTAATAAGTCAAAAATAAGCTAAAGTGAGTACCTCATTAATCTCATTTTAAGTGACTAGAAGCAAAGTACCTGTGTGTTGAGTTTTGGCAGAGGTGCTGGTGAGTGTTTTGTTGGCAGAAGGATGTACAGACTGTGGTGGAATATTGCCTGAAAACTGCAGGAGCTCCTCAGACAGTGGTGCTGATTCATACAGTACAGGCAGACTGCTTATTAAGACTTATTAAGAATGGTTGGAGTTTCCTAATTAGTGTTCTGTGTTCTGTGCTTGTTCCTGTGATGGCACTTGAAGGTCAAAAAAAAAAAAAAAAAGGAAAACAAATTAAATTAACTGAAAGATGTAGGGACATTTCTGCATATTTCTTTTCAGCAAGCGGATCCTTTTCAGCAGTTATTTGTATGACTCAAGATGGGGACACAACGGTTTTGCTCTTTCAATATGAGTTTATACAACTTTGCTGTTTGGGAGTTGGCAAGATGCTGATAATTTAAGCTGTTTTCTGTAATATTCACTGAAAAAAAAATGCTGCTTTTTGGGTTCTGGGGGTGTGAACCAAAAATCTGCAGACTTGCTGGAAATAACTGGGCTTTGTCTGAAGAGGCCAAGTTGTTGTGGCCTAGGGGTAGCCTCAAATTAATATTGGGATGTTGTGGCTGGGGGTAATGGGGGATGATGTCTGTATTTGAAACTACAGATCTGTGCCTGGGGGTGGCTGTGCTAAAGTGTTTCTCAGCAAATTTGAAAAAAACCCATCATTAATTTTTGCTTTTGAGAATATTAATGACTTTATAGTAAAGCATAATGAAAACCCCAATATATAATAACAGCTCTCTTCCCTTTTTTCTAGTGTGCATGCATTTATGATTAGAGTGGTCATTCTTAAAAGCTCCAAGTATGGGTTCTGTTGGGGGGTGCTCAAATGTCTAAAAGAAAGATGCCTCCTGAATTTGAAACGGCTTACACTGAAATTCGGGAAGTTGCAGCTTAAGCCTTATCCTGTTTGCCGAGGAAACCAGTAGAATTTGTGTCATATTTTTTTCCCTGCCTGCCTGCAGGCAGAGCTTTGGTCAGACCGCTTCTGCTTGGCTTATGCCACAGGTAACTCAGTGGAATCCCCAGAAATATTTCCAATGGCCGTTGCTTTGGTATCGGAAGCAACGTGAGCCATAAAAAACCCCACCGAAACAAACAAGCAAAAAACCCCCAAACAACTAAACAAACCCTAGAGGAAAAAAATGTGAAGAAGAAGCTGGAATATAGAAGGTGCTATCATAGTCTCAAATTACCCAAGAAACTGTCTTTCTGTTTCCAGGATACAGCTCTCACCATATAAACATAAACTCTGCTGCATTGTTAGCCCAACCTTGCAGAAGCTCTCTGCAGCCAAACGATGCTATCAGCAAAGGTGTGAATGTGTCATTTAAAATGAGAGGAGCTGGTGCTTCTCATGATCTGTTTGTTTTCAAGATTTTACAGTGTTAAAGCAAACTGTGTTAATTCCTAGTTTACAAATTGAGGAGGCCTTCATGATCCACGGTGAAAGTCACATTTTATCTCGTAAGTGGAGCCAAACCAGACAAGCACAGCTCCGTTAAATATGAATGCAACTAAAAGCAGAAACAAATGTGAGATACTTCTTATTTTATGATTTATCCTTTTAAATCTCTGTGTAATCTGAGAGAATTCTGAAAACTGCTAAAGGATCTGGGAGGAGTAGATGAAGACGTTTATGGATGGCACTTTCAGCTGGAATTACTGAGTACAAATAAATTCTAGCAAATAAATTTGAATTAAAAAAAAATTTCCAGAGCCAAATTTGGCTGCTACCATTGACTTTGGAGGACTCTGACTGGGGAGCTTTGCTGAAGCTCTTTGTTGGCCTGACAATTAAAACAATTCACTGGCAGGAGACAGAGCCTTTCTGCAGCAGAAAATAGCAACTACAGGAAGAGCGTGATGCAAATCCAAGGGATGATCTGCCATTACTTTATTCTTACATAGCCTGAGGGTTTTTTTTTCTAAGAGCCAACAATATTTCTGTCCCCCCACACACACCTGATTCAACAAACTCTTCAGACAGCACAAAGTAATTTTAAATCGTCTGTGCTCCCTGCAGTCTTAGAATGCTCTGCCACTTGCCAAAAAACCACAGCTGGTCATGGAACTGTGGTCAAGAAGTTTGTCTGGCGGAAATAATGTCATTTCTTTTAGGCAATTATAGGATTTCAGAAGTTTTGAAGGTTTGAGCCAAAGCCTTGAATTGCAGTTGCAGTAACAGCTACTGCTGATGCTGTGCTGAAGCACACTGTGCAGAGAGATATGTGCTCACAGGTTTATCTGCTCTTCTTAGGTGGCAGAGCACCAGAATTAAAAAAATAAATAAATATGGGCACTGGGATTATGGGCACAAGATTCCCTGTCCAGACTTCTGATTTTTCAGCTTTTCCAGGAAAGGGCAGAAGCCAAGATGAAGGGATGCCAAATGGTCAGATCCAGCTCCTGGACCAAAACATTCTGGATTAAGGGTCACCCAGTCTGTAGGTTTCAATTTGGAATACAATAGGAAGCTAAATTTTAGTTTGATTTCTGTAATTTTCTTCATTAGCAGAATTCTATATGCCCTGACCCATTCTTCAACTCGTCCAATGTTCACAGAAAACATCTTCTCAATCTTCTGGTTTGTTCTTGCCCAGCAGCACTGTGAATTTCTGAGATGTCCTTGCAGGACTGGATTTCTCTTTTCCTTTCTCTTGCAACAGAACTTCCCCCATCCCCGTCTCCCCCTTTACATCCCCTTGCAGTGGCATTTGTTGTTCCCTGGTGTACTGGGGGAAATGCCATTAGAAGCTTGCCAAGTCTTTTTATTTTTTGATGAGTCTTTCAAATCATTCACCTTTCTCTTGACCTAGTAGCTTGTCAGCTTCCCCTCACCTTCTTTTCCTTTTATAGAATCTTTACCATCATCCATTTGGAAAGAATAAGTAAGTTCCTGGAGTTACAAACCTGTTTGAAGTGTAAGAGTTCTGCCTGCACTTACACAAACCCACGTTAGCAGAGCAGCACAAGCACGGTCAGCTTGGTCACTGGCTAAAAGCCTTCAAAGGGGGTGAAACAGGAGGCAATAAGGAAAAAACATACCTTTGCACAGACTTAATGTTACAATAGAGGGGAGAAGTTTGTGTGTTTGCTTGTATATTATTGTATGTTATTCCATGTTCAATGGACCCCAGGAAATGCAGTCAGGCTTGATATAAACAGACTCAAGGATGTGAAGGAATGTTTCACAAGTGCTTTTGAAACAGAGAGAGAGAGGCAGGAGTTAAAGGCCTTCAGGAATGTATCAGTTATTGCTGCCATTGCAGAACTACTGAGATGCATGTTATCCCCAGGAAATGTCCTGTCCTGTTCAAAGCCCCGTGTGTCAGCCCCAGCCCAGGCAGGGCGGTGCTGGAGGGCTGCCAGCTGCTCTGACACACGGTGGGTGCTGGCTGAAGCCACTGCTCTGCCCTCCCCAGCTGAGCTCTGGAAGGCTGAGGAGACCCTGTGAAACTCCCCAGGGCTGCCGGAGAGGGGAGGGCTGAAAGAGCTGAAAACAGTGATGGAGGAAAGAGTGTTTGTAATGCGTGATCATGGGCAGGAGAGCTCAAAAAAGCAGGTGCCAACTGCACACAAAATGGGATTTCAGTGATGTGTGAATATGTTTTGAAATATGTGTTTAAACTAGGCAAGAGTGTGAATCTGAACTGCAGTAAAGGTCTAAAGTCCCGAGGGTTAGGGTGGAGATCAGGGAAGGTTCTGCTTCCCCCAGAGGGTGCTGGGCACTGCCCAGGCTCCCCAGGGAATGGGCACGGCCCCGAGGCTGCCAGAGCTCCAGGAGCGTTTGGGCAGCGCTGCCAGGGATGCCCAGGGTGGGGTTGGTGGGGGGCTGGGCAGGGACAGGGATCACCAGGGATGATGACCAGGGATCCGTGGGTCTCCCTTCCAACCTAGGATATCCTATGATTCTAAATATTACAAATAAATGTTTAATTTGCAGATCCTGAAAGCTTGTACCCTGTACTGTTCATTTTTTTTTTTTAATTCACAGGTTGGTATTTGTGTGGTGCAATCTGCTGCTTAGACACAACCACCTGAAATGCACTCAAATGAAATTATCTTCTAAGTTAACTTGTTTAAAAAAGTAGTCACAGGAAGGACCATTATTTTTTCAGACTTTTATTTGAAGAATTACAGCTGTAGAATAGTAGGTGTAAAGTTAAGTTACCTGGCACTTAAAGAAATATGAGGAATTTAGATTTGAATTTTTTTGCTATCATGACTGTTTTTAAAAATAATAATAATAATAGAATTATCATAGCAAGAGTAATCCTTGATCTTATGATGATGTTAGACCAGGACAGGTGTAACTGGAAGGAAGTTAAATCCAAAAGGTGCTGTTACGTGAAGTACCAGTGTGTGGAATCTTGTGCAGGCTGGTTGTCACAGCGTGTATTTGTGTGCTCAATCAATATCAGGAGGGTTGCACTGTGCCAGTGAGGTTTGTGTGATCAATGCACACAAATCAGGCCGTGCTGGAGCTGTAAGGCACATTCTGTTGTCTGTCACACCATGGACACGTAAGCAAATGGACAAGAATTTCAACCAAATGAGAATCAGAGTATTTCCTATACACTCTGCTGCTGCATATTTAGTGACAGAGCTCTGTTTTGTGCTCCTGTGAGCTCCCAGCAGCTCTGCCAGGCTCTTCCTTTTGAGTCTGTGGGCAAACTGAAATTGTGGATGTGGAGCTGTTGTGAGCTGTCCATCAGCATGCACTGACTGGGTTATAATAATGCATCCAAACCCACCGAGGGAAGCACCACATGCTGCTCCCTTCACCTTTAGCCACAGCCACATTCCACATTAAAGCTTCCCAAGTGGGGAGCTGATCCATTCAAGTGGGCTTTATGTTTTGGGAAGCCAGGATGCTGATATGTCCCATGTTCAGCATTATGACTTAATTGCTGAGTCAGGAAGGAAGAAAGAAGAGATGGAGAAGTCAGTGATGAGGAAAAGGATTGATTTAAAAGGCCTCCTGCATAAATTATTGGAAATGGATGTGAGCTCTCATTAGGATGCACTGCAAATAAGGAGTTTGCCTTATCTTTACTGGGACTCAAATCTTTGCTGTTTAAGGCACAAGACTAAAGTAGAAAATGTTCTCATTTCCCTGTCTGTACTCCAACTGGAATGGGTGAACTGGGGCAGGAGCCCTTCACTGGTTTCTGTTTGTGAGCAGCCTCTCTGATCTTCCCTCACACATTTCTTGGTCAGGACACCTGGGTCACCTGTGCTCCTCCCTCTGACTGGGGCTGCTCAGGTGGACACCAAAGGCTCAGAGAAGGTTTCCTGCCCTGTTCCAATAATCCCAGTGCTGGTGGAACAGGACATAGTGGAATTCTGTCTGCAGCAAACTGCCCTAGAACAATGCCTCTCCAAAAGCTTCTGGGAATCTCTGCAGTAGGATGTGAACAAACTTTCGTCCTCTTCACAAGCTCAGCTGCACCCAGGTCAGTATGAAAACTCCTTTTGCCTTCTTGGTCCACGGAGCACCTTGGGATGCTCCAAGCATGGTCTCAGTTCTCAGAGTTTTCTTCATCATTCTCTCATCATTATATGTCCTGTTAGGTTGGTAACAACCAATTAGGAATGACAAACAGCATGAACGCTGACTCTTTCTGGCTTTACAAACTCTATATTTAAACACTCTGTCTTATATTTTGATTTTTTATAGCTTTAAATAGAGTGGGTCTATTGCCTAGAAGGAGCTAGAATGAATTTTTGTTTTGTTTTGTTTAGAATTCACACACTTGGTTTAAGAAAAGCATCTGAATGTTGGCTGTCTGGTTAAAGTGAAATTTCTTGCTTAAAAAAGTGACAGGAGTGCAACCTGATGTTTATTCAGCTTATTTCAAGAAAATGGGATGGGAAACTTAAAGATAAGAGGCAGAGAAGTGTTATTGCTAACACTAAGTTGATTTCTATATGTGCCATTAACTGTAGTCTCCTGTACTACAAAGAAAGAAAAAAACCTCCTAAATTCTGGTCTTAGCTCTTGCTACTTCCTTTGTAGAAGTTGAACTTAATTTCACTGTGGTGTTTCCTCTTCCTGCCATCCCAGAAGCTCCTGTCTCATACTTTCCAGTGCTCCAGCTCCAATCCTGCACAGTCTGGGAATGGCCACGCACTCCACCTGAAGTTAATGAAACAGTGCTTCCTTTCTTTTAATGGAATATCTAGCAAGAATTTTATATCTTCTGTATTTAAATCCCACATTTTTACATTGTTCATGCCAAAAAAAATCACTTGTGGAAAATTTCCTACTGTGTTTTTTTTTAAAAAAATCATAGTTTGTTTTGTGGAACCAAATTAGAATTTAAGATTTATAAAACCTTGGAATTCCACTGAACCTTTTGTTGAAATGCTGTGAAATTAGTCACTGCAACTATTTGCAGAATTTGAGATAGCAGAGTAGGCTGAAGTGTTTAGGCTAGGGGTTAATCCATGTTAAATATGCTGTGGGATAAAGACAATTGTCAACACAAATTGCCAGAGCTCTTGGTGTCCCCTAGCAGTTATTCCTGCTCCTTGGAGCTCTTCAAGGCAGATTCCAGATCTGGAGATGTGTCCTGGAGATGCCTAGGGGAGATGACTTGGATGGTACAACCAGCCTTGTTGAGCCAAATGCATCTTATTTTAACAGCTTCACCTCCAGAACACAAAATGTGTCGCTGCAGCCGCAGGAAGAAAAACCAAAATCCAGTACCTAAAATTCCATTGTATGTAAAACACCTTTGGTATCTCTGTCATGCTTGAGGCTGCAGATTTGCCTTAAGCAGCTGAAATTCTACAGGAATGCTCCAAGGCAAAACTTTGCACAAAATCCCTTAATTGTGATCCCATAATTTATGTTCATTTTCCTGTGCTGGTGAGTGTCTGTTCCCAGTAATGCCCTGTGTTTGTACCAGGCTCTGCATGCAGATATTGGGCACATCAAGCAGTGCAGAGCACGAAGGTTTCCCTTGGATTCCCTCTCTTTGTCCAGGGTGGGCTCTTGGGACAGCTCTGCTTTAGTCAGAGTGTGGTTCCTGTGTTGGGCTGTGGTAACGAGCAGTGTGGTATTGTGGGGTTATTCCAGTGTTAGCTGGACATCTGGCAATAAACCTGCTTTTACTGCAGTCTCTTGGTCGTCCAGACCAGGGCTCTGCCTGCAGTGTGCCTGAACTTCTCCCCCATCTGAATCCCTCTGATTCTCTTCCGTGGAGGTGGAGAGAAAGCGCCTCTGGTCCTGACAAGAAATGCCATCCTTCTCCTACAGCCTACACATTAACCCTAAACCTGCTCTTGCCAGGCTTCCTGGAGGAGCTACTGGGGAGACATGAGTTTCTCCAGGAAGGAATTGAGACTCTACTTATTTTCTGAACTTTTTGCCCTCCACTGGTTTTGTTGCAGATGAAACCGTAAGGTGAATACATCCAGTGCTGTGCTCGATGGGGATGTCACTGAAAACACAGCAGGATGGGTTACCAGTGGTTAAAAATCTTGGCCTGATGTTTTCCAATGTTTTACAGCATTTCTGTAAAAAGCTGGATCTTCTATTTCAATATTTCAATCGACAGCATTTGGCATTTCAGCAGGATAAACTCAATTTCTACAAGATAAAATCTATCCCTGATCTTGCTTTGAAATGCTAATAAAAACACCTGTTTTACTGTACACATGGTGAGTAGTCAAAGAGTAAATATTTCTTTAAGTGACCTAGTAATTATCTACAAAACATCTGCTAAATTTCATGTGGTTTGAAACATTTCATGAAATTTCATGACCTACTAATTAACTACAAACATCTGCTAAATTTAATCTCATTTAAAGTCTTTCCTGAAACAATGCTTTAAAAAACCATCGCCTTTTTGTGCTGTTTTTATCATATTCCTATATGTTGTCTTGAAATTCAGTCCAGCTATTGGCAAGGAAAACTGTTTGGGAGGAAGTGGGTTATAAAAATGTTTTTAAATTATTTAATTTGCAATTGTTACAAAGACTTAGCTGAAATGTTTCATGCTGTGATAGATCCTTTAAATATTGTGATACCAGAGACAGCTGAGTGATGTACTGAGAGCACAAATTTATTAGCTCTTGCCTGGTATTATGTTATAATCTAGTCTGAGTGAGGGTGAACCTGAATGCTGAATGAAAGCAAAGGGAACACCAAACAAAGCCTGAAGTCCCAGTTTTTTGCTGGGCTATCCTCTAACAGCACACCCATACTGCCAGACAGTTCCTTAAGCTTCTATTATTCTTTTAAAATGTAACTTCACCAACAGTCAAAATCACGGTGTTTAAGAATATACTTCCCTTACTTTTTACATGGGGCATGATCTTCAGAAACAAAGAATTTTATTCGTGGAGCTGGTGACTACTAAAGGTCAGAAATCTTCCCTTCTGATGTATTTTCTGGATTTCGATTGCTCCTGATAAGCTTCAGTACAAGCACTGAGGGAAGTGAAGTGTTTATTTAGATCACTTTAGAGCAGATCAACCATTGTTATGACAAGGGAGGAATTGAGGTTTTAATTTTTTTTTTTTTTAAGACAAAGGATTTATATCTGAAGTTAGATGAATTAATTCTTACCACAAAGATATATCGTCAGCATCTCCCAGTTAGAATAACAGGGGTCTCCTTTCTGGCTGATCCAGTTGTGCTGAGGGCCTGTGTGTGCAGGTGCTCTCTCCCCACCCCACCAGTAACAACCTGATGAGTTCAGTGATGCAGAACCCAAACTACCTGCCTAAATATCAACAGAAAAAAATCACTCATGCAATTAAATGCAGTATCAGTGCCCTCTTATTGAAGTATCTTTCACTTGTTTGATCTGTGGTTGGTTGTTTTTTTTTCTTGGTTTTCATTTAATTTTCATTTTTTCATTCCTTGGTTTTCATTTAATTTTCATTTTTTCATATCTTGGTTCAGCAAATTAATAAAAATGCAGCCTATGAAAACAAAGAAAGTAAAGGTGGCCTTTCTAATCCCTAAAATGACACTGCTCCTCAGTGTTGGTGGTGACTGCTGACCCAAATGAGTTTTGGGCTGGTGATCCACAGGTGTTTTCTGTGTCCTCTGCAATCCTGCTGTGGTTTTCTGGTGGTTCTGACAGGCTGTGCCACCAGTGCCCTCACTGCTGCTCAATCCCAGACACTCTTACAAAGCCAGGCTTTATTTCCTTTCTCCCTATTCAGTCATACCTGCAGCGAATGAGAGGGTGGAGTCACTTGCAAGGATGTTAACTGTGCTGGAGTCTAATTAGGAGGTTCTAAAGATGTCCAGGAATTACAGTGGAAAAGTGGGAAGTCTCAGGGGGTGTTACTTGATGGCCTTCCCATGACACAAATCATACACTGTGCACGGGCTGGGGGTTCACTGAGCACTGGGGCTGAAAAGCACATCCAGAAATAGCAAAGGAAGCACATTGAAAAAGTTTTGGTTTTGAAAAGAAAACAATGAAGAACAGCAATTAGCATTTAATAATTAAGGGAGAAAGGTATTTGACAAGATTACCTTTTGTTTAAAGAGTCTGTTTTGAAAGAATTGAAATACTGATGCAAATCGAGTTTTCTAAGCACTTTAATCATCTTGTTAATTCCCTTTCATTGGAAAGTCCCTAGCCAGAAGTTTCTCTCAGAGCCCAGCTAGAGAGATCTTTAAAATTTGCTTGTATTGTATGTTTATTTCTCTCCTGTGTGGACTTTCCAGCGAGCAGACACAGAGAATGGCCAAACACAGAGAAAGGATTGGAAGAATCCCCATTGGCACTGCAGAGTTTTAGATCAGGGTCAAAATTCCCAGACTATTGATGTCAGGATCCCACCAGCCTCCAGATGAAGTGGAACATCTGGTTGGGAGAGAAAGGTGGGAGCAGGAAGAGAAAGCACTGTTGTATTAAAATAAAGCTTGGCATTTTCATTTTGCTTTTTTCCTGGAAAAAAATAAACCCAGAAAGGCCTTCACCCTTTTCCTTTTTTGAGGGAATAGTTTTATTGACCCACAGGTTATAACTGTTATTCAGACAAGCAGCAAAGGCTGAAGGAAAATATTATAGTGCAATTTGTAGGGAACATCCCGTGTACATTGTAATAGCATAAAGAAAAGCAATTTAATATCTTTCACGCTGAATTAGTAACGTAGAAAAAATTATAAATCGGGATGGAATGTTATAAGAATTATAATGGGTGAAAATGTGCCAGAGGAAAAACTATTTCTTCCTAAAAACTGAAATAGAATTTAAATTTCTTGAATTTTACGTAAAGTGACAATTATAATATTTGCAATAAAAAAACCCCAAAACCCTCTAAGCAGTAAGTTGGTAATTTGCACTTGCCGAAAACATGCACTCTGCATTTTTTAAATTCCCTAATTAAATCCTAATTAGCATGTGCACTAGAGTGTTAATTCTTGCTGTTATTCCTCCAGGGTATCCCTACACCTTCAGGAACATAAGCTTACTCAGATATGTAAAAGATAATTATCAATAAGTAGGACTACCACATCGCATGTTCATTATGTTGCTTATTTGTTATGTACCTGCTGGTCCATGAGCCAGAAAAGCAAGAGAATTTGTTTTGTTTCTGTTCTTGTAGGAAAGCATTCAGCTTTGTCAGTGGGATACCACAGCTGCCCAAAAATTGGTCAGCATCTTATCAGGTAATTACAACACTGGAGCAATTTTTGCCTGAAAAATCCAAGTTTCACTGCTTGTGAGTTCCTAAAACCTAGAAATTCCTGTTGATAGGGAAAAAGTGGCAGTTTAAACTAAGCAGTCAATTCTCTGTTATGAAGAGCTTTAGGTTATTTCCATCTTTATGCAAATATTCCACTTTTCATCCTAGCAGTTCATATCGACTACTTGGTGGCTTATTCATATTTCCAAGAAGCACTAATTATCTTACTAAACAATTAAAACCCAACAGATAAAAACCCAGACACCGAAAATAGAGGAGCAGTGTGATTTCTTGGCAGCCAGGAAGAAATCAGCCAGTGGGGCTGTGATAGGGACAGGGATGGGTTCGGTGTGTGAGAGATGTTCTGAGCACCCTCCCCACAGGGCTGAAACTCCTCCTAAGGACAGGCTTTGGATTGGGTGGTAAATCATTTATTTGGACAAACCAGTCACTGGATATCTTTCTCTGCTGATCAAAACAGGTGTAAATGATCAATTGCCCTCATAAGGTGAAAATTTCTGCTCCTGAGGCTGGCACTTTGATTGGACTCAGAGGTTTAATTACAGTTATTCCATGAAGTGATTGGAAATAAGTGGTTTCCTTCACTTGACTCTGTCCCTCTCTGGTCCCTCCCACAGCAGCGATGCTGTCACCATATGTGATGATTTACAATTCATTAAGTTCTTGTCCTGAATGTCAAAGGGGCTCATTTTTTTCCACTGGAAGGAGGTTTCAAAAGTGCTTTGCCAGAAATACGAAGTTCTCACATTTCTCTTCATTACAATTACAATTCCAATTAGGCCTTGAATGTGAGGGGTGAACCCCAGTGAACAGCGTAAGCTCAGTTGTCCTTGCCATCACATAACCTGATCTGTAGTAACAAATTACTGGGAAAAAGTTTTCTCTAAATAAAGCAAAATCAATAAAAATATGCAGTGTATTAATGTTTACCACCTCTAATGAGTTTCAATCACATTTGGAATTGAATATCTGTTTTACTCGATGTCTTTTAGTGACTTTCACTAAAACTGCGAAGATTAATTTTCCTTAAGCAATTAGAAATAATTTGTTCAGTTTGCTTAGACTTTTGTTGGTCTAGAGTTGCTCTGACTGTAGCAAAATAACCCATTAACTATAAAAAATTAAGGCTAGGGGGTATGTAAGAAATCATCTTATGCACCAAAATAGCTGTTTGTCTAATGTGTTTATAGCAACAACAAATCAAACGGGTTTCTGCAGCCTTTCCAGAAATCTCTGAAGACTTAGTACCTCTTTTAGTCAGAAAACTTTTCCTAATATCTAAAGTAAATCTTAGAACCAAATTATAATGCCTGTCATTTGTTTTTTCCTGCCCTGCTTAGGATGACTGTCATTTTGCAGGTTTTTGCATTGTAAGTCTCTCATGAATCTTGCTTTAATGTTTTCTTTTGTAAATCAAATACATCAAGTTCCTTCAGCTCCTCTTTATCTGTCATGTTCTAAAATCTCTTGTCTTTATTGTTTCCCTGCAATTTGATATCATCTATTTTGGGATCTCAGAACCCAGCTCATATGTACACTGGCAGGAATACTTGTCCTGTGTTTTGTAGTCCTGCTTGTGCCTCAAGAATGAGCTTGGGGGTTGGGGTTTTTTACTGCTGTTTAACTTCTAGGTCCTCTGTTCTTTTCTTCAATTTTGCCATCTGGCCCTTTTCCTGTTAGTTGTTCTGGGTGCATTTCATTACTTACTCCCACACACAATGACTTGAATCTGCCTTTACCAAATTTTATCCTAGAGGTCTTTATTGACTTTGTTTCCAGCTTGTAAAGATCATTTTGGATCACAAAGATCCACGTTTGCATGTCCTACTGCCTTCTTTCCCCTGCACTTTTTCCCTGGCCCTCTTCCCTGGAGGATAATTTAGACATTGCTTGAGTGGACTCCTGTGAATTTCCATCTTAATGCCTCTTTCAGTTCAAAATAAGAATATTGGTAATTGCTCCTTGAACATATCTTTTAAATTAATTAAGGATTTAGCTCAAGGGGTTTTTTCATCCAGGTAATATTTCCCTGGCTTGCCAATGGAGATTCCATGCCTAGCAGTATTTAAAGCTTTATAGAAGTGGGGCTGTATTACGTCTACTGCTTCTGCCTTATCAGTTACACCAGTTACCTATAAAGGAAGGAAATTTAATTGGTTGCTCCTAATGAATCTGTGTTGCTTATTTCCATCACTTTATTATCCTGTAGGTGATTATTAATTGATTATTTAATAATTTTTTCCAGAATCTGTCAAGCAATTGAAGTTGGGTTGGCTGCTAATTATAACTCTCTCTTTTTACTTGTTGGATGGGAGGAGGTGAATCTGTACAATATTTATATTCCTTTTTGACTTCCATATTCTTTGTTGGTTACAAGTAGCATTGCACTGAAATTTGCTTGTATTATTCCTTTGTACACAACCTCACTCGTGTGCTTTTTTATTGCCTTTGCAGATTCCCCTTTGAATTTTAATTATCTAAGGAATATCTTCAGCAATCCTGCTTTGGACAGCTATATCTCTTCTTTGTCATCAGTGCTGCTCCAATCCCCTGTCCTTTCCTCCCATGCCTGCACTCAGGAGATGCAGTGTATCCTGATATGGACCCAGCCTCTTTCTCACAGAACTGCATGGGTTTTGAACCAAAATGATGCTTCATCTTCTTAATCTTTTTAATCTGTGCTTTGTCTGGCTGTTTCCTACTGGCTTGGACACACATACAGTCAGTTCTCCCTGCCAAGCAACACCTTCCTGTAGACTCTGTATTCCCTGCCTGACTTTCTGCTCCAGCCTTCAGGAAGGCTGAGACTGGAGCGTTCCTGCCTGGAACATCACAAGCACAGCCTTCGGTGAGAGGTAACAGCAGTTCTGGCAGCATGATGTTTTCTGTGCTTAAAAATCTCTGCTTCCTCCTCTCCTTGGCTCAGCTGGCTCCTGTGCTGCTCTCAGTTAGACAATGATTTCTTCATGGTTTGTTTTTGCCAGTTCTGAAGTCTTCAGTCTAAAGATTAGTGATAGTTTAAGAGCTGATCTAGATAAATCCTCTCATTTGAAATAATAGACAGAGAGCAGCTCTTGGGCAGGTGTCTAACTCATTCAGTGTTTATTAAATGTTGAATCTAGTTGAAGGTGACTCTGCCCACGGCAGGGGGGTTGGAACTAGTTGATCTTCAAGGTCCCCTTCTGACACAATTCTATGATTTTATGATTAGAATCTCTACATAAGGAAATTATTTTTGTTTCAAAGGTTAAAAACGTGTTTAAATTGTTTCTTTTAAGGGCCATGGTTTGGTCAGGTTGGATTTGACACAGAAGCAGGATCCTGAAGTGGTGTTTCCTCTATTTCCCTGGAACACCTTCTGTAACCACTCTGCACTAGCACCTGCTGATGCCTGTGGTGAGCTCCCTGCTACAGAAGTCACCTGCAGCAAAGGCTGGGGCTGATTCCATCATTCCACAGCACACTCCTGCCAATCTGTGAAAATTCCATGAGTTCTCATCCTCATGAGGGTGTTCTGGCTGAGGCCAGGGCACACTTTTGAAATAGTTGAGAGAGATTCTCACTCTGTGTCCGTGACAAATAAGCATTTTGGGTAAGTGCTTCTGGGGGTTGAGCTGGAGGCTATCTGGAATTAAACCACACAGCACTATATCATTGCTTTGTTTCATTTCACACCATTTCTTGTCAGCTAATATTTCACTTTTCATAGTAAAGGGAAAGCAAAAATAAGCTTTCCCAAACACTCTGGACTAACTAGATTTGTCATTCCTATTTAGACAATTGTATTCATAGTTGCCTTCTGGATTTAACATATATAGTCCTTTGTAGGTTGTCCTTATTCAGACAAACTTTGTGATTTAACTTGAGAAAAGGACTGAAATGTTTCCTTGTAAGGAGAGTTTTCCAAGGAGATTTCTGTCTCACAGTTTCTGTATTGTCACCTTGGCATGGTCTGGCTGTTTTGTTCTCAAGCCTGATTGAAATTTTTGAGTGCTAATCACATGCTCTCTTACCATGGTAATTTCCATGGTACTACTGAAAAGCTTAGGGGAAAACCACTGCCAAGGGAAGGGTGATTTCCCCATGGGTCCCATTCCCACCTGTGACAGAGACACAGCTATGCCACAGCTGATGATCAACTCCTGAACTGTCTGTGAAAAACATTTTACAAGTGTCCCTTGGTCAATTCAGGGCCATTTCATCTCTTTCATGATAATGTGACTGACCCTCAAAACCAAATTTAAATAGAGCCAGTGTTACATTTTAAGTGCTGAAATGTCTGAAAGTTATTCAGTCTTTCCAAGAAATAAACACTGACCTAGAATTTAATAACTTTTTATTAACATTTCTTACCACTGCTTAAAAATGCAGCAACATAGAAATTGTTGACTGTTTAAAGCACTATAAATTGAAGGCCATTATGCCATTGTGGTCTTTTCACCTTGTACTCCTTCAGGAAACAGTTGGCCTAGAACAGCATGGAATAATAGATATTCTGTGTCTGAGTGCTGCATCTCAGTCATTTTGGAGATAGTGTTTCAGTGCTTAGTTTGTTCCCAACCTGCAGCAGGGGCTTTGAGGGAATACACGGCTCACCTGCCAATTGTGAAAATAATAATGTGATCGTTCCCCAAAGTGTCCCCATCAGAAGAAATGTCCTATATTTAACATATTGACACTGAGCTGTGAGCTCTGCCATGGCCTTATTAGCAATACTGTCCTGGCAGTTTAATTGCAGAATGAGAAGTTAACGAATGTTAAATCGTGTAAACATACTTTGAGCTGCATAAAGTGCTGCCTTTCATAACAAACATGCAGTTTAGATTCATTTAATATGTGTGCCAGATCAAAGGAATTGCCTAATACTACTGCTCTCCTATCCAGATGTTGGTATCCAAATATGTCTAAATTATGCCTAATTTATGAGTTATGTGCACATGGTGATAACGCCCTGCATGCAAAGGGAGATGTGCAGGCCTGTGTAAAACTGGGCTTTGAACAGATACTGGTTTTAAACCAACAGTGAACATCATTCTCTGTAGCTTGCTATTCTCTTATTCTGAACGGTTTTAGTCATTGTTAAGTTATGTTTTGAAGGTTGACTTTCATCAGTATGTTCTGTAAGAGACTGCATTCATCAAGTGCTTCTCCTCACTTCCAGGAATGTTTGCACATCACGGAACACTGTGGACATAAACTGAAAAAAATCCACCGTTGGTGGGCACTGAACATTGAAAAGGTTGCACAGCAGGGAACCATGTAATTCTTGGGCATTTAGTGACTAGGACTGACACGTCAGGGGTGCAGGCAGAATGCAGCAGGAGGAGGGGAACCTCTGTGAATGTGTATGGACTGTGCTGAGAGCAGTTGGCTCAATTCAGGGCCCTCTCGCAGAATTCCGTTTGGAGCAAACCCTTTATCTTGCGGAAAAAGCCATGAAAACATTGCAGTGGGTGCTGACCAAGAATTTTTAAAAGAATGTCTTCCAGGAGAAGAAAATTATTGCAGTATTTTATAGCACCCCTTTTTAAAAAGGCTTTAATTGAAGCACTGGATTCTACCCTGTGAGGGTGGGGAGGCCCTGGAATAGAATTCCCAGAGAAGCTGTGGCTGCCCCTGGATCCCTGGCAGTGTCCAAGGCCAGGTTGGCCACTGGGGCTTGGAGCAGCCTGGGACAGTGGAAGGTGTCCCTGCCCATGGCAGGTGGTAGAATAAGATGAACTTTAAGGTCCCTTCCAACCCAAACCATTCTATTATTCTGTGATTCTATGATTTTTCATTCGATGCCACTTTTTAAATTGAATGCACAATACTACAAGTTTAAATTTAGAATGTAAATCATAGAATCATAGAATATGCTGAGTTGGAAGGGACCCACAAGGACCATCAAACTCCTGGCTTTGGCTTAGAATATTAAAAAATATAAAAACTACAACAACAAAACCACAAAAGCAGTTGATGTCTCCAAGCCTTTTGGAGCAGCAGACTGCCCAAAGATGCAGATATTGAAATGCTGAAATGCTAAAACTGCAGTTGCCACCTGGTTTTGTCCTAACTGACCTCTACTCTGCAGTCTTTTCCTGTGTCTACCCCCTAAGCCTGTGAGTGTTCTTAGTTTAAAAAAACCCAGCGCATTGCAAGCAATGCTGTAATAACTTACAATTTAGGCTGTTCACGCAGAAATGGAGTAGATGACATTGTAATCATTGCAGTAGGATGCATACTTTGTTACAGTGTGCCTTTAAACTATCCTGAGGAAGGTTATTCATGCTACACCAGCCAGGGATCGTTTTTGTTAAACAAGAAAAATAAAACTGCTAAGTGCTAGATCATTTAGGTGGCTGCAGAGCTGAAGCCTGTCTGAGTGTTCTGCAGGCTCTGCTGGAGAACACGATATTTTTATGTGGCTTAAAAATTCACACCCTGGCTTGGGAGCTTCTCAAACCAAATAATGGCTCTGAGGAGCAGCACGTGCTGGTGGGGAGGAGAGAGGCCCCAAGGGTCAGCAACTGGCAGTCACACAGATCTTTGCTTTGGAAAATAATATTAGCAGCTTCTTGCTGCTTCCTTTCATCAGTGTGCGAGGATGAGAGTTGTGAAAAACAATGATCCACTGATGCAAGTGAAACTGCTGTGTCTTCACATAAACCTATCATTGGGAGTTCCTGGCAGCTGGGCTTTAAAAAACAAACCTGAGAGGCAGAATCCATAGCTGGGAAATTTTCCTTTTAACAAGGGATTTTCCAAGTAAAAGGGATGGACCTACTACATGGAAAGAAAAACTCTTTTCTTACTCACAGAATGGGAATAGATAATCTCTATTAAAATGACTTATTTGACATTTTAACCTGATATTATACTTACACATCTTAAGTTTTAGAAGATTTATTAATCCTTTCAGTATAAAACTAACAAATAAATCAGAAATTACAATACTTTAAATTTAATTTTTTGTTTAAAAAGCCTCACTCAATATAATTTCCAGATTTCCCTGTATGAGGGAATATTATCTTCTTGCACTTTACACAAAATTGCTATCTTGTGGGTTTTTGACATTTTAGTAAGTGAAAGGAAATTGAATATTAATATTTATCAAACAGCTTTAGTTACAAAATGTTCATATGGTCAAAATAAGATGATGTGTTGATTTTTTTTCATGCATTAGACATTTTATATTAGATATATATTGTGAGATCTGAGCATTTTATTTGCTATGTTTTGCATATAGCTAA
Source organism: Dicrurus megarhynchus (assembly GCA_013399195.1). Lineage (NCBI taxonomy): Eukaryota > Metazoa > Chordata > Aves > Passeriformes > Dicruridae > Dicrurus > Dicrurus megarhynchus. Next base: position 96,782 of record VXAD01005465.1, on the reverse strand, counting down.
TGTAGTTTTTTTTAATTAGCTCAGTCTCCTTTATACTTTGAAACATTCCTCTGATTGTGGGATGCTTTTGGGGTGTTTTTTCAGTAGGAGGCTACCCACAGTCTTGGTGCTCTGCAAAATGAGTTCTATTTGTACAGTTTTATTAATACAAATTATGAAATGAAAGTAGAATGTGAAAAGATGTCATGTTCTATTGCAATTTTTTACTTGGATTACAAGAAATCACGTGGCAAACCAAATCACACCTAATGACAGGTAGGATAGTATAAAGAGTAAAAGCACGTGTACAGAACATGAACCAAGCTGATGAAACTACTGGGAAATTGTGTGAAACTCGGAGGACTCACGTTGTGTAAAATTCATGTGTCGTTTGAAGCCAGAAATCCACATGGACTGCGGGGTGGGACAGTCTCACTGGGATCCCTCAGGACTGAACGGCTCACAGTGAATTCGTGATGCAGACTCCGGTGTTCCTGCCTTTTGAAGTGCTTGGGATTCTCCAGGGGCCGTTTAACTGTTTGCTTTCTTCCAGGGCTGGTTCTTCCATTGGTGGGGCCACCTGGCAAGGAATCACTCTGCCCTCCTCAGAGGCTGCACTGATTTTGTTAAGGTGCAGAAAACTTGTGTTTAACCAGTAAAATGATTTTATATGAAAGGTTAGAGCCTGCTAGCAGCAGCGATGGAAACACAGCCTCCAAAGAGCAGGAGGAGCAGGAGTGCCCCCATGGCAGTGCCAGTGTGAGCCCGGCAGGGACAGGCGAGTCCTGAGGGCTCTGAGGGAGGTGGCTCAGAGGTGTCTCCAGAGCTGCTCCAGCTAGAGCCCATCTCTCACTCGCACTGCTGCTGGTATTCCAGCTCCCCAAATGAAAGCTGTGTTTAATATCCTTGTCCATGTCCCAATCCTGGCCCTGGTTTCCAAAGAGGTGACCTCTGCGTAGGTGCTGTGCCCCATCTCCACAGTGACACACGCTGTGTGAACCACTTCTACCCTTCTGCTTTCATTCCCATTGGCTTTCATCTCTATTTTCTATTCTTACTAGTGTTTAGAGTCTTTCACTGTTCCATTCTTACCTTAGATAAGCAAGACCAGGGTAGTGCACATCCCCTGTGCTGGCACTGCTGAGGCTGCACCTTGAATCCTGGGATCAGCTTTGAGCCCCTCATGGCAAGAGAGACCCTGAGGGGCTGGAGCGTGTCCAGGGAAGGGAACGGAGCTGGGAAGGGGCTGGAGCCCCAGGAGAGGCTGAGGGAGCTGGGAAAGGGGCTCAGCCTGGAGCAAAGGAGGCTCAGGGGGGACCTTGTGGCTCTGCACAAGTCCCTGACAGGAGGGGGCAGCCGGGGGGGTCGGGCTCTGCTGCCAGGGAACAGGGACAGGAGGAGAGGGAACGGCCTCAGGCTGGGCCAGGGGAGGCTCAGGGGGGACAGCAGCAGGAATTTCCCCATGGAAAGGGTGCTCAGGCCTTGGCAGGGGCTGCCCAGGGAGGGTTGGAGTCCCCATCCCTGTCAGTGTTCACAAAGCAGGAGGATACTCGAGGACATGGTTCAGTGGTGAGCATGGCAGCAGGGCTGGGTTGATGTCAGAGGCCCTCTCCAACCTAAGTGATTCGATGGTTCTGCCCAAGTTTAAGCTTACAGGGTTGGAGGTGGCTTGGGCCTGAGTTCTCATGCTGCAGTTAAGCCCGTTTCACTGGAGAGGGAGACTGGCTTCCTGTGAGAACAGGGTGTGCTCAGAGAGTGTGGCTTTCTACAGGGTAACCCCTAAAAGTGTGTTTTGTCTCGGCACACCACCCCTGTGCCTGTTCTCTCCTGCAGCTCCTCAGGGATGTCTTGTGTGGAGAGGCAACGTGGATGAGGGAGTGCCTGGGAATCCAGCCTGGATAATGTGCCTCACCTACCACCCAGAGAACCTGGACCAAAGTGCCCAAAGAACTGGGCACTAAGAAGTATTGCTGCTCTTGGGCAGAGGCCCAGGAGATCCAGAGTTTTGTGGTTCATTTCGATTTTCAACTTCTATTCATAATGGGGAAAACTCGCTGAAGTTACTGTATCATTTCTGGTACTCAGAGTCAGAGTAGTAATAATAATATACTTGTTGTATTTGTATTTAACTCGTCTTTGAGTAAGAGAAATTATTTTAGATCTTTATTTATTTATATTTACCATTTGGGTTAGAAGTCAGTGACCACACTGCTGACTGTGGATATGCATTATGCAAAGCCACTGTATTTTTCAGTATTTTTCTTTCTCCTTCCTGACTGTTTCTGTTTGACTCATTGCACCTCTTGGTCTGCATTTCCTAGCTGGAAGGATGGTGGGGATATTCATCATGGAACAAGGTTTGGGGGAGAAAAGGGTATCAACTTGAATATTTGAATATATTTCTTGAATGTTTTTACTTTGTTTCTTCACTGCCTTATTTTCTTTCTTTGCTGCTTGTTATATGGGAGCTTCTTGATTTAGTTTTGCTTTTCCCTTCAATGCTCTTCTCAAAGGCCTTCCTGTTAAATCATTCTGCTTTGTTTTTCTTCATAAATACTCTCTTAGCAGCACTATTGCTGCATTCTGGTATTTCATGAGTAAATTGCTCATAATTCCTTTAGATCACTTTTAAGGCACTTAACAAGAACAGTGGAATCAGCTGCTCCCTTTCAGATCCCTTTCCTGTTAAGTACTGATTTCCATGGGTAAGCTGAATGTATTTGTATTGACAACAGTGCTTTTTAGGATGAGGCACGTGAAAACATGTCCTTTACACAAACATACTCTTCATTATCTGTTAATCTGCAGAGCACTATCCGTGCCCCTGTTTGATTGCTTTTCTTTTAAGAAACTGTGCCCCAACTCTTAAAAATACAACAAGAATCAAAAGGCAAAACCCTAAAACAGAGCAAACACCTATAACAAGAAAATAAACATGATGGAAACAGTGGGGGACTGTTATTTCTGTGCTTTGCAAACTCAGTAAGCGAAAAAATAAATACAGCTAAAGCTGTGGCCCAGAATACTAATTTGGAGCAATTTTTTCTTGGAATACTTTGCGGCAAACATGTCCCCTCAATCCACAGAGCAGGTTAGAACAACCCCCTAAACAGCAAGGCTAAACAAGAGCAATGCAAATTGAGTTAGCATCAGACATGTTCAGCAAGCAGAAATGTTGACTTAAAAAATGCCTCTTGCACTCACCAGTGAGGGTTTTCCTGATGGTTTTTGGCAAAGGATGCCACGATAGTTCTGAGTTGGACAGTTGGGCTGGGTAAAGGAAGGACTGAAGTCCTCATGGAACAGAAAAGAATTCTGCTTGGAGAAAAGAAAAAAAAAAAAACAAAATTGCAATAGGCTTTTGGAGAAGACCTGGCAGCTCCTACTCGTGTTGCATTTGAAATGGTTGAGGTAGTGGCAGCAGTGCTCCCCTGCCCTGCCATGTCCTGGCCGTCCCAGGGACTGTATGTCCGTGACAAATGCTCCTTCTGTGCGGCCACTGCTGCCGGGGGGACACAGGGAATGCAGCTGGTGTCACCAAACTTCCTGCATGCTGAAAACTGTAACTGCAGAGGCACAAGAGGGGATGAGCTGCCAGGTTTTCTTTCCTTACAATGTTTTGAGCAATATGCCAGCAGCTGAAGTAAAGCTGATTTTGCTTTCTGAGTGCGACTCAGGTGTAATTGCTCTTGAGTGACGGCAAGGCTGCACTTCCTCTGGTCATGTTCCTTCTGCACAGCGCTAAAGTCTGACAACAGATCTTGAAGCACCTCCTCCCTTCACACATCTGTAAATACACATCACATTCTGGACACTGGTGTCCCGCTGAACGCTCTAAACATTTCATCGGAATATCCAGAATCCCTCTTAACTTCTTTATTAATTAATGCTAATGCCATCATCAGCTTCTCATCATTGATGAAGAGAAAAGTCAGCAGCAACTTGGCCTTTCAGCATGATAAGATGCAAAGAGAAGGGGAGTGCTTACTGACAATACCTGTCCCAGTGTTGTCCCACTCACTTGCGACATCTCTGCCAATAACAAATCAGGGTCCTTGGCTTGCCAGCAGGGACCCTCTTTTCACTATGTCTAGTTTTAAAAATGTTAGAATCATGTTAATCCTTTTCTTAAAATCCCCTTGCCGATGAAAGAAATTACCCTCAGCATTTTCAGGAATGTACAGCAGAGGAGATTAGTATCATGTAGGTTCTCATTTGATTAGAAAAAAGCTCAGAAGGCCATTCCTTATTTCTGTCCCTTGTGAAAATCACTTCTGATGGTTGCATGTCTAACTGCTAAAGATCTACTGACACAGACTAAACTGCTTCGGCTAACTTTTTCAGTACTTCGGTAACTTGAACATTTTCCTTGATGTCTAACCCAGATATTCCTTGCTGTAGCATAATCCTCTTGCTGCTGTGTTGACCAGAGACATAACTAATCGCTGTTCTTGTCTGCAGCAGAATGCTACATTGGAAGATTCTTGTCATGTCCTCCCATCTCCCTTTCCCCTGCAATTTCCTCCTCCAACTTGAACAACTCTGGGCCAGCCTTCTCCCTTTCTCCTCCCCTTTGCTTGAGCAGTTAACACTTTTTGCTGTTCTCTTTGAAACTCTGTGTTTTCCCACCAGTATTTTTGAAGAAAGGTGCTGAAACCGATCTTTATGGAAAGATCTTAATGGAAGATGCTGAAAGATGCTGAATCTTTATCTTAAGACCCTGATGGAGTGGAAGGATGACTCTGAGTTTTACAAAGTGCTTCTATTGACATGTCCTACCATATATATAGTGTTTGCTTTTGCCTAATTATTTCATTGGTGACCTAAATCCTGTTATAGGTGATCTTCATCCAGTTCCTTTCCTGCACCTTATTGTTTCCTCCATCACGTTCTTGAGGAACAAAACTTGTGAGCATCTTGCCATGCTGGGGAGTTGACTCCGAGAGCAAATCTAACTGCCATGGCAGCTAATGTCCAAACACTTACTGAATAAGTAGAAATCAATTGACTGCAAAATTGAATAGGTCACACAGCAGAAACACCTTAATCCCTGTATAATTTGCAATCTAATTGAAATTAAGTAAATGAAAACAATGCAGATGAGGTAAGCACAGTGTAACTACGTGTCTCGACTGTGCTATCAGTAAGTCTGTATCACAGCTTCTGCTTTCTTCTGGGATTTTTTTTCCTAGACAGGTAAATTGCAATTTTCAATTATTTGACCTTTTGAGAAAAAAAATAGGAATAGGCAGCTCACCATCAACCTTTTATTTTGTTTTCTTTCAATTCCTATGTGGATGAGGGGTCTATTTAGCAGACTGACATCAATCATCCTTCCAAATGGATTCCCACAATTTGAATGTTCAGGTCAGCCCAGTAGAGCAGTGCTTAACGATGATTACAAACCACCACAGGTGGCTTTGCACCAGACACAAGCAGAGCTCAGATGCTTAAGTCCGAAATTAAAATTTCAGGTTAATTTTTACTTTAAAATTTGTCTATTGCTGGCAGCCTTCAGCTTTAACATAAAGATTCTTAAGCTGTTCTGCTTTCTCCACATGTCCTGGCAGCTGTAATCCTGAGCCTAACCGGGACCCTAAAGCTGAGGAAAGCATTATGCAAGTCCCCAGAAGGTTCTGTTGAGCAGGCAGCCTTTTGGACTGTGACTGTGGGATCATTATCAAACACCTCTCCAGTCTGGTTTATGTGCTTCATTTTTAAAGCACCACTCTCACAGCTGTGGAGCTTAACAGTTCTGATATGCCATTTATTTCTGTGCTTAGCTGGCAGGATTTATCTCCTGCACAGTCTGATAGCAGTGGCTTGGCATTCTGGGTGGGCTGGAGAGCCTGCTTTGTGCTCTGGAAAACTTGGAGGGAGTCGGGCTGGGCCACTCTGAGCACATTTCCATTTGTTCTGTCCAGGTTGCTGTGGCTTCACTGCTCTCCACACCCAACTCATCTGCCTTAAAACAGCTCAGGTCTCATTTAAGGTACATTCAGTCAGCAGATAGAGTGTTATTCCAGGGATTTTGTGTAGTAGTAGTGTCTGTATCGTTGTGTATCCAAAAAATTTAAGTTTTCCCAAAAAGGAAATAATCCCACCAGGGATAATCAAATATGGGACACATTCTGTATATGGGACATTAAATCAAACAGGATTTTTCAGCCTGGAAAAGGGATGACTGTAGGGGGTATAGCAGAGATCTGCTCAGTTGTGAGTGACACATAGAAACTGAATTTGGGATGTTTATTTTCTGTCTTTTCCAGTACANGCCATATGAAAAACCCACCCAACAACAAAAAGAACTGCAAATTCGATTTCCTATATCGTTTGTTCTGGACTTTGGGAGCAATGCCTTCCCCCATCCCCCATCTGCCCCTCAGAAACCCCACCAGGCCCCTGTGCTTTCATTTCTAATTCACCCACTGTGATTTATTCTACAAGAGGCTCAGTCAATAAGCAGGGTGGCAGCTTGATGGACCAACTAGAGAAAGGTAGTTTTTAACAATTTGCTTTTGTTTCCTTTGGACATTGTGTGCAGAAGTCATGAAGTGGAGTGCAGATTGCTGCAGTCAGGTGATGAGGAATGAGAATGCACACCAATATCTGGGCATGGCTTTGGCAACCCCTAGGTTTATTAGCTGGTTAGAAATAAAAGATGAAGACACAACTGCCTGTTGGTTCACTGAAAAGCTGTTCAAATGCTAATATAATGGAACTATTATTTCTGAGAAATTTGATTAAATGTAATATTATACTTCTACAGCCTCACTTTTCTGTCTGCAGTCTCACTGGAAAGAATAATCTGTTGTAATAATATCAGTCTTGGTAGATAATACCATCAAACTTTTAACCAATGGAACATTTCACTTAATAAAGTGATGTGATTATGTGCATTTTAAATACTTTTTTTTCTGTTTTCATTGATTTTTACTTAAATTGAGATGTTTTCAAATAAAATCATTATCTTTCTGCTTTTCAGCAGTCTCTGAGTGTGAAACTGAAGTAATCAGATTGTTATCTGTTACTTGCTTACCTGGGATTCATAAAATTCTTCTGCAAGGACCTCCTTCTTCTGCCAACATTAAATTCTCCAGGTCAACATTCATTTCTCCCAAGGATTTTATGCTTGTACCATTTGTACCATCTTGTCAGAGCAGATAATACTTGTACAAACCTGATTTTATCAGAACTTTCTTGATTGCAAAATAATACTGCGCTGTGAGGAGATAGATATTGCAGGATTTCCTGTAATTACATTTATTGAGTTTATTGCAATTGATTTCCAGATAAATAGTCATGTGATGATCTAGTATGTCCTCTAATATAATGTCAGCCCTTCCTAAGCCTCTGTTTATCTTGGGGGCTGCTGCAAGGGCATGGCTGGGAGTGACAGAATTGAATCTTGATGGTTTTCTAGGTGCATATAGAATAAAATAAAATTCATAATCAAATGGGAAAGTGACCTTTATGCCACTTTTTTCTGTCTCATCTTATGTCCAACTTGTGTGTCTTAGAGACTGTCTCTTGTCATATTTTCTGCAGTGGCTCAAATTTAGTGTTTTATTTAAATTCCTGTTAGTTATTCATTTAATGATTATCTGAGGGAATAAAGAAAGTTAATTGAAGAAAAATAATGACCTGTGCAGTAGCTTTTTTTGTTGATTGTAGTACTGATCGAAGACAAATTCAGCAAAATCCAAGTGTTTGCTGCATACAAGGGGAGAGACAGTCATGCTGCAAGAGAAAATGTTTGTAGCAGCACCATAGTGGGTATAATTGGAAAAGCTCTTATCAGAAGTGAGCTGTATGTCTGGTATTATTTTAAATCTTATCAGTCTGTTTGTTTCAATAGATTTTTGATGCTGGAAAATTTAACTGTAGGTAATTTTAAAAACTGCCTTTAAATTTCTTGCCTTTTAGTCACATTGAAATTTCCATTGTTCTGGTAATTTAGGTCAAAGTAAATAAAAGTTCCCAACTAGCTTTAACTGTGCTGTTAATTTTTATATCTATCAATAGTCCAGATGCACAGATCATTATCACTCAGCAACATCAGCAGGAACAGGATCAAAAGGCAAGGCAGCATTTAACTAAGAGAATATCCCCACACTGCACATGTGAAAGAGAGCTGAGGAGTTCTGCCAGCAATTAGAATCCCAGTGAGGGTCCTGCTGTTGTTACTCTGCAGCCAAGACTTTGCTGAGCCTGACCTATGCACAGCATGGAGTTTTCCAATGCATAAATATGAATATGATGAAATAACCCACACAGGATTGCCTGTAGATAAGTTGGCTTTTCTTCTGAGATAAGATGTAATAACTGCACTGTGCTTTCATGGGAAGCTATTTGTGCCTGAGGAGAAGAGCAGGACAAAATGCACTCAAAAAGTATTTTGCACAGCCCAGAGCTTGGCAGCTTGTGGGGAAGGATGTATTTGTCTCGGGAAGCTCTTTGGCACATTTTAGGTGTCCACTCAGAGTGAACAAAAGTGTTTGCATGTTTAAGTGTTTATGGCCCTGAATACGGGACTGGAGAGGAGAAGGAGAGTGGCAAACTGGGAGGATGGGGTGGGTGATGGTTGTGCCCTTTACCTGATTCTCAAGGGGTTTTTTATCTATACTTCAATTATACAAGTAGGAGGGGCCTTTCTGGATCGCTCGTGTGTTCTTGCCATCCCTAGGGAGCATGGTTAACATACCTACTTTCCTATTATTAAAAAACCCCAAACCTTTTCCTCTTTACGGTAATTTGAAGGAATGTTTTTATTTGCTCTCCTGGTTTCATTTTTGCAGTGCACAGTGGATTATTCATGATGGCTCTACTTTTGATTCTAAAGCATTTATTGTTGATCTGACTTTTCTGTGTGGATTGTGTGGAGAAAAGAGTTTAATTTTTAAAGAGATTTGTCACTCGCAGTGCCATGTTCAGCAGAGAGGCTGCCTTTGTCTTGCTGAATTTGTGCATACCAATATTTTATAAATGCACTGACTGCTTCTTACTGGGTTTAATGGCTGCCAAAGTAAAGTTTCAAATGTTATCAAAACAGCAAGAGAATTAAACTCCATTTGTGGGTTGTCTCAGGAGAGGACAGATGGCACCAGAAAGCCTGGCTGACCTGTCTCCAGCAGTGCTGAGCTAGGGACACATTCCTGGAGAAGAGAGAGGGCAGTGGCTGTGGGGGGAGCAGGAAGTGCTGTAGGAAGAAGGTTTTAACACCTCCCACTCCACTTTAATACCTTCCTCACAGACCCAGGTGATGCAGGTCTCTGGTGAAGTGGTTATGGCGTGATTAGGCCATACCCTTAACGTGTCACACGGGTTACAATTCAAAAAAGCTGTGACAGGAGCCAGGATAAAATTCAGACCAAGCACAACCTGGCATCCAGTGGCTTGATGTATCAAAATACACCAGAATTACTATAGTTATTCAAAATTACAGTCACAACCAAAAACATGTCTTTTAGAGTAGAAATTATGCATGTGTGATGTCCTACATTTCAGGAGGGGTGAGAGAGCCAAGAGTGGTGTAGAGAGAATCAGCACCAGTGGATGCTGCAGGTGTTAATGGAGATAACGGGTAAAGAGGAAAAAGGTGTTATGTGGAGTTGATGAAAATACCTCAGTATGGCCCCTGCTGTCATCAGCACCACAGACTCACAGAGTGGTTTGGGTTGGAAGGGACCTCAAAGCCCATCCAGTGCCACCCCCTGCCATGGGCAGGGACACCTTCCACTGTCCCAGGCTGCTCCAAGCCCCAGTGGCCAACCTGGCCTTGGGCACTGCCAGGGATCCAGGGGCAGCCCCAGCTGCTCTGGGCACCCTGTGCCAGGGCCTGCCCACCCTCCCAGGGAACAATTCCTGCCCAAGATCCCATCCAGCCCTGCCCTCTGGCACTGGGAAGCCATTCCCTGGGTCCTGGCACTCCAGACCCTAGTAAGGCCCTCTCCAGCTTTTTGTAGGTAGTAACAGTATAGAATTAATTATGCTCCAGAGTACATAATTTCAGCAAAGTAATGTGGTTTGTTAAATGCATTATGTAGCTTTAAGATATGTCTCATCCAGGCTGGAAAACATTCAAACATCAGGTTTTAATAGAATCACAAGCAAAATGTTGATATATCCTGTTAAGGCCCAAAGCAGAGGAATGAGGAGGCCAGGTGGCCAATGCAGCATCTGGAGTCATAAACCAGAGTGGAGGATATGAGAACTTGGCTCAGATGAATCATGTTACTGCTTTCAGGTTTTGTATCCCTTGTTCTGTCCAAAATTGTTTTCTTTTACTTTCTTTTCCTCCACCCGAGACGCCTGGTTTCGTAAATCATCCATTTCAAATGGGTTAGAGAAATGTAAGATTGTAAGTCCAGGACGACAAAAATTTGACGGAAATATTAAATAATTAAAATAAAGATCTATATAAGTATAATAAACATTAAGGTTTTTATGAAATAAAAGATCAATTTTTCCCCTCCTGCTGCTCTGGTTGGGCTGTGTAATTCTTGTGCACTCACAGCAATTACAAGACCTGTACGGTCGATGTTTCCTTGTCTCTAACATAGGCATCACCTTGCTCTCAAGTAATTGAGGATGTAACAGAAGGTGTTACCTCTACTTTATCTACATTTAAATCTGCTTTTAGTTCTCTTCCTGAGAACACAAAGGACTGGAGTTTTTAATTTCCAGCACTAAAAGCTAAAAATATACTTCTCCAAAATGTTCCATGATGACATTTTACTATATCATTTAATATTTACATTTTCCTGGGTGGCTCTAGGGGAGATTTGCTGTTTGTATGTTCAGTGCCCTCCCAGAGATTTACTGAGGTCTGCTTTGAAAACCAGAGATCTCAAATCTGCTGTAGGATTTGGGCTGTTTTAGCCTGGATCATTCAGACTTCCCTGTGTGTGTTCACTGCTCTGTTTCTGCAGTGACACCACCCCCCTTCCCCCTGAGACAGTGACACCCAGTCAGGCCACGGCCACAATTTGCTCCTCTCCTCAGATTCATTCCTCCACTGGAGCAATAGATCTGGAGCCGTTCTGTGAGCACAAGGCCAGCAGAGCCCTGCATTTCCATCTCCCAGAGGCAGTGGCTCGAGGAGAAGCACAGGCATTTTATCAAGGCCACCAAAAACAGTTTTACTGAATTCATTTTGCGAAGGCAGGGTTTTTCCAGCTGGATGACAGCTGGGAAACATCAGTAGGAGATAAGGTCTGTCTTTTTTTTTTTCCCCCCACTGTCAGCTGGCAAAGATAGGATAGAGCTGTACCTGCCAAGGGTACCAGGTTCATGGTGATGAAAGGAAGAACAACAGAACATCCTTAGAGCTTTGTGGCCTCACTCCTGCGCTTATTCTTGGTGTCCTTTGGTTTCCCATCAAGTTTCCTCAAAAGTCCTTCCCTGAGGTGAGGCAGAGGCCGTACCTGCAGTGACCAATTGAGGAGTGCTGGGGAACACTGCCAGGCACTGGCACTTATCTCCACACCTGTGGAACTGCTCCCATGGCACGGTCCCCGTGGGACAGCACCAGCACCAGCACGCTGTGGGGTGGCACAGGGGCTGTGGAACAGAGGATCCTCTCCTGGATTCCCCGTGTTTAGAGTCCGGCTGTTTGAAGATTGAAGTTTGAAATTCTCTGTCTGCAGATGCTGGAGTGTTAAATATTCTGGTTCTGCACATCCTTGTTCCCACAAATGCCCAGCACCTGGAATCTCTGCATTCCTCACTCCAGCAACACACCATGCCCTGGCACACCAGGGTTAGCAAGACGTCTGTCTATTTTATTTCAACACAAAGGCTTTAAATTAAACTCAAATATCTGGAGTGAGTTTCAGAAACACTTGCTTTTTCTCCTAAAATTTTTGACAGGTAAATCAACCTTCTGGAGCTCTAAATATGGTGTCAAATATTTAAATCTAGCAAAAAAAGAAACAAGAATGTTGCTTCTTAAGTAGGATTTGTCTCAGGGAATTACTAAGCACTGAACCAAACCCCCAAACAGGGGGTCACCTCTCTCTTTTATGCTTTGCCAGGAGGCAAATGTTAGAAGATAAAATGGGAATATGACAATAAATCTCTTTTATCTGCTGATAGGAGAATTTGCAGGTAGGTAAAAAGGCACACCCTGAATAGCATCTTGCATAGATTTGTGTCAGAGAGGATACAATGTGCGTGCATATTAATTTGAATTTGGGAGATGTCTTGTCATTAAAAGAAATAAGGAAATTTTTCCCTTTTATATAAGAGGAATAGTTTTGGCATGTCCTGGCTGTATCAGGTGCCATATCAGGAGACAAAAAATCTTACATAATGCTCTGCAAGGGCAGAAATATTAATATTGTGATACTTTCCACTTAGCTCTTGAGCACTTTACTATTAGTCTGAGATGGTTATGTTAAACAGCTCTGGATGAGAAAGCTCAAACTCAAGGAAATATACAGGAGCTCTCTGAAATGTGTGTTCTGTCTGAGCCATGTTGGCAGGAATGGAAGTCAGAAAGATATTACAGCTCTTTTTAATTTGATGCCCTTACAAGACAATGTGGTAAGTATGAAGGTTCCTGTTGACTTTTTGTGCTTCGTTATTTCCAACACTGGGAGGATTAAATAAAACTCAATACTAGAGAGAGAGTAGAAGAGGACATGACAACTGGCAGATAAAAAATACGGGCAAAATTGTTGTAGTAATTTCTCTTTCTACTGCTTGGAGTAATGAACTTCATAATTTGGTATTTGCTTTTAGTACAACAGGAATGGCTTTTCACATTTCTGAGCCCAGTTCCGCCTGTGCAGAGATGTACAGGTCATTTCAAGGCACTCACATTGCCTGTCTTGTTACCCACTATGCTTGTGCAAACACAGGCATGGTTCACATACTCCTGTTTCCTTTTTGTCTAAATATATATCTTGATCATAGTTCTGTCTGAAGGACAAAATTTCCCTCTTAGATGTGCACATCGAAGCTCAGCTCTAATAAGCAGCTCTCACTGTGAGAGGATCCCCCGGTGAGATCAATGGGACTGGAGCAGGCAGGGCAAGAGGAGTTATTAGAGGTGAGCTTTGCTCTGTGGATTTCAGAGGACATCTCTGTCCTAGGGATGAATTATTTATTTATGTATTTATTTATTTTGAAGTGTAAGCCCTACCTTTACATGCAGCTTCTGGATGTGATGCTGGTGCTCGGTGTAAGGTTTTAAGGTGTAAGGTGTGAGGTTTTTTATCCTTCTGATATGAAAGAAGCAATGCCACGCAGGAAGGTGGCATAGCTTAAATGGTAGGAAAAAATGTATAGAGGCATAGAATGGTTTGGGTTGGAAGGGACCCTAAAGGTCATCTCATTCCAACTCCCTGCCATGGGCAGGGACACCTTCCACTGTCCCAGGCTGCTCCAAGCCCCAGTGGCCAACCTGGCCTTGGGCACTGCCAGGGATCCAGGGGCAGCCCCAGCTGCTCTGGGCACCCTGTGCCAGGGCCTGCCCACCCTCCCAGGGAACAATTCCTGCCCAAGATCCCATCCAGCCCTGCCCTCTGGCACTGGGAAGCCATTCCCTGGGTCCTGTCCCTCCAGCCCTTGGCAATTGTCTCTCTCCATCTTTCCTGCAGCTCCTTCAGGCCCTGCAAGGCCACACTGAGCTCAGCCCAAAGCTTCTCCTCTCCAGGCTGAACAATGGCAGCTCTCGCAGCCTTTCCTGCCAGCAGAGCTGCTCCATCCCTCTGCTCATGCTGCTGCCTCCTCTGGGCTCTCTGCAGCAGCTCCAGGTCCTTCCTGTGCTGGCCCCAGGGCTGGGGCAGCTCTGCAGGTGGGGTCTCTACAGAATTGCAAAGTCTCTTTTAAACATATATTGAGGAATTTTGAAATCCTTCTCAGAGATCACAAAGGACAGTGGTTTGTGTTCGTTATTAGTACAAAGACATCACTGCAAACTCCATTCTCTACAGTAATTTTGTACATGTTGGAAACCTAATGGAATCTATATGGTTTCATTATTTCAGGGGCTTCAGGTGTTATTACCTGCCTATATGATATGCTCTAAATTGCTTAATTAGCTGACAGGTGATAATTACCAAGCAAACTCTCTTACTTGCTGCACTAAAGCTGTGCTGGTACAACTTGCTCTACAGTTGGATTAGTGGGAATTCTGTGCTAACAACATGAATGGGACTGAAGAAAGAACACTTCTGAGCAGCACAGACATCATTAATCTTACTAATTAGTAATTGATGTCAAGTACATCTTTAAAAAATATATAAAAATATGCTTTCTTGGGAACTGGACCTCTATTTATTACTGGACAAATGCTTCAACTAATTTTCACTTAGAGTTGTTTTTCTTTTCTCTTTATGTTATTTTGTTCTTTCAATCTAAATATTTTAACTTTCTTTCTCAAGGCTGTATGAGGTCCACAGGAGGAAGTCTATAGCTTTCATCTTGATTTATGGAGCCGATGATAAAAGTTTAGTCTCACAGCTTGTCGCCCATTTCTCTGCTAGATTGCTGCCTACAGCATATGTTCAAAGACAGGTTGCCCATAGTTGAATGTAGCTTTATTTCAGTAAACATAGCCTACAGTGGAAACATATTGAATTTAGGCTAAACTTGCAAAGGGTTTGAAAGAAAAACACTGTGTGTGGTGTTGGGTTGCAATTAAGCCTGTTCTAACTTTTATGAGCCCTTGTGGCTGTGCTGGAGGGGCAGAGAGCATGGGATGGAGTTGATGGGCTTCACCCCTGCTTTGGGTGTCTGCAGTAGCCATGGACTGGGGCTCGGGTGTGCAGAAACAAGGTATTGTTACAGGCCGGGTGTGAATGCATCTTCTTGTGAATCAATTCTCTGTGTCTCAGGAAGCTGCCTCTCTCAGATATCACAAAGAATTATTTCTGTGCAAGGTTTTCGTGCTGTAGAGGAGAAACAATTGAAACTGCAGGTGAGTAAGAGGAGAGTTATTCATCCCCAGGTGAGGAAGAAGACTGCTCCTTCATGCTTCCTCAGAAAAGCAGGAAGCAGTATAATGGAGTCATCACTTTGAAATACCCTTCACTGTTATATAGATTCTTAGATATATTTATATATTAACCTCCCCTTTTTTATATATAGCAATTATGCACACACATACATGTACACATTTCTTTAATATATGAACTATGCATACTGGTATGTTAATTAACAGCAAAGGAACTTGTTACTTTTATTGATCAGTGTCTTCAACATTAATTAGTTTCACATTAATTAAAATAAAATAAAATTGATACAGTTAAATGTTAGTGATTGCTTACTGTAGGAGGGTGTTCTCAGTTTTACCCAAAGAGGATCTGTGCTTATTTTTCCTTGGAATAAGAATTCACTATTACTGAAATACAGCATCACCTCACCAAACAAAGACACATTTAATTAAACCAATACATCTGCTTTAGGATCACTCATTCCTGGTATTCTCTGAATTTGTTGTCTGGAATTACTACAGTTAGGCTCTGCCACAGCAGGAAGGTGATTCTTTGTGCAGCCCTGTCTGTGGGTGGGGCCCACTCCTGTCAAAATTATTGCACTGCAGAAATCCAAAACCACAGAACTCTTTCAGTGTTAAATATTGGCAATGAAGGGACAATTTTTGTTTTCTCTTTCTGTTGCTGAGCTCGGGCTGTACAAAGTCCATACAAAGCTGTTTCTATCACTCGTGATGAAAGTGATGCCATGATGATTTTTGCCTTTTTCTTTTAAACCCCTTTTTGTGCCTTTTTGCAGCTTCTGCATTCCTTAGTGCTTTTTGCCTACATTCCTGGACTTGTTTGTTAAGCTGGGAGACGAAATATTTTAGAGGATTCGTAGTTAGGGATCAGAGTGCCCCAGACCCCAAGGTCCTCTCCAGAACACATTTTGTAAACTAAGATAGAACCGTCCAGGGGAAGGTTCCTTGGGGAGGGGGGCTCATTCGAGGCTCTCATTGGGGAATTTTCGATAGATAGGCTAATTAGTAACACCTATGTTATACCAGATCTTTGAGGGTGTTTTTGGCAGTGTACACTGAGGTGCATTCAACCTGGACATAGTGCACCTAAGGATCCTTGGGATAAATACCAGGGTAGAATCCCTTTTTCCCTTCTGGCCGTGTTTGACTCTTGATTTTAAGACCAGGAAAAGGCATCAAAAGTACCTACCAGTGACTTAAGGGACAGACAGCAAACAGATTTGCACTGAAAGAGAAGAAATATTCAGCTTAAATGCATCAGATTGAAGGGAAATTTTTGTTTCTCAAGCTAGTTGAAGCAGAAAAAAGGGCAGAACTACGTGGTGGATGGTGGAGCATTGAGATCCTCATCCATAACCCGCCTGTCGCACATCCCTGGTCGAGACCAGATTGGCTGCTCTGGGAAACTTCAGATTAATGGATCCCTTCTGCTGTCAGACTCGCTGGAGTGGCAGATTAAGATTCTATATTTGGTGCCTAATTTCTAAATTAGCAGCTTCCATCAGCCTGTGTTTACTGCTGTCACACGGGAACACGCTGGGATGTGCACGGCCTCGCTGAGTGACGGGTAATTAGAGAGAGCTGGGGCTGTGCCCTCGCTCCTGCTAAAGGAGATGGTGGCAGCTCTTCTCCCTGAATGTACTGATGAGGGTTTTTTGGGGTATATTTAGCTGGCACATTCTTTAATAGATAAAAAACTGGGAGATTTTTCCTATCACCACCCAGTAATTGCTCAAAGTTAAAAGAATTTTTTTCCTTAGTTTAATAATTTTGTTTTCCTGAATCTTTTGTGCTGTTCAAGTCGCTGTTAAATGGGTAGGCTTGCTTCAGATATTGTAGTTTAATACAGTTTCACTTATTAAAAAGTAGAAACAAATAGCTGTCTCAGCCCATATGAAAAAATATTTCAGTCCTCATAAGGTTAAAATGTATCTGTGACTGGAGGTTTAAGAACAGTAGTGAAATTCCAGGGAAAGTTCTGACAACTGCATCAAAGTGGAGTGAATGATGTGAATTTGCTTCTGTTTTTACGTCCCTTGTAGACAGACCCTCTCAGCTCTCAAGGGAGTGAGCTTGGATTGACTCCCCATTCCTAAAATTGGCCTTTCTAAAACCTGGCATTCTGCAGATAAATTGAAAACAACACACCAAACTTTTTTTTAAGGTCTTAATGGATGCTAAGCTTTTTGGGATAAGTCTCATCTCACCCAGGAAGTAACAATCTAGGGGAATGAAAGGTGAAAATGGGTCTCCAAAACTTACAAATGGTTAATTTTTTTTTCAATGAGGAGGGGTTTCTGAGAGGAAACTCTTTGTAAAATTGGATATGCTGGATATGGAGGGAGAAGTCAGGATTGACCAAGGTCAGGAGACTTTTGTTCACTTTTTTGTGTAGTAACTTAATGAAAAAGGGTAGTTGACACTCAGCACATAGCCAGGATTCACAGCCTGTCGATGGGTAGTGGTAACTCATTTTCAGGTTTAGAATAGAAAGCATTAAGAGGTATCAGGTGCCAGCACTCAGAGGTTTTGGTGTGTCTCCAGGTTGTGCTAATTAGTCCCAGTTAACCCAAACCAGATCAGGTTTGCCACTTAATATAAGGCAGAATCAGAGAAGTTGTGAAGAGGTTATGGATGTCTCCTAGAGATGCTGGAGTGAGTGATGGTTTAGGAATTCCATATAATTATATGAATTTAAAAACATTTAGATTTATCTTCCTAGAGGACTCTTAATATCAAGGTACTCATTTGATTTACATTTTTCCTACTACACCTCTGCCTGGGTCATGAAGGAGCACTTCCATTTCTTAAATGTGCATATGAAATAGTTAAGCCTTTTAACAAACTGCTATATATCCAAATATTAATTACACATGGAAATATCACAAATGAGAAAGAATTGTTTTTAACTTCAACACCTTTTATTTCTTATTCTGCTTTTTATGATTACCAGGAAGGGCATTCAGTATAAGCCCTTGAGCATAAAGGTAACTTTATTCAGACTGCAGGTTTTTAAAGAAGAGTCTTCCCATCTTGTAAAGGTTTCGTACTTATTTCTTTGGATTTCTTTAGCTATGTTTGCTGAACTGCTCAGGAAGTCTTTGATTTCCTGACACTTCACGTTACTGCAGTGTGTTTGCCAAAAATATTCTTTGTCAGAGATGTTGCAAAGCTTTTTTCTGTTTGCCTCTTAAGCTGCATGGCACAGAGATGCCTACAGTGAGAAAATGGAATAAAGAAATTGGTGTAAATGTAATCACTCAGTCATCTGGTACAAGAACTCAAAAGCATTTTTCATCAAGCAGCTGAAGGAGAGTGGTTCGTTCTGAGCAGAATGGTAACCGTTAGGTTTTGATTAAAACATGCAGAATCTGTACTACGGATTCCTTAAACTCCAACCAGAGCTGATGTTCCAAGCACTCCTGAGAAGGTGAATTATTTCAGATTGGGGTGACTCCCTGAGCCCTGTGTAGGGAAGTCACGCCAACATGTGTTTGGCAGTGTCTGCAGAACTCTTTCAATCCCAGCAGTGTGCTATTATCTCCAGATAACAGGAGATCTGCAAGCAATATTTTAGTCCTGGAAATGCTGACACATCCAGGCTCTATTTTCCTTTCCCCTGGTACAGACTTCTTACCTGTAACTTCCAGAATTATAGGCGCAGAACAGCACTAGAATAAATCATAGTGATTTCATTCCACTCTTATAAATTGTTGCCTAAATTGTCAACACCTCTTCACTATTAGTGTTAAGTAAACTGTCTTTTATAAAATATGAGCCACTCCATCATTTATCTTAAGCCCCAATCTATCTTCTTGTTGTTTTTAAAGGCAGGACATAACAGTAAGTGAAAGCAGGAATTGCTTCCCTGAGGAAATTTTACTATGATCAAAGCAACCTGACTGTTTAGGAGTGAAAGCAATGGCTGGCTTAATGAAATCTAAAAGAAATTAGATAAATAGATGAAATGGAGAATTCCAAACAAATTGGAATAGTTCTGGAGCGGGAATGCAAATTACTGAGCCTTCAGGTTGAACCTGGAGGGGACAATAGCGTGAATAAATGATCTTGGGAATATATTTTGTTGAAGAAGGGGGAGGCAACTGTGGATGTGGCTTTGGGATAGCTGAACACTTGATTATGTTAAATTGCTTTTGGGGTGATATGAGTGAAGTGTGATGAAAGAGACTAAATCAAATGAGAAGCAAGGAGTAGAGTGATGCTCAAAGGTGGAAGCAGGAAGATTGGACTTTAATTTAAAACCTAATTTTTCACAGAAAATTATATTTTTAAAAAATGTACATCCTAATAATTAGAAGATTACTATGCGATCAATAGAGCCTGGTTCAAATGTCATCCTCCCATCTTCAGGCCTGGCATAGGAATAAACATGAAGTGGGCCAGACTGAAGTGCCTGCCAGTTCCAAATACAACTTGAACTTAAAATAACTCCAATTCTAGTTTAGAAGTCATAGGTCTCAAGGGATTTGCTGTGGATCAGTTTAACAGCCTTTATACTTGTTGTAATTTCTCATTTCTGAGAGGCCTGGTTTTTATGTTCTGCTCACAATCTCAGCATTATGCTTTTTGCCAGATTTAGGGCTGGGAAACCATCTTCCCAGATGAGATTGATGGGTTAATGGACCATTTGTAAGGGTTGTTTAAGCATAATTGCACTGTTTGATTTGTGCAAAACTTGTCAGTAAAAATATTTCAGAACATAGGGACGACTCTTCTTGTTTATCACCCAGTCTGTGGGGACAGAAATCAGTGTTTTCATTTAGGGATGTCTAATTATTTTCTTTGCTCCTCCTCTCTAGGAAGTCTTGCTTGCTGTGTGGAGAGCCAGAGAAAGGTAAGAAAGATATTTTCTTAATTCCTGTCTATGTAACCATATGTGTATGTGAGAGAAACACAGCTTTCTTCACAATGCTGCTTGCAAGGTTTGAAACATTCTGTCACTGATCAGAACCTCTTGCAGGTAAGCACTGGGGTATTCCAGGGTGTGGCATGAATGCAGGTGTAGCTGAAAAATTGCCAAATTGCCAATATTCAGCCAAGGCCAGGAGTAGTAGTGGGCTTACCTGTCTTACATAACCTTCAGTTTAATCTTAGACTCTCCACCCCACAAACCTAGGTGGGAAACTACTCTGTTTTGAGTATATTTCAAGTACTGCAGTAAAGTTTTTGGACAGAAAAAAAAATCAAGTCTTAGGCTGGCTTATAAATCTCCCTTTTTTCCCCTCTCAGTCTTCTTCAGAGGAAGGTGAGAACAGGTTTTCAGATTTGGCACTGACATCTGTATAGCACTCACTCTTTCTTGCCTGATGTGATGGCCAGCAAAATAGGCATGCTGGTGAAATTATGTGTTCATCATTTAAGCCTAAATTGTTTAATCCTGGTGTGGTGGTACCAAGACAAACACTGCTTATTTATTTTGTAGCTCTTCATCTCTGTCTGTATTCATCTGTTGTATTTTCTCCTCGGGCAGGTGCCCAAATTAATATCAGGGAAGCAAATACAATAGAGTTAGGGTCAAATGCCATTTGTGCTCTATGGTAGCTGCATCACCATTTATAGCAAAGTATCTTCTGTAAAATTCCATCATTTTTCTGCTACATTACTGACTTGAAATGTTTGGCTTCTAAACACCTACATTTAGGGCCCCAATTCATGGAGCACTTCATTAGGAAACCATTGGAAAGTTGGAGAGACTCCTAATTTAAATCAATTCCAAGGAAAACTCTCAGTGGCATTTTCAATGTCCATCTGCAACTTTACATTCTGTGAGAGGATTTCTGCTTTGCTCAATCCAGCTACTCCTCAGACTTAATCTGGTCCTCAAAATTCACTAAGTAAAGCTGGGATTTAGGAAAGAATAATTCTGTGAGGCACAGAAAGGAAATCATTACTGATATTCTAATTTGTAGTATCAAATATAAATATATTTACATCTAGTGAATGTAAACTGTTAAGTATCTTTCTCTAACCTTAGGTACCCATCCCCATCACCCAGTCGTTCTGCCATTGCAGTGTGTTTATTTTATTTTTGTGTTAATATTTTGGTTTGGTTGGAGCAGGTTGGTAAACAACTGAGCTGTGATAACTGTTTCAGTCGTTTGTTTGGTTTTATTTCCTCTTTGGGATAGTCTGTGTAACTGTGTTTGTACTGCCTGTTCCTCAGGCAAATGTTTTGGAATTGGAGATAATAACTTCCACACAACTTTGAATTGAGTTCTTGTATATTCAATCCCACACATTTCTATATTTTTTCTCTACTGCTTCTTCTTTCCACTCTTCCATGTTTTTTTAAAAAAAATTATTTACAATTGCTCTTTGTTATTAGGAGAAAGGATATGCCATTAAAATGCATCATTACATGAATTTTATTGCATGTGCATGGACTTTAGAATGATTTCTGTGCTCAGAAACCTTAACACCTCTCTCAGCCCCCTTCCTGTCCCAAATGTGTGCTATACTTTTGTTAACATACAACACAGTTATGTTGAATTCTGCATTGGTATTTTTAATCTTAGAGGTCACTTCAGCCAGTGTTGTCTGAGGGGAGAGTCAGTTTATTCCAAAGGCGTTGCTTCTGCTTTTGGCTAATTCTGTGAATACAGGGAAATGTTTTCACTCCAACAGGGAACATGACCTAAAAGGAGCAAGAACAAATGCTCAGTTTTATCATCTTTTGTTCTTTCTTGAGATGGACTCAGCTCTGCCACAGCTGGTGCAAGGGCCAGGGAGTTTGTCCCCATTTTGTGTTTTACTGAAGGGGCAGATGCAAAACAGGACAGTCTCAGTGCAGTTTGGAATGTGGTTTAAAGGCAAACAGGTTATATTCTCTTCTTGCTTGTTCTACTTTTAATAATTGTTACTCCTCCAAATTTTAGCACATTCCTTTGTCATCCCACATACGTATGGTAATGATGAGAGGCGCTTCCTCCAGTGCTAGTCTGTTCTTTTAACAATCCACATGAGTGACACAGATTAATAAAATGTGACATTCCAGGATCCAGAGTAAAATATGAAATAAAAAATGACTGTTTGAGGAAAAATTAGTCATATGCAGAGGGACCTATTAAAGTTGCCTGGCATATCAAGCCTTTGTTCTGAGCATGTGTGACTGGAAGTGCAAAGCTAGGCTGTCAGGATTTGTTTAGTTAATGATTCTAACTTGTTAAAATTTTAACCGTGGCTCCTTTTGTTGTGCTTCAAAGGATTCGTAATGCTCTTTATATTAATTTATCCTATATTCTTGAAAGTATAACACATTTTAGTTATTATTTGGGTATTGATTTGACTGCTTGGCAAGTACTGTTTATATACAATTTTGATTTTGAATATGGGGTTCAGTGTAAAGAAGAATCTGCATAAAATTCATAGCTCATATAAAAGTGCTTTTTTGTTATCCACTAGGACACGAGATACAAATCAAGTGTAAGAAGAGCTTGAAGCTAGACTGTAAGATGTGAATGCTAAAACCTATCACAATTCATACTGTCAGAGAAATGCACATTTAAAATCTTTGGTCATGTATAATAATAGACTGAAACACAAATAGGATACTCGAACATCAAACTTTAAGAACACTTTTGTTTTGAAGAGAAGAGGGGAACTTGAAAACAGTCATAAAAGTGCAGTGTGGGAAGGAGCTCATACTGAGTTTTCAGCATGGCACTACCAGGCCTGTTATCTTTATCTGTCTCTGTGTGGAGAGCAATAATAAGAAAGGATTTCAGTTTCTGTGTTAAGCTGCTGGGTAACCATCTGGTTACAGAAATGCATAACATTTTTGGATTATGTTTGGCACAGCCCTGTTCTCCCATCAGTCCCTGCCCACACTACAGACATTTTGCTCCCTGAGCTGGTTCCAGAGCCCAAGAGAACGAATAGAGATGATGCTGTGGGTTTCAATAGTTAAAGTTCATAATTAGTTTTTCTTACACAAACATTCAAAGCACAGAACCTGCTTCTCCCAGTATGCAGAGGCAGGTGGTCTCCAAATTCCAGGGTCATGAGAGATGTTTTTAAACAGATATAATGCAAAAGGCATTACTACCCCATGGTCATCAGAAAAAAGGCCTCTTGGAGCATCCATGGCTTTAGAAATGCTTTGAAATGATGGGTTCAAACCCAAACCAGACACAGACATAGGGAACAGTTGTATAAGGTGGGTCTCAGTAAAGCAAAGATCTGGACTTTCTCTTCTCACCTAGAAAGGTCTGGCTGATCAGGAACACCTGCTCTCACAGGGAACAGCATTTCTCTTTCATATGTGTCTGGTGGGGCTGATCTCCTGAAGACATCCACAAGGAAAGAAACAGCCTTACCCTCCTGTTAATACACGCATTAGACTGTGTTAATAATTGCATTTTTATACTGTGCTGATTGGCTCAGGCAGGTCCCATTCGTATTAACTGCACAAAAAAGAACATGTCAGTATGAGTGTATGAATCTGTGCAATTCAACTGGTTTAAAAGGTGTGTAAATCCTAAAGTACACGTGTACATTCAGTACATGCTCTGTAATTCCTTTCTGATATAATGAAGAAGGAAATCAGGGAGAATCACGCTCTAAGCAATGCCAAGGACTTTGTAATATTTTTTTTTAAATACTATGTACAGTGTAGTACAGCACTGATTGTGTCCCAAGCTATGTATCTTTAGAAATCCCATTGTACTACCAGAGCCAAAGACTGGCTGGCAGTGTCAGGCAGTGACCTTTTGGACCAATCCTTCCATCCTTTATGCAGTGGCAAGTTTGTTTCTTCCTCTTCCTGCGTGAAGCTTGGGACTGTGCTCCCTTTCTGCCTCCTCCCAGCAGAGGGTTTGCTGTGGCAGTCGTAAATGAGCAGATGGAGGCAGCAGCACTTTGGGCAGCAGAAGCCCCAGCGTCAGAACCAGCCACGTTAGCAGGCTAGATGAAGGATGCTTCCTTGTTGATAAATATCATGTAAAGTGTTCTATCTGCATGAAAATGTGTGTAGTTTTCTGTGCAGAACAGAGGGGATTCCAAACTCTCTGCCCAGACTGGCAAAGCACACTCAGCTGTGTGGATGGCCCGAGATGCCCGTGTGCTACGGCATATTTTTGGACTTCTTTTGGATTAATATCATGCTTCAGTGCACCCATCTGTCTGTGTACTAGGTGCAAGTTTTGAAGGAAGATAAGTGGTATACAATCAATTAAAAATGCAGGCAAAATTTAGGACTTCGGCAAATTTCAGTAAATTTTGAAAAGTGAGGTGTTGCCAGATTGAAATGCTCAACAGGTTCATGCAGTTTTCCAAGTTAATGAAATCCATTTCATAAATGCAATTAATACAAACCTGGGAGGCTGAATGAATAACACTTCCAGCCCTCCTTGTTCAAAGAGAGGAGGAAAACACAAGAGAGAGGCAAAAGGCATTTTCGTGTCATAACAGCCTGGGATGGAGTTGAGAGATAACTGCAGTGATTTCCCAGAGACTACACAAATAATTTCAAAGTAGTTTGGCAGGTCTGCAGCTTGCAGAGCAAAAGCTATGTCTATATTTTACCACAGACACATTTTAACCTATCCTGCAAGCTCTGCTTCAAAAGTCAAGTCCCCAGCTCTCCTAAAGCTGTGTCTTCAGATCCATTCGGAGCAGTGGATTCATTGTCTGTGTCAGGCTTGGCAATGCAAGCTATTAGCCCAGAAGTTACTGAGTGAAATCAAAAAGCAAAAAGCCTGTAAGAAACTTAACCCATCCAGTTTAGCAGGGACTAAACCAGCTAACAAATAGAGACGATTTAAATTGCTTCACAGTGCCAGCTGCTTGCAGAATACCTGCCATCCTCCAGAGAGGTTAAAAAATAATTTATTTGCAGCTCTAAGGTTGAAGAATGCAATGAATTTAGCAAGCTCAAGCCTCACTGCTCTTGTCTTTCATGCTGCCAAATGTGTCCTTTTAAGATATTATACTGCTTCACAGCCGATTGAATAAAGAATTTAAGAAGATATCTTCTCCCAGTATATCTGTTCTTAAGTCTCTTATCGTTTCTTAATGTTGGAACACATGTGTGCCAAAATCCATGGGGTAGTTGGAAAATATTTATACAAAATGTAATGGCTGATGCTTTTTAAGCTTTGTTTGACTATCTAAGAAAGACTTGGGTTTCATACTTTACAAAAAAAAATGGAATGTTTATCCACAGACAAATACTCTGTATCGCCGTATGCTCTTTCCAAAGCAGTGGTTAATGACACAAAAAGGATCAGAAAATTGCAACTTTAGAGCAATAGATTGATAATGACCAGGTTTGTCACTATAAATCTATCACGGTTAAACAAATTACAGATTAAATTATTTTGCCCCAGGGAACCTGCAGGTGATGTTTTGTGAGAGGCTGAAGGACCTGAGGTTGTATTAAAGCAGTGTCATGGTGCTGATGGTGCATTCAGCCAAATTTCAGTGTGTGTGTGTGTTCACAGAGGTGTTGATGGATGTTTGTACCTGCACACCCAGGTATGGAGGTTGCAGATGTACCAAGCATTTGTAACGTTTTTGTGCTCTAAATAATTCAGTGTGTTTGGAGGTATTTGAGACAAAAACTGCCTTGGGATATCAGTAGGTCATCCATTCAGTGAGAATCGGCTTCTCCATTAACGAGTACTGGCATGGAATCAATAAAGTGTGAGTTATGCTGTCAGCCTGTTCATTTCAGCTTCATAAAAATGTGGAAGAAATATCCAAATTTCACAATGGTTTATCCGAAGCAGAAAGAATCTCAGCGACTTATTTTGCATAGGAAATTGCTGCCAGGCTGAGAGCAACAGAGCTCAGGGCCTTGGACAGTTCTGGGTGCACGGGGCTTTGTGCAGAGGAGTCAATAAGCATTATAGTTTTCCTGGTTTCTCATCACAGTGTTTTTTCCTGGGTGGATGGTGTGGGTTTTGGGTTTTTTTTTTTTTAGAATCAAAGTTAATGCTAAGAGCCTATATCAAGCTTGCAAAATTGACTGAAACTCTGTAAACCACTGACTGAGGTAAGAACATGCAGATGTTGGGGAGCAGAAATTTCTGCTTTAAGGCACTGAAAAAGTTATTTCTCAAGGGTAAAGAAGAGAAAGCTAAATTAAATTCTTTGAAATATATGTGTCTGAAGTTGTAAGATCTCACACAAAATCAGCTTTTATGTACTTCAGAATATACCTGTGTTCCTGTTAGTTCAAGTGTGTGCAAAATGCTCCTGGTCAGATCAAAAGCCTTCAGCATCAGTATCTGTTGGGCTCTTTTCCACTTATAAACTGTCTTCTGCAGCAAACTGACCTTTCTCTGAATAGGTCAACATCTTCCAGGGCCCAGGGACCACTGCCTGACCTATGTTACAATGATGAATTTCTCGAGTGCTTCACTGATATCAGTGCAGCTCCTCCATTCTATTCTGGTGTGAGAGCAGGAGTTTCACTGGGAGCTGCCTTCAAGTACCCTCATGATCAGTTTAAAAACTTTAAATCCGTTTCTTGCAGTAATAATTAATTAAACAAAGGCTTGAAATCTCGTCCTTGCACTCTGCCAGGAATAGTGAATGAGCAGGTCAGAGGAGATGGAATTGTGGGTGAGGAGACCTGCTAACATTTAACCTTGGAGATTGCAATTTGTGCTCCTGTTGGGGAGGGGTGTCTGCAGAGACACCGACAAGGGGGTTTTGCTCCACTCTGAGATTGTCTATGGATAAACAGAGCCTACCTGGTTTCTTTGCTACCTGTTTTATCACCTCTGTAAGCAGTGAAACAGAGATGGATATACTGGTTTAGAAAATGGGAAATAAAATTAGTTTGCTTTGAACTAAGAATGGATATTACTGACAGACTCCATCAGAGATGATCAGGGCAAAGCTGACGTTACATGTAACTTGACAATTTTTCTGTCATTGAAATTAAAGAAATTTAGGCTGCTTTCAAACAAAGCTGTGTCTAATTCCCTAGAAGTGCACTTGTCTGCCTTGGGGAACCTTCAGAAATGTCTATTTATGATAAACCACTTCAAGCAGAAAGTTTTAAGCCATGCAGAATGCTAGCAACTATAAAGAAAAACCATGTCTGTTTAATTCAGATCATTTTCCAATTTATGTAAATGAAAGGCTTGCAATTTTTTTTTTCTTTTGCCCAGTTTTCTAATTTTCAGTGTTTTGTTACATCAAAACAGGCAAACAAAACTGGATGTATTTACTGGGATGTGTGTTTAGCACCAAACTCAGGGCAACATGTAGAATCTTGCAAAGCATCTTTGGGGTTGGCTTTGCACAACACTGCTGTCAGTAAGTGCATAAATTCAGTCCAGATTCAGCATTGAAGTTATACATTATTTCACATCCATTTGGGATGTGTTTTTTGTGTTGATTTGAACCTTGATTCCTGATTTGAGACATTGAGATGTGGTGCCTATGTGAGAGTTACAGATTCCACTGGTGCTGGTGTCACTGTGTTCAGCAAGCAAATAATGATTCCATGTGCATCCCATCAACTACGGATGTATTCCTCTTCTCTGGTGAGGAAAAGTGTTAGAGCCTTCCTATTTGTGGAGAGAAAGAACCAATTTTTCCTCAGGCTGTGTAGCTGTCCAGTTGGGAGCGGTCAGATCAAAAGCACATGGGATGAGTGTGAGTTTAAACCACCCTATATAAGTAATATCTAATTTTTTTTTTTTTTGTGGGGAAGATGTAATGATTGTTATTGGATAATACTGCAGACAGTGGATTACTGGAGCTCCTTTAAGTACTCAGGGAATTGATTTGTTTTGAAGGTGAAGGTCAGTCTGGGAATGAAAGCATCTGAAGCAGTGGCCATGGTAGGGATGAGCCAGCCCAGTGTCACCCTTTTCCTCCTGGAGTTTGCTTTGCTTCCATCAAATACTTGACAAAGGATTTTTATCACAGGTCCAACACTGTCTGTGTCAAATCAGGTACTTGTGTGAAGGTTCTTGATCTGTAATCCCAGAGTCCCTGAGAAACTCATTTAATATCAGTCGGCTCTGACTGCGCCAGGATCTGTGTGCTTAATGGGCTCTCCACGAGAAAGAATAACTATATTGGGATAGTATTGGGCCCTGTTATGTGCTTAATTGGTCACATCCATGGGCTGAAGTATGAAGGCAAGGAAGTACAAAGCTGGAATGCTTGTACCCATAAGGATCACATCCATTTCAATAAAAATCTCTGTTGGATGTTTTCAGACAGAATTTTCTTTGTGGTTCCCACACAGGAAGCATAGACTTGAAACTGCGCCCTTTAGTGTCTTGGTGATTTAAATTTAGAATTCAGCATTGAATCTGCATGGGTACAATTCACTGCCTAAGGTTTCCCAGCTACCACAGAATGTACCAATAACGTGCACTAAAATAGAGAACACTCCCAGGCCTTGTGCAGCACTGGGTTTGCTGTGCAGTTTACAAGGGAGCTTGTAGAGCTACAGACAGAGAATATCTGTGAACATAAAAAATAGAGAGTGAAAATACAGACAGAATGCTGAAGTAAAGAGTATCAATGAGATTAGGTGCTAGAAAGTGATTTGTTGGTTTTTTTTGCATTGTGTTTGAATATTGTTGAGCCAGCTTGGAAGCTCAGATAAAACTAGAGACAAAATAATGTCACAGATAAATACTGAAGAAATATATTGAGCATAGATTTAACAAAAATGTGTTCTAAACTTGGGCAAAAAAAAAAAAACTCAAATGACATGGCTTTTCTTGGTGAATGGCTTCCATCCCTTGGCATCACATATCCAACAGCCTCATAGTGCTGGAGTAGAAAACTTATACAAGTGTAATCCAATAAAGCAAAATGCTAAACTAAAGAGCAAATAAACTTGAGATAAATCCTGTGACCCTTTAAGAGGAAACTGGGGTCAGCGATTACCAAGGCACAGCTGATGTTTCTGGAATGTTAAATGCCCAGTTCCCTTGATTTGGCACAAACTTGTGTACTTACATGTGGAGTTGAAGTAATAACTAAAGTTATGAAAATATCATACAGTAAATTAAAGGATGTGGGATTTGGATTTTTAGCCCAGGTTACTCTGCCTGCTTTTCTTCTTCTTTTGCTCCACTTGTTTTTTCTCTCAATATGATCCTGTTGAAGAGTTTTCTACGTGAGTGTAAAACATTTTATGGGAATGTTCTGCTTATTTTTTGTGTCCCGTTTAAATATAGCTCTACCCTACATTTTCATGGATGTTGTACATGTCTGTACACTGCTTTGGGTTGCTTTACTTTATTCAGATGAGAATGTAAAGATATTCCTCATGAAACAGAAATATTTCCTACCCTCTGCAGTGTTACAAGAATAATTTGTTAATTTTATCTCTAGAGAGCAACCAGGCAGAGAAACATATTGTTATCAGGCTTTTGATGCTGGCAATCTGGAAAGGTGGATATTGTGTTCTGTTGCTGCACTTTGTCGGCACAAGTATGGTATAGATTTAGTGATGTTTACACCAGAAACCCTAATTTACTTACATGCAGTTACTACAGCAGTTTATGAAGGCAGCCAACTGAAATATGGGTTTTGCATTGTTGCTTCAGATAGGACTAATTCGTCACTGAAAAACAGAATTATTTCGTTGGTATTTTAGTTGTACGTTATCAAGGATGCACCAGTGAGTCTAGTTTCAAACTCTATACTGGATTCAAGGAAGACTTGAGAGATGATGTTTGTTAGGGAGAAGAGAAATTGGTATAATGCACTATTTAAAACCACAGAATTGTGCCAATGGCTGCCCTCAGCAATGACTAGTGAGCGGCAAGGAAGCAAATATAAATATACACATATGTATATATAATGCCTTATACAGTAACCTCCACCAAAGGGAAAAGTTTCCTCACTAGTGTGGATCAAAGAAGGGGACCACAGTTGCAGTGAACATTTTGATGTTCTTTGATATTAGGGAGTGGACTTGAACTTGAATCTGAACTTTTGACCTGTGCAGTTTCTTACTGCCAGTGACAAGTGTGAGCTTGTTTCTGTTTGTTTTCCTCTGATAAGAGCTCCAGAAGGAGGACATATATCAGAGGATAACCAAGTAATCAAATCCAGGTTTTACCCCCTACTATAAAATGACCTTTTTAAAAGTGCATCATTTGCCACTGTAGTATCCATTGATTTCTGCTAATGTCTTTTTATCCTTTAGAGCACCATGAAAACTCTGTGGAATTTAATCCTGCAACTCACACAGGTGTGCTAATAGTTCCTGCTTAATAAGGGCAAAATGTCTTTCCTTACTCAGAAATTATACTGGTTACTGTAGAACCAACAGAAATGCAGAAGAGGAGTAGACTTTATTAATTGTATCAACCCTCTGATTAAAATTCAATAAATTTTAGAAGATTTTTTAATAATTACTTAGTATTTCCTACAGATAAGTAACAATCAGTGTCTGAAATTAGTGTTGCAGTTTAAGAAGATGCAAAAATAAGTTCAAGAAAAAGCAAAAAAAAATCCTGAGCATTGAAAATATGACAGATAAGCCAATGTGTAAACAAGTGCCTCTGCTACAATGGTGTTTCATCACTTATGAAAAGAAACTTCCTGTCTTAAGATGCCTCCATCCAACACAAAAGGGGGTCATAGTATCAATCTTGATAAATATTCTCCTGTGGTATTTCTGGTGTGTTGTTGTTTAAGTAAGCCAGTAATAACAGGAGGAAAAGAGTCCCTTACACTTCTGCACGATTGTTTTCAGTGCCTGTACCAGCATTGCAAAGAAATATATTTTGAGGCTGACTGTCCCAATGAGGTGTGAAGAAAATGAAGTAATGAACTGATTGGTAGCTCTTTCCCTTCCCATCTCACAGCTTCCTATGAAATTCCTGTTGTGTATCTCAGTTCAAGTGCTGGAACTGGGGAAATTTTCTTTCAAGTTTTTTTAAGAAACCTCTTTTCCAGTGGTTAATCTCCTCTTTGTTTCCAGAGAAAAATCTTCAGTATATTCTTGCTGTAAAGCAGGCACTGAAAGAATGATCTTCTCTTTTCACCTCAGTTATTAAAGTAGGCTGCCTAAGCTGTCAAAGTTTCCTGACGAACTTGTCAACAGTTAGAAATCTTGTTTAGGAAAATAAAAAAATAATGTGTTTCCTACCCGTAATGACTAATTTTACTGAAGCCTTCACTCTGTGGAAGTGCTTTTAGTCCTCACTTACCCTGGTTAGATTCTTGTTGTGCCTGAGCTGCTTGAAATACAGAAATATGTTGAGTTTTGCTTTTGAACTGCTGTATGCAGAGAGTTTCTACATTTCTGTCGGGTATAACTTCAATGCAGTGCTAACAACCTGCACCTGTGCCGTCTTTTCTCCCTCTCCACATACAGGTGGTTCTGTTAAAACAGGCTGAAAATAAGGACATGGAAAACTTGGCATGTGCCTTTTATTTTTAACAAAGATGAATGATATTAAGCGTGGCCTTCCCAGCCACTCATCAGTGTTAGTGTCTTTTGGAACTGCACTGCTCCCTTCTTTATTTTAGTGTGTTTCCTTCTTGTGAAAAATGCCAGATTGACAGGCTTGAAAGCTGAAATCCCTCTGTTTATCTTGGGGCTGTGATAGTATAGTCAGTGACAGCACAAACATCCACCCTGCCTCATCTATATGCCTCGAGTGTGAGCAAAGATAGTTCAGTCTCCATGGCCATTAAATCCTGTTGATTCCATCAATAAGAATGCCACTTACTGAGAGATGTCACAGTGACTTTGTGATCCGAGTGACTGCTCCAAACACACCGGATTGAGACACCAAATTCATCTCACATACCTCAGCACAAATACCATGGTAATGGTTTTCACTCATGGGGAATCTGGCATGGATTCAGAAGGTGTCTTAGATTTAAACCTTTCTGAAATTCAATCACCTTCCCCTGAGCCAGACTGTCCCTCCACTTACTTGAGAAACTTGTTCATGTTTTTTAACAGGTTCCTTTTCATGTATGAGGTCTTTCTTGTTTTCAGGAGCTTTCTATCAGAAAGAAACAGTTTCTAGGATCTGTGAGGCACGTGAATGCTTAAAGATTGTGAATGTAAAAAACTTCACGGTCTGGTGCTGCTGCAGGTATTTGATGCTGTTAATTGAGCTGCAGGTACCTGTCTTTAATCTCATTTCTGCCCCTGTTCATGTCACCAAAGGCCTAAAGGGCCCCAAATATAATGGAGTAGTCCCCAAATATAATGGCGTAGCAAAATCATCTTCCTGCCTCAGTTTCTCCAAGAAGAAACTGGAGATAACAAATTTCTGGGAAGCTATGACTTTAAAAACTGATTAATTTATAATTTGGTATTTTATCAGGCATGAGAAATGCTAAGTAGTATTGCCACCTAATTTAGCTATCCATCAGTAGACTAAATAAAGTGAATATCTTCTAGATTTTTGGTTTCAATAAGACTTTCAGGCTAATGAAAGGTGGTGTAGATAATTTGCTGTCTTCTTTTTCGTTTCAGAATTCTTCCCTAGAAAAACTCTAAATGCTGTTAGAAAATTCAAATGCAAGTAGCAGCAAAGCTTGCTTCAAGACAAATCTGTAGAAAACATATGAGCTCCTTTACTTTTCAGGCAATATTTAACTGAACTAGTATGGTGAGCAGATGCTGCTCTCCAAAGGGTGCTTTTGTCTAGAGATCATTTTGAACGCACAGAAAAAGAAAATGAAGAAAGAATTGTAGAAAACTTAGCTGCGAAAAAGAAACCCATATTTGGTCTAAACCACAAAATTAATTTTTTCTAGCATCCCAGGAGTTCCATATCTAAGAGGAGTGTTACTGTGTGCGCAGACTTTTCCATGGAAAGGCTTTGTGTGGTCAATAGAAAGAAATTTCTTAATCAACACCACAAACATCCTTGTCTGAAGTGGCTGAAGTAGAGAAAATCCTTTAGAGCTTCATCTGCTTTAGAAGGCAGCTCTACAGGAGCTCCAGGCAGGCTCTCCATGGGGGCAAGTGATTGGGGGTGTGGGGAGAATTTAGTGTTTGGTTCTGCAGTCAACAAAAAAGTACTGCTGATGGTAGTTTAGTGCCAGTTCAAAACATCATGGCACATAGAATATCCTGAGCTGGAAGGGACCCACAGGCTCATTGACACAGGAGCTGCTGTCCCTGCACAGACACCCCAACAATCCCAGCCTGTGCTCCCTCCTTTGGACACTCTCCAGCAGCTTTGGGGTTTTTTCACCTCGTGGTGCCCAGAGCTGCCCCAGCACTGGAGGAGAGGCTGCCCCAGAGCAGAGTGGGACAATCCCCTGGGCCTGGTTACATCCTCTCTTTCCAAATCACTGCAGTAAACACAAAACTTTTGCAAAATTTACAAGTCTATAAAACCCAAACTTATTTTATGTCAGCATCTTATTACTCCACATGGACAATCTGTTTCATAGAGGGAAGGCAAGATTGCAATTCCCTGTATGCAGAGTTTTCCATACCAGGAGTACATTGAGGCTATGGGGCAACCCTTAAGCAGGTTCCTGATTTGGTTCTGCAGTGGCAGAAATACAGCTTTCAGCTCACAGCCTGCAGGTAAATCACAGGAGAGCCGATGTCCCTGCCACTCCTCAGAGAAGCTCTGCATTTCACCTGTCATTAGAGATGGTCCCAAACCATTTTGGATATCTTGAAAATTACAGCATATATAATCTATCCCTAAGTCCTATTGACATTCCTGACATTTATATGTTTGCTGACATATTTTATTCCGGTGTATATCTTTGGCGAGAAGGCAGAAGATACTTTTACCCTGAATATGGGTTTAGATGTATCGAATGTCCCAATCAGCTGTGGCTTAAGTAATTTGAAACTTTTTTGCCATTGACTTTAATGGTGTCTGTTGTTTGGACATGGGAAGAAACCCAGCTATGGAAGGAAAATAAAGCTGTACCTCTAATATGAATACTAAAATACGTTGTATAGGTCCTTTTAGGGCAGTACCCCTTTGTTTTAGTATATATGATTTTCACTCTTACAAGGTTCCCCACATTCCTAACTGTGAACTCTATTTAAATTTTGTTAAACATATAAATATATAGAATTTACATTAAAGTTCATCATGTCTGTGCCCCAATGAACACATTTTCATTGTAAAATTCACTTGTAAGATCAGTTGTAAAAACACTTTTGACTTATGGCCACTTAAAAATAATGTATTAGTAATCACTGAATGATTAACACACATTTTCCCCCTTAGTTATTTAGGGCAGTGTTGAATAGGACAGTGAGAACATTATAATGTGTAAGTGCTACGAAATAATGGATAACCTCCTGTAATAATGTATTTTAATATTATTTATGCATGCCTCTCTCGTGTGTTACACAGTGGAGCCACTTGCAATAATTTCACTTAAGAAAAGCACGGCGTAGGCTTGCCATCCAGTTGTCCAAAATTGTCATCTTAGTTTACAGTGCTACTGATATTTGCTGCTCCCCTTTTTCAAACATTAATGCTGTTTACTGTGTCGCTGTCTGGGCAGTGCAATGGAGAAAGAGAGCCACAAACGTGGACTAATCCCACAGGGACTCACAGCCAGAGATGAACATTCAGTGTTTCACACGGAGCACAAGAGTGAACTCTGCTGTGCTCCTCTCTCGTGTTTGGGCACAAAATGTGTTGCTCTCAATGCATGAAAAGGGGTAAAATCTCAGAGTTCAGAGCTTCCTCAGAGTATTTGTTTATTTGTTGTAGGTTTGGAACAGTCTGAGTACACCGAATTACTTAAACTACGCCCTCGTAATAAATAATAATTTTAGTTTTGTTAAATATCAAAATGACACAGAAGCATTTGGCTTCCTTTTTTAAATACATGTTAAAAGCAAATGGTAGAGGATTCACACTGATAATTCATTACATCAACGTGGCAGGCTTCTAGTAAGGAAAGTTAAATAATTTTAATGAAAATGCAGTGACAGAAAAATAAGGGAACATATTGAACAGTGGGCATTTGAATGTCTGGCCCTTCTCATGGCAGCTCATGGGCTCTTTTACCAGACTTCCCATGGAATATGGCCAGCCCAGGACCTGCGTGCTGTGGGTGTTCTCAGCACAACTGCAGACGGATTCCTGAGCCCTGTGACTGACACGGGGCAGCATCCTAGGCACTGGGTTATGCTGATAATGATGCTTCTCTGTCCTCGTTTCGGATCTGGATGTAGTTTGTAACGTATGAAACATAAAGATGCGCCTTCAAATGCTTTCCACATATTTCTCCAAGTGAGGCAATCCTAAAATAGTACTTTTAAGCTCGGTATGAGAGGCCAAGGAAGAGCAGTGGAACTTAGGAGCTCTAAAGCTTGACCTGCACTGGGTGGGGTGCTGCCAGTTAGTCTGAGGACTAACAAACCCCCAGGACTTTTTCAGTGACAATTATTTGAATTCATCGAGCTGGGAGCTGGCAGAGGACTCGTGTTTGTCTGCTGCCATCCATGCAGACACGCCCTACATTTTCAGCCTTGATCTTAGGAAAGAAATAAAGGAGGGATCCCACTGTTCTTGAACTCCTGTGAAATACTCTGCTGAGCTCAGTTTGATTTCCCGTGGAGAGCCACCCACCAGTGGGAAAACAGTAGACACAAACACATACAATGACAGCACTAAAATACAAAATTGTGAGTATTCTTTTAGTAAATATGTGTATCTGAGTAAACTGAAGAAAAAATATGATTAGTAATCTGCATTCTTGCAAGACCCATCTGCTGTCTGAAGTTGGGATATTTGAGATTTGCAAGGCATTAGAAGATTTTAAGATTAGAAGACATAAAGAAAGCAGATGGCTTCATCCTATTTAATTTAATTAAATTTATTTAGTATGAAAAAGGGAGAAAGCTAACTGTCTCCAGCATAAAAGCTCTTTAAATGCATTAGTTCCTGAGAGGCCTGCAATCTGAACACTGCCACTGTGCTTTTTAAATGAATTAGATATTGTCTTCCTTCATTCCTTATAAATTGTGGGGCAGAATAGCTTCTGACATAGAATATCCTACAGTAGGATTATATAGTAGGATGCTCAGGCACCCAGTCTTGAATTGCAAGTGCATTACCATGGAACAGTGAAAGTGTAGTTCAGAACTATTTGTCATTCATGGTGTCTCTTATTATCCTAGACCAACCAGAAGATCTACTTAGCAATGAAAAAAAAATAAATAAAATCAACAAATTCTACGTACCACTAGAAGCATCTCCTTCATTTCAGCTTTTTCATGTCAGTTTTTATCCAAGACAGCTGTAGGACTCATAGATCCTGCCTCTTAGAAATGTTTTCTCCTGCTTATAGCCAGATTGACTAATGTTGCTCAGATTAAAAGAACACATTCAGTCTTGTGTGTGAAGCACAGGCAGGTAATAATAAAGCATATATTTTCATAGATACTATATTATAAAGTTATTTAAGCAATGATGAGATTCACACCTTCAGTGTTAGTTTGTTACAGTGTTTAATTATCCAGAACAATTTAGAACAAAAGTCAGTACACTTGGCCTCATTAATGTAAGGCAAAGCAGAGCTTTTTTAAAGCAACCCCCAGACAGGATTTGTAAACATCAACTTCATTTTTAT
Organism: Dicrurus megarhynchus; assembly: GCA_013399195.1. Classification (NCBI taxonomy): domain Eukaryota; kingdom Metazoa; phylum Chordata; class Aves; order Passeriformes; family Dicruridae; genus Dicrurus; species Dicrurus megarhynchus. Next base: position 60,295 of record VXAD01005465.1, on the reverse strand, counting down.
TTGGTACAAAGCACATTAGCAGCAGCAGCAGAGAGAGAGCTAAAATTTTACAAGTAGAGAATTAATCACAGCGGGTGATGACAGGCTGGTAAAGTGTCTCATTAGGAAAAGAATAACAAGGAGTTTAATAGAGAGCCAGTGTTCTGTAAGGATAATGGCCTGGGTTTTCAGAAGGTATTGGTGATTTGGGAATGCCTTAGTTCTGAAATCAATTCAAAACTCCTCATTTTCAGTAGGAGCTTCAAACCTTTTCCTGCGACTGCTTTAAAGCACTTTGAGGGTGAGTGCCCCAAAGCCAATAGACTCTTTTATCTATCCCAGGCAAAATTCTTCCCTAAACCACCTAGATTCACAATTTTCAGGAGACAACAGCATGGTTTATGAGGCAGATTTGCAGCTGATGTGAAATATCACAGCCCCAGACTGTGTAGGCAGAGCAGTGCCAGTTTAGGGCAGCGGAGATCCTGCCCCAAACACGAACTCCCTGCAGTAGGAAGAGAAGTCAGTGTAAGGAAGAGCTGTGTGTTCTGGGGAAAGCTACAAACACCCCCCTGCTTCAATCAGGCAACCACACCGCTCACCACAAGACAGGATTTTGGAAATGTTTTATTTCTTGCTTGCAACGGACATAACTAACTCAAGATCTCATCTGGAAAAGGGCATTGTAAACCCAGCTGGCAGAAGCAGGAGACAGAACCATAAAAGAAAAGAACAAGCCATAACTTGAATGGACAGGTTGGAAAATGGAAGACACCAGAAGAAATCCCGATGTTATTTTAGCTATTTGGAGGACGAGGAGTTTTACAGTGAGTGTGCTGGGTAGTTTACTCTTGTGAGGTATAACTAATCTCTTCAAACGGATTATCTGTGAGGGTACAGATTTTTTCTCTTTTTAAGCTTTTGCAATACATTTAAATGCATTATTTTGTTTGGGTTTTGCTCTCATGAGTGCCTTTTCCTCAACGACTGAGCATATAATTTATGTAACCTCGTAACACCATATATTGCAGGTAGGCATTTTATGGCATAATTTATTTATATTTTACTGTTGCTGTGTGCAATAACAAGGTTTCTGTTGCTTCCAATTTCATTCATTAGAGCAGGCAGGACAATGGGCAAAGAATCATCACAATCAGGGGCTGAAAACATGGTAAGAATTTCAGCAATGCCTCATTTTTAGAGGCCCTTACCTGGTGTAATATGCACCTACGCATTAGTAGACTTTGTAAATGACACAGGAAGAAGAATGCACCAAGAAACAATAACTCATGATGTAGCAAGACCAAAAAACTTACAAAAGAAGTGAAGGTTTGTCTGTTGGTGCAAGAAAACATTTTCTTTCCTTCTGATGCTTCTTCCCGTCACTATTGACATCACAGGGAGAATTTTAATGCCCCCTCCCCATCTATTGAAGTCGCATTGTGAAGATTTTTCGTGTTAGCTATATAGCCAAAGTATTTATAGATATTCAGTGCACAATAAATCTACTTAGGGTGCTTTGTTCTGATGAACTCTTTTAAATGTATTATATTAAAAAATTACATTTTCAGAGGCTTCTCTAGACATTTCTTAATCGGTTGTCATGGTGATGTCACTGATTACAGTTTTTAATGTCCCATTTGAAGATGATGCACGACTTAATGATTCAAAAAGTAGGTCTAATTTCTTTAGAGAGAAGAAAAACCTTTTCATGGAATGAAATTACACAGGTTACTCATAGCACAAAATAATGAAAAAATGCAAATGGCACAATGTAAAGAAAGATTTAGGTAAGATTATAGGCCAAGAAGTTGTCCTACACCAAGCAGCTTTTTAATAAACATAGCAAAAGAATAAAAAAAAGTTGCAATAACTAAAAATGTGGGTACAGATGAGAGTCCTTGAGCAGTCTTCAACTCTCTCTACAGTTACAAAACAGTAATGATCTGGAGAGCATGTAAAATTATTTTGTATTTTAAAAGAGCTTGGTGTGACTTTCTCAGTTCCTGGTTGCACTTCCACTCTGATTTAGGTGGCTTTGCAGTCTGCAGCAGTTCTAGCTGGGAATTCAGCTTCAGCTTCACCTGAGCATATTCCACATATTGAGGTGAAAAAGCCCCCAAAACTTGTTACATTTCTGTTTCAGACAACTTTCCTTATCTTTAAAGGGTTAAATGTCATTGGGGTTGCTCTAAAAAATTTAAACATGGCTTTCATAAGCAGCAATTTAAATTTCCAGAGGTCTTGCTGTAGGGTTTTTTTACTTTTATAGGTGTCCTAGGCTGTAACATCCCTCCCATCCATGTTCCTCCTGTCCCTCCAGCCTGAAACGTGACAAATAAACAGCTTTGTCACCTCAGAACAATTGAACTGGATTCCAATCAGTTCAGCTTAAAGCATCTGATCTCTTCCCAAACCAAAGAGCCTGCCTGAGGTTATCCCAGAATAAATCCCCCTAAATTTGTGTGGCAGGGGCATCGAGTCCTCAGCAAGAGCTGGTTCTGTCAGCCCATCCTCTACTTTACAGCTGTAAAACTAACCCTTAGGCTGACTTGTAGCACACTGAAGTCAAGGAATTAGAAAAGTGAACTGTTTGTTTACTAGCAAAGGAATTGTAAAAGCAGTGGAGGGAATAGGAGAGGGAGAGAATAGGGGTTGAAGAGGGAAAAATTAAATTACAAGGAAAAAAACACAACTCCATTCGCATTAAGTGATCATTCATCTTTGTCTAAGGCCTGGGTCTGCAGAAATATTTAGACACTTAAATCTCATTCCTGCAGAAGAGAATTAGGTATCTAATGCCTTGATTTTTGGTTAATAAAATACTGCTTTACCTTCCAAAAACCCCAAATTTTTTGTGATATCCATTGAGAAATTCTTTCGATCAAGATTTCAGGTTCTTTCTTTCAATGTTTTGGCAGATTCCACATTTCTGTACCTACTAAAATTTCTAAATGGGACAAGTGCCAGGACACAAGGAATAATAAAGATTTGCCTTGTGGCAGATTCTGAAGGCAACAAAAGGAAAACTGTGTATTTCGAGCATAAGGAAAGTTGAAGATTTTCATAGATATGAAGAAAGTTCTGTAGGTCAAGGACTTCATTCACAGGGCAATGAGAATAGCTCTGGTTTTGTTTGGAAAATAACCGTCTTCGGGGTTTTTTTCTAGACAATAACAGTTTCAGAAATACAGAAAGAGTGAAAATAAATCTTTCAAAAGAAATGTGCTCTATTCATTGACAGGAAGACTGAGGGGGAAAATATACTGGGAAAAGGATTTTTTAAAAAAAAGCAAACCAAAAACAAACCCCAAAGGACTTCCAAACCAATATTTTTGGGGGGAGATTTTTTTCTGATATTTGAACTAGGCCCATCTGATCCCTGATGTAACAGGCCTAGAGAAATGATTCCTCTGTCTCACTTACAAAACCTTGTCAAATACCACAAGACTGATTCAGTGTTTAGTTCTTTTACTGACATTTGCTGCTAAGTCTTAATTTTACTTTGCTCAGGCCTAATTTTACCTCATCAGATCTCCATTACTTTAATGTCTGGCAGCAAGTAGAATGTGTATTAATGAAAACAACCAAATCCCCACAGAGATAACTGTTCTGATAACCTCTGGAAGGTTTATTCATTCCCAATAGGTGCAAGCACTTTGTAAAAGTAAAGGATGATACAATAAATGTCTTTGAAGATCCATTAGGAGGGCCTCAGCAGAGGAAAACTTTGAAGGTTGTGTGATCTGTAAGTGATTATGCACGTGCTAAAGCAGCCAGAACATTCTGGTGCTTTGTTGTAGCCAAAAATGCCATGTTCATGTTTGGCACATAATGAAGTTTGGAGTATGGAAAGAAAATGGTTTTATTCAGCATGAAAGTTAAAGATAAAACCCTTCAGAACTGAACCTAATTGTCCTTTGTGGTATTTCTTAAGGTCAAAGCTGTAGTTGATGGTAATTTTAGTCCCCTTCTCATGAAATCTTTGCAATTGCACTAAAAGCAATACCAAAACCTCCTGAGCTTTTACTGGCTTTGCTGCAGAGAGAAATAATGTGTCCTCTTTCTTTTCAGTAAATAACACTAATTTAAAAGGTCATTGTGTTTTAGTTTTCCTGTGGTGGTTATAACTGCAATTAAACTAATATCAGTCAAAATAAATTATTCAGAAAAGTCTGAAAGGAAATAGTGAGAAGCAGTATAGAAAACAAATGGCTATTTTGATCAGGAGACCAACCTACTTAGCATCTCAGTCGAGAAATGAGCCACCACTTTTCTTCCAGAAGGCAGGCATGCTTTTTTGACATTCACGTCCCTCATAAAGTATTTCCTTCACTCTGTAGCAGTGAGAAAAATTCCACATACATTTGTGTGTTCCTGCAAAAACTTTGCATGTTTTCTGTGGCGCAGGATCTGCTTGAGCAATGGCCCTTTTCAAAAAGAAAATAAATGTAACACCACAAACCAGTCCTCACTCTCCAGTCTCCCCGCTGCTCAGTATCTAGAAAGCAAACAAGAGCAGAAAAAGCAGCCAAACCCCAGATGTCCCATTTTATGTTTCTCTTGGTGACTGTTTAGGCCTGGCAGACTGGGACTTCCAGGCTCTGACAAGTTATCTCCCTTTGTTTTAAGCACTCAGCTTTGCTTCCAGCTTAAAGTTTGCATAACTTCACACACTGTCTCTGTCTCTTTTCTGCCCTCTCAGCCTGGCTCTCCAGGCTGCTCTGAGGTGTTGTGGCTGTGCAGCTCCTGCCGATGGGAGTGGGGCTCGATGGTTGTCAGGCTCAGCAGCCTGGGCTGGAAATCCCTTCTGCCTTCCCTCACTCCATCCCTCAGCAGCCTGGGCTGGAAATCCCTCCTGCCTTCCCTCATTCCATCCCTCATCCTGTCTCTTTGGCACCTCACCGTGGTCCCCCAGGTTTCCTCAGCATCTCTGCTTCCCCTTTGGGGTCTGTGTCCTAATTATCCCATGGAAGCTGAAGGCATTTCTGTTCCTGTTACTTTCGGGAGGAGGATGTTTTGGAATGAGCACATTTCTGTATATACTCCTCAACTGTTAAAGGAAGGAATATGTGTAAGGTTCATCAATAACTAAGTTTTAGGTCATCTCACTCCTTCCGCCTCATTTGACTTAATGCTTTCTCTTATTTTAGGCTTTATTTGTATTTGTGATCTGAGAAATCAGAATCTTTCAATTGGCCTCTCTGGGAATTGCTTACCAGTGCTTTCTCTTCTTGGCCAAACCTAAATTTATTTCTTCTGAGGAAATGTTCAGTTTCTATATCTGCACAATCATACCTTGGGAAGATCATAAAAAACTCTGGTTTAGCCTCACTTCTTTCAATAGGTGGGATTTTTTTTGAGGAAAGTCAAGTCCTATAAGAATACGAGAAATTTTTAATGGCAGGAAACAAAATCATTGTTATTAAAGTGCACAGGAGCACTATAATTGACATGTTTTCTCTGTTCATGACAACAGGCTGTATGTTATATCTTTATTTCCATTTCTGTGCTCTAACTGCAGTCTCATTTGTCCACAATAATGAACATTTATGCTCATTCAATAGCTTGTTTAGGCCAAATATAGGTCATTACACTTATCTGAAGTACTCATTACTTTGTGGCATTATATGCTGACCTCTTCTTTCTCAGATTAAATAATTTCATACTAATTTATGCAAATTTTTCCTCCCTTTTTAAAAATTCCTTCAGTCAATGGATGGACATTTAATTCAGGATTGTAGGCAGCCTGGTGTGCATTAATATCAATGGTGAAATGATTAGCTCTTCAAGGTGGCATAATATATGCTAAATCAATTATATTTTTTGTCACTGAATTTTGGAAAATATCATGATCTTATTTAGCTGCAGTTCAACAGCAAGATACAAAGTACAAAGGTGGTTTTCCCTCTAAACTGGACACTTTTTCCATACTCGCATTCAATTTGATTAATGTTTACATTAACAGCAATTTATTGGTCACTTGCTCAGCAGAAACTTTCCAAAGAGACATTATATATGTTAATGTGTTGCTACTTACATCCCCATAAAACATACACAGACTACAAATTGGAAAATATAGGCCTAATTAACACTGATCAGCAGATGTGTATACTGATGTGGTATATTGAGAAAATCTGATTTTCAGCTCCATTTAGTCAGAATCAACATGCTGACCATCATTTTGAAGAATGCCTGAGTAAACTTTGAAACACAGCAGCAGAGGCCCTATTCATACAGTCAGCTTTGTTTTTCTATAAATCTGAAATATATAATAATGTGGTTTAAGTTTAAGGTCTATTTTGCACTGGATTTGAAAATTAAATAACAATCATAGAATAGCCTGGGTTGGAAAGGACCTTAAAGTCCATCCCACCCCCTGCCATGGGCAGGGACACCTTCCACTGTGCCAGGCTGCTCCAAGCCCCAGTGGCCAACCTGGCCTTGGGCACTGCCAGGGATCCAGGGGCAGCCCCAGCTGCTCTGGGCACCCTGTGCCAGGGCCTGCCCACCCTCCCAGGGAACAATTTCATCCTAATATCAAATCCAAACCAATTAGGTACTGTGTAAGTAAAGATACAGTGGTAAAGTAATCCAATATTCACACAGCCCCAAAAAATGCATTTCTCTTAGATGAAAACTTGAATCTCCCTTTTTTTATGCTTTGTTCTTAGATATGTTTATTGTGGTGAGAATAGGAGATACGATAAGAAAGAAATCACAGCAGAACTAAAATCAAGAAGGAAAGACTTTAAGGCAATTAATGTGTTTAGAGTTCATTATTTGTCTAGTACAATACAGCTTCCACTTCTGCTAAAGAAAACTCATTGCATAAACCCCCACTTTATTCCTGTTTTGCACAAGTGCCTTCCCACCCAAGTGCACCATATGCCAGCGGGCAGCCACACTCAGGCTGATCAGAAGGGTCGGGAGAGAAGCCTGAGAACTGAGAGATCTTCCTCACATCAGAAGGGAACGTGTCACTCCTGTTTACTCCTAGGCAGTGCTGGGGAATGAATAGCATTAAACATTCAGCAACATTATTCCTTTTCTATGTCTGCATAAATTTTTAACTGTCGCGGTGTCCAAAATAATTTGTATAAGTTTTAAAGCTGGGGAGTATATTCAACCATATTATGCCTTTGCTAGTCAGGCCAATAAATTTCATTTTGGAGCACTGCTCTTAAAGTCTGAATTGGACTGTTTTTGAATCAATTTGAAATTAAATTTTAAGTTGGTGTCAGCTTCCTTCACATTACAAGAGGCAAAGTTTCAGCCTAGTAAGACGTACCCCAGAATCTCGTGCCTGTTGTGTGAGACACAGCTTTGCCACCATGGAAATGCTCACAGGCAGGAGTGTCTGCTTCTCCTGTCATCACTGGGCATGTGAGATCCATCTGTGTAATATATACACATGGATTTTTAATACGAAACATAGATCTCCTTTTAAGTTGCTGTTCTTACAGAATGCCATTTCCTGTCTGTCTGTACAGTGAGCCCTACTCTTAGCATTTTTTGATCTCTTGGACCTACCCTCTGCCCAGCCTTCAATCTCCCCATTTCCACTGATATTTCCTCTCCACCAGCCTTGAAAACCTTTCAGACATTTGAGCAATATGTCATATTTTCTCATCTGTTTTGGACAAGGTTCAGGTCATCCCTGCAGCTTGTTCACCTGCCAAAATTGCTTCCTCTGACTCGTGGGGGATGCTCTGCCAGAGTGTAACAGTAATGAAAGGAGATTCAGGGACTTGAAGAGCTCTTCCCTGCCTAGTCAAATCTCTAAGCAGTTCAAATTTTATTAACCTCTACTGATCTGAGGTAGTATTGCAGTGCATTATAGCTGGCAAACAATGAGGGTGGACCCTCAGTCAGAGGCTTGGCTGTTAGAGACAGGACTGAGGTAAGAAAAGAGGGATCTGGCTTTCTTCTCTGGTCAGGGGGACAAACCAAGGCAAACTGCTGAGTGTGTTTAGCGGCTTTGCTCCCAGAATCTCCTCCTAAACATTCCTGACTGTAGCACCCTCATTTTGATGAGTACTTCACCTTCAGAAGAGCTTTTAGCTTCCAAATGACATCTTTTCTTGAAAATAAACAAGAAACATACAGAGCATGTAAAAACGTGCTTTATTGGGCTAAAGGTTTTAGGATTAAAAGAGTTTTGCTTTTCCAGCTTGTGGTGAGAGCTGTGCCCTACTAACTTGGGCTGCAATTAGTATTTCTGTATAGGATGGCATTTCTTCCAGTCTAATCTTCTTAGGGCCAAAATGTCTATAGGTACTTCAGTAATTCAGTTTAAATTCTGGATTTGGTCCCCAGTGTAGAAATTCTGCTTTAACCACAGATATTTCTCTGGAAAGCAGTAGTAGTGATAGTATCATCTGCTGATTTTTGGCTGCTGAGTTCATCACTTTTCAGAAGTGAAATCATCAGTCTGGAAGAATATGCAGAATGGATATTAGATTAATCACATATTTGTTGCAAGAAAAAAACATAAGGGAATTTATGCCCTATATTCCAATGAATTAATGATGAAAACCATTGCACTTGTTCACAGAAGAGAAAATCTTCCATATTGTGGAACGGAAAATCTTCCATTCAACCATATTGTGGATATAACCCACTCTTCCCCTTCTTTTGTACTTGGCCATCAACAAACCCAGAAGTTTTTGCATCTGTACATTTTTTCATCTTAAAGAGTAAAAGGAGGGGCACTATGTGGGTATATTTTTCAGAAAGAAGAAAGTCATCCATTGTCCTAACTGAAAGAATAAATAGTTTTCCCAAATTAAGGTTTTTGAGAGTCTAGGTAGGTAGGTTTTGAGACTGAAGAGATTGAATTTGCAGTCATGTCAATATAATAATAATTTAGCCTGCTCCCAAATTTATTGTCTTGTTGACTCTCATATGAATATGGAGCATCTACCTGCACTGAACACAGAGCAGCAGTCTCAGATCACTGAAAATTTGTTGATTTCTTCAGCTGAAGAGTTTAAATGTGTTTTCCTCTAGTTTTAACTCAAATGAAAAAATGTTTCATGTTATGTCATCATGTAACTGTGCAGGAATAGAGACAAATATGAGGCAGGAGTACAAAAAGGTACCCGTGATAGATAAATAAATACCCCGTGCTGGTGCCATCATTTAAACACAGGAATCTGCAGTTAAAGAGTAAAAAAGCTGACAATGAACACTGCTTTCTCTCAGTCACATGCATTGCAGTGTTTTGGGCCTTTAAAGTGCCTTGTATTTCATTTTTTGGAATCGTCATTATTCAAAGAGTTGTGAATTTCCCTGTCTTCTTTCTGTTTAAAATCACTGGTGATTGAACATGCAAAAACAACCAGGCAGCTCTTTCCAGTCCCTTTTTGTGCATCCTGTTGGGGAAGGTCATGGTTGGGAAGATGCAGAAATTGGTGTAGAATTTAAGCTTTGACACAAACTAATGTTGTATATTTATGTTTGTTTTCATGCACATGTGCACTTCCAGGTGTATAAGCATACACCTTTGCCTCATGCTCTGGCAGCCCTCTGAGTCCTTTGTTTTTCTTCCAAAACAAGAAACCTGTTTGCACTCCTCATACCTCAGATCAATTTGGAAGTGGTAGGAAATTAAAAAAGAGCCAGTAAATCTTAGGGAAGTAAGTGAAAAGTTGTATATTGGGAACAAAGAGAAAGAACATCAACTGTATGCAGCAGAGACAGTTTCTCTTTTTCATTCTTCTGTCAGTTTTGAAAAACCATGTGTTATCTAAGGGTTAAAAATAGAAGAATGTTAATATTGTACAGAAATGCTTGTTCTAGATCTCAAATTCCAATTATTGCCTATAGTACATTGATAACTTAATTTAGTGCAATTTATATAAGCCACATACCTAGAGCTGCCTGCTGCACCTTGGATGGCTTCAATACTTGCTCTAATCCATGTGTGAGTTAGCGTTCCGTGAGGAATAGGGAGTCTTCCAATTTATTAACTGAAGTATCTTACATCTTTCTATGCTAGAAAAAATTTTATATTGACATATCCGGAGTTTTTATTGAAGTTATATTAGTGCTATCTATCAGGGACATGCTAGAAAATCTATAACTTCCACCAAAATGTTGCCCATGTGAGCAATTCAGTTTATGAAGTACAATCTTCCCAGGCTGGCTTAGTGCCTCCTGGTTCATTTTTCAAGCTATGTGATGTTTAATGAATTTGTCAAAATAAAAACTAATACACAGTTTCACGTCTATCATCAAATTATGCTTTGCAATATATGGCTAAGGGTATGAAAAAAGACACCTATATGAAGGTCTGCAAATGGAAAACATCTCAGGTCTGTGCTGTTCTATTTCTTGTTTTGACACTTCTTCGCAGGCTCAGAGATGTTTTACTTTGGTTGCAATTGCACTGGGAGTTTGTCCAGACGAAGCAACGACACAGTTTCATTATGTGCAGCATGTAGATATTTGTCTGCAGTGCACCATCAAGCCAGTCAATATATTTGCAAAAAAAAAAAAAAAAAAAAAGGGAAAGGTTGAGAGGTCTTTATGACCTTGTTTAAAGCAATCCCAGATCCCATCTTCTAAACTGCTAAACAGATTTTCAGACTCATTTGTTTTCTCTTACATATTAAGTCAGAACCTTGCGGCAAACTAAGAGAGTGACATTTTTAAAACAGCTTGACATGATGTCTGCCCTGTTTATACAACTGCATCACTTTCCCAGGGCCTTCAGTTTCTTTGAACAAAGCTAAGAACAGTAAACCTTTAGGAATACTAAAAAGGAAAATGATTCCTCCGTGCCCTGCTCTGCAGGCATGAGTAATACGAGCTGTACTACCAATTTTCATAATCACTGGCAGTTGTCAATCATCATAAACCAGTCAGTGCTGTGGCCTCTGAGGGATCTCACAGGTCACTGCAGAGAGCTCCACGTGTGCCATGTCTCAGTTTTGATGAGTGAAGTAATGACACAGAGAGTGACGAGACCTGTAACTTCTGGAACGGGAGTCCCGTGAGGAGCAGCTGAAGGAGCTGGGGTTGTTTAGCCTGGAGAAAAGGAGGCTCGGGGGGGACCTTTTTGTTCTCTACAGCTCTCTGAAAGGAGGGTGGAGTCAGGTGGGAGTCAGCCTCTTCTCCCAGGCAACTAGACATAGGAAAAAGGGAAAATGGCCTCAAGCTGTGCCAGGGGACGTTCAGGTTGGATATTAGGAAAATGTTCTTCATTCAAGGCGTGGTTAAGCACTGGAATGGGCTGCCCAGGAAAGTGGTACAGTCACCATCCCCGGAGGTGTTCAAAAAATGAGTAGGCTTGTCACTTTGTGATGGCGTTCAGTGAAAGGTGGGACTTGTTGGTCTTGGAGGTCTTTTCCAATCTAATGACCCTGTGATTCCCATGCCATCAGATGCCATGTGTGCACCCCTAAACCATGAGGGGTTGGGGCTGCAGAGTTCTGCTCTCACTGCAGCTGAGCCTAGGCTGACACTCTCAGCCTTCCTAAGCACAAATGTTCAGGCATATTAAGCTAATAAAGCATATTAAAAACCCACTGGTGGGGCACTGCTGATTGCAGAGAGTAGAGAAGCCAAACCTTACAGCAGAGATTGATTGTGGAGAACCCAGAACCATCAAAGGACAATATTCCTGTATTTCTTCAGGAGAAAACTCCCTCTTAAGGTGTATTTTTTTAAACTTTGTACTGCCACAGCTGCCGAGCTGTAGTGATGTGGCCCTGAATTTACTGGAGAGATGATGTTTTATGTAAATTTTCATATTAATACCAGAAGGCGGATGGAATAATATTTAAATGCATGTGGACTTAAAAAAACTTGTGCATGATACTGGGTGTGCAATAATGCACCAGGGGGTAGGCAGAAGCTTAGGAATGGGTGTAATCACATTGGATCAGGAATGTGAGGCAGGAGCTGTCTGATAGAGAACATCTGTAGCAAGTTCTCCTTTTGCTATGGAACCCGGCATCCACTGGCCAGCATAGAGCCAGTCCAAGGCTAGTCCCAGGGTAGCCACACCACTTCAGCCCTGTGCAGGCAGACTCTGGCAGCTTTCCTGTTGTTTCAGTGCTTTCCCCTTCTTGTTCAGGAGATGATTCCTCTGGGACAGTCTGCAGAACCAATGCCACCATCACTGAATCAAGATATTGCTTCTTGCAAAGAAATGCAGAGGGCCTCTGAAATAAAACATGATTATAGGGCTTTTCTGTGGGTTGTTGGTTTATTTTGGTTTTCTGGTTTTTGCTGGGTTCTTGGGGTTTATTTCTTTTTTTTCCAGTCAAGGCTGAAATTCCTGTCAAAAAGAAAATTAAGAATCTGAAAATAGCAGAGAAGTCCCAGTGAAATAATGACTATAGACAGGTGCAAGTCGGAAACCACAGGAAAGGTGGTATTGAAAGCCAATTTGTTGAGGCCTGGGACTGCCTTAGAGGGGTTAATTGAGTCTTTCACAACATTTCCATTGGTCTAACATGATACTATCTGAGTAATGAATCAAGATTGAGGATTCCTTGAAGGAATGTTCATTAGCATAATTATGCTCATTAACATAATATGTTCCTCACTTAGTATGAATCTGTTTGGCTTACTTGGGATGAAAGGCCAGAAGCTGAAAAAATGAGGATGACCTTTGCTGGGAGCTTGAGGACTTTACTGCTCCAAAGGTTTGGGATTGTTGGTGCAGGGTCCCATGTTTGCACCAGTACATCGAATATATTTGTGTTCACAATTACAGTACCACAATGATTATTCCGAAAAAGCAAAGGCTCTCAGACTTTTTTTTTCCCACTGCCAGAACACCTAATATTTGCCAGACAGGGACGTTCCTGTGAGACAGAACTGTACACAGAAGTGTAATCTGGAAACAGTTAATAGAGAACCTCTGAGTTACTTGAGTTCATTTATTCTTGATAATAATGGAACGCTAGGTTGGCATCCTAATGTCCTATTTTTCTGCTTAGTTGGAACCTGTCATGTGCATGTTGACATTAACAGGAAAGCTGAATATGAAACTTGACTTCGCTACCTAGAACATTAAAATTTCAGTAAGTTCAAAAAAGAAAAATGCAAACATTTGAGAGGTCATTCTGCTTGTTCATTTTTTTTACAGTAAATTGCATGCAGCTCTCATTATATCATTTATCTCTCATAATAGCTTAATTTGGACTCCTTCCAAATTAAAATGGAGACAAAGTCATTGTTTTGCTGTTTTCAAAAGAGATGCTGAATTTCCCATGAATAAGGCAATAGAGCAATGTCTTGAATACTGGAAGGAATACACAATTTCCTTCTGGTAGCTGTGCTTGCAATTGAGTTAGTGTGTTTCCCTTGCTTGAATGGCTAAAGAAAATAATGATTTTGTCCCTTCAAATGGCACTGTGGAATCCAAGAGTTGATTTCAGCAATGTGACTCATACATCACGCTGTCGTAGTTCACATATGGTCTCCTCTTCTAGAGGAGTTTCTTGATGGCTTCCTGGGTGATAAAACACATCTCTGTGCAGCTCATATTGCTTCCATTGCACCCTCCCCACTGCAGAGGGAAAACGAGCATGTAAACCCTGCTTCTGTCTGAACGTTCCCTTTTAAAGGCCGCATGTGATATTATTGCTAAAGTCAGAGTTTTCAAAGACAATCAGACAATTTTATTTTTTTAAGGAGAGTCATCCCATAATGTTAGGCACACAAGTACTGCCTGTTGTCCCTGACAATGTGAGCTAAACTGCTCAGGTCACTCTGATAAGGCTGGTTCTGAGGTTGTAGTGAGACTGGGCCAGTGTTTAAANAAGTTGCACCAAGGAAGGTTTACATTGGATATTAGGAAACATTTCTTCGTGGAAGGGTTGTCTAGCTTCGGAACAAGCTGCGGAGGGAGCTGATGGACCACAATGTTTCCAAAACCATAAGGAGATGTGGCACTTGAGGACATGGTTTAGTGGGGAACATGGTGCTGGTGCTGGGTTGGTTGTTGGACTTGATGATCTTGGAGGTCTTTTCCAACCTTAACAATTCTATTCTATGAAAGGAGAGGCCCCAGAATGAGCACCCATCCCCTTCCTGGGGTACTCACAGGAGGCTGTACCCTGGATGTAGGACTGTGGTCATAAAGCTCAAGGCACTCTGCTGTCTCCTGCCCTTCAGAAGGTGTTTTTGGTCACTCTTCCACTCTGTGCTCCCTTCCCCCTTTTATGCTTGTTTGTAAGACCATAGAATTGAATTTCAACTTAACAAATCATGACTTTGATTACAACCAGGAAACTCCACTGCTTTTCATGTGCATATTCCTGGAGTTGCGTGGGCACTGAGAGATTTTGACCCTACACCACTATCAAATGTAAATAGGAGATATCAAGAACAGCAATTGTATTTTTCAAAACCATCCTACAATAATATGAAACATGTACTGAAGAACAGCATAATTAACTGAATGTGAAAGAAGTGAAATGCAAGTGTTTATACTGGAAAATGGCCAAGACACAACTACTATCTGCCACATATTATCTGAAATATTCTCCTCCATAACAAGTGCTGACAGGAAGTCAAAGACACCCTTTAACTCATGCCCTGGAGATAAACACAATTCATGCTGCCTTTTAAATATTAACTAGGGGCAGTTCTCAGTTTCCCTACAAGTTAACTAACAATAGTCATCATTACTATCAAATGCTCTTACAAACCTCTCAAGGTGTGGATTTCAAAGAACTCTGTGAAAATCTGGAAGTGTCTTTTATTTCCCAGTTTTGCAAATAAGGAGAGTGATGTGGTTGGGATTTGTGATTTGCCTAAAAGCCCAGATTGCCATAATGCATTTCTAAGAATAGCACTTAGGAGGTTTTGGCTCTCAGCCAAAGGATCACTTCACAAAACCACTTTGCTTCTGACACCTGCGTTGAGAGCCATGTAACACTGATTTGGAGATGAATGGAAAGTGGGAGAAGCATCTCGTGTACCAGCAACACTGAGCTTTGCAAAACCTCAGATTGCTTTATCAGAGATTTCTCCTGACTACAAGCAGGCCTGAGCTGTTGCTTATTCGACAGGTAGGGCCATGGACCCCAGTTCTTGGATGGCTGGACACAGGAATGCTCTCTGCAGGCTTTCCTCTGTGTAATTCTGACTGCTCTGCCCATTCCTCTTGAAGATTTTTACTTCACTGATAGTAAGCCCTGATGGGGCACTAAAACTTAAAGTCTTAGGTCAAAGTGGAATAGAATTTAATTCAGTGTGAGAGGTGGAATGCACAGCAGTGGCTGGGAGATAAATTTGAGAGCAGAAAACCCTGGGAGTATTTTGCCGATAGAGCAATGTGTTATAACCAGTCCCTTCAGAGACATGCCAGAAGTGCCAAAAATAAAAAGACCTTGGGTGGATCACCTACTATTTAGGTGATTTTAGCTAAATTCAGGTGATTAAATTCTGTATCAGGAGATAAAGGTTTGATGCCTGGGAATGTTTTGCCAACATGCAGGAAAGAGGCAAGGAAAAGCTCTGAAAATGAGCTGGAACAGAGGAGTAGGGTGTAATTCTCATCCTGCTTCTCTTCTGTGCTCTTCCTCTCCCCTCTCATGCTCTTTGAAGATGTAGCTCCAAGGTCTAAGGACTCAGTTTTGCACTCAGGAGCATCAGGGAAAGGTTGCAAAAGGGAGATGGGGGAAGGAGGGAATGAAAGAGAGAAGAAAGTAGCAGATACCTTGGAGACACTAACCAACAGAATCTAAAATATTCTTTTTGAAACTGGACCACTGTGCAGCTGGAAAGTCAAAGGATGTTAAACTAGTCAGTAGCAGGAGTGTTTGTTACAATGAAACACTCTGAAAAACAGATTATCAGCATTTTTCAATTCTTTGGCCAATCAACAGGATAGAAGTGCTTTTAATGGGTCCTTCTGCTTCTTCAGGTCTGGCTGCACAGTGGCTCCCACCATCAGGAAGCTCAGTCTCTGCATGCCATGTGTACATACACTGCACTCAATTCATCCAAAAGCACAGGCAGGAGGAATCTCTAAGTCACAACGTTGTTTCGGCTGAGTTAGGTACTCTCTCTCTCATATCAGGGAGTATCTACTGTGTTTATATACCTCTAAGTCCTTATCCAGTACAAATCAGGACACTTGGATCAACTCAATTCCTCCTCTTTAGAGCCCCTGTTTTCTGTGATTAAGATTTTGGTAAATAGCCTTGATACCAAACACTATTTCTATTTTAATCTTATTTTGATTTCTGGTATAGAAAACATCATAATTAAGGCAGAAGTGTCAGAGTTTGGTCCCATTTCTCGCTCCCCTGAATCCATGTATACCAAATACTTTGTCTTGGAGGGAAATTGGGATTTTCTTTTTTCCAGTGACAATAGGACTGTGTCCAGATTGGCACATACAACTTTATGTTTCCTGACAGCCTTTTTGCCCTGCAGCTTTGACTTTCTGAAAGGTGTTGATAAACCATGTTCTTAAAATGAAGTACTTTTAATTAAAAATTTTAATTAAAAATTTGAAAAAAGAAAAAAAGATTTTGAATGGCTGGATTACAAATTCATCATCATCATTTGACTGGGTTCTCAAAGCAAAGTTCTCATAGTCTGTTTGGCTAAATTACAGTGAGAGAACAGAGTTATGTTACATATTTCATCTTTTCCAACATTATCTTGCCACTTCCAGAAGCCACAGTTTACCCTGCCAGTCCTCTTTTCCCTTCTTGTCTGGCACTGGGAAGAAGCAGAGTTTCAGACAGCTCTGACTATTACTGGCTTCAATCTGAGCTCAGAAAGCAGGGTGGTTTCTTCCTTTTCCAAAGACCAAGAGGAAAACTTTCCAGTGCTTTTGTGGGTTTGTCTTTCCAAGAGAATTCTTTGCCCATGATGCTCCATTGTTTAGGAAGGAAAAACGAGGTTATTTTCTCCGTGTTGTAGTAGTTGGTCCCCTACCTGTCACTCCATCTTGGACATCAAAAATTAATTTCTATCTACTTGCACACTCTTCTGCAGGAGAATTTCTTTTCCCCGTTTGTTTTAGCTCTTAAACTTTCTCTGCAAGACCTTAATTTAATGTGAACCACTTCTACAATGCAATGATATAATTTTTCATTCAGTATGTTTTTAGTTCTACCACTGTGAAGGTGCCTCAGACCAGCTGAGCATATTAAATATTTGAGAGTATATTATAGCAGCAAAGGAACATTTTTATCAATACAGTTTACAATATAATTAAAGAAACTGAACTGTTGTGTGTAGACAAAGCCCTAACTTAGTAACGCTGGGTTTATTTAGGCCTCTAAGCTAGTGCTTTTAGCAAAGGCTTGCTGTGATATATATTGGGGGAGCCGTAGAGGGGAGCAATAAATCAGTGCTCTTATCATGTCCTCTGTCACTACCTGGTCTTTACTGGGAAAATTGATAATCAAAGCAGCAGACAGAATTCACTGAATCCCAGCCTTTCAGCCATTCACCAAAAAGACAGGCTGCTCTGCTAAAAAATGCTCCTGGTTTGGGTGCAACTTTTACCAGTAAAGGAGTGCTCGTGTCAGAAGTGCTTATGCCGCTTCCCTGAATGAAATAAGCTGGGTTTGCTCGGTGTGACTGTGTCTACCCCAGGGCTTTCGCTGCTCAGAAATACTCCTGGCTGACGTTGCTCTGAGGAAAACATCTCTATCTAGCTTTAGTCTAACTGGGCTCTGAGAAATCGGAGAGCTCCCTGCAGGTACAGAGGGAAGCGGGAAAGGAGCACGGCTGTACAGGGTCACCAGTGCCACAGCAACAGGGAGTGCCATGCATTGGGTGGTGTGTTGCTGTGGCACTCTGGCAATCTGCACATGTGCTGAGGAGCCTGTGCCACAGCCCCACTGTGGGATTTAACACACATTTATTTAACGTGGGTGCCCAGAGCCAGGCACATTTTAGGTGAGCTGCACCTTTAGTGCTTGCAGGAGGTGAACTTGGCTCTGCATTTACTTATTGATGGCACATCATAGAATGCAAAAGCCTGCCTTCTAGCAGGGAGATAGTAATTGATGATAAATACTAGTAGTTATCTATTTCTTAATTAGATAAATATACATTTCAGAAAGGAACTGGTCATATTTTATGACCTAATTAAAAGAATGTATAAAGGGATTATTGCATGCAGTGGTCTGTGATAATTGAGAAAGACAAATAAAGCCAGGCTTTGTTGCAGACTGAGGCAAGGAATTCTGTAACAAAACAGGAAAGTGTGCAGTGGATGGGCATGGCTTTGCACAGCACTGTGGCTGATCCACATAGGGAAGGGCAGATTCATGGAGCTGTTCCCCCTGCTCCAGCAGCTCCGGGGTGGTGCTGTACACAGCATGATGGAGCAGCATGTGTTACCAAATTCCATCACCCGCAGGCTCTTCTGGTTCAGGGAATTATCATGGTGCCTCATCTGGCAGCTTACAATGAACATTCCTGTCACAGAACTGCAGCCAGGACTCAGAGCTGCTGCTGCATGACTGGCCCAGGGTCCTTTCCCTTGGTGCTGCAAGCTGCAGGGAAAATTTTGGGTAGGAAGGCAAACTTACCTGGGAGACCTGGGCTACCTGCTCTGCCACTTTTCCTTCTGCTTCTGCCAGAAGTTTCTACTCTTTTTTATTGTCTCCATTTTGAAAGAAGACTTATGTGAATGTCTTCAAGATATAAAAAAAAAACCTAGCCAACCAACCACCAAAAAAAAAAACCCCAAAACAAACAAGAAAAAAAACCCAAACAAAACAAAAAAAAAACCCCCAAACAGACAAAATAAATTAAAAAATAAAAAAACAAACCCAGCCACACAAGCAAAAACCAACAAAACCAAAAAAACCCCAAACAAGCAAAACCAAACAGACAAACAAAAACCCCCAAACCAACAAAACAAGGGGGAAAAAGGAAAACAAAAAAACCACTAAAGAAGCTCCCCTCTGTGACCATCCAGGAGCCACTCACACCTCAGTGCAACCAAGCTGCCTTCACTAAATAGATTCCTCAACAAAAACTACCTGCGAACCGTGGGCGTGAGCAATTTCCAATGGAAAGGTTTATGTAGGAAGATAATAAATAAAGAAGCTGCATGGGATATGCTGCCTTCATTGGGGTTTTCAGTGTATTGAAATATTTAGGAAGATCAATAGATTGTGTTACTCAATAAGAGTACAAGGCAGCATGTTTTCTCAGTCTGAAACGTTTTGATGATCAAAATGAAATATTTCATAGCTTTGTTTTTATTCTGATTTGAGATGATAAAAAAGCCCAAACATTATGAGTCTGTGGAAACAAATTAATACCTTGGCTTTCCTGACAGTATAGAAAAGAGTCTCTCTTCCTCATAGTCACAAAATCACCAAATAGTTGAAGGTGGAAGAGAGCTCTGGAGATCTCCTAAGTGAGCAGACATTCAGTTCTGTGAGATTGTTTTCCTTTGGTAAGGAATGTCAGATCTGTCCCATTTTTAACAGTAATCTGCTTAATCTGAAGTTATAGCAATTCACTCCCAATTTCTGGCAATACTTCCAGCATCTTTATTTATGGATGGAAAATGCCTTTTCTGGAGAGAAAGAGAAGTATCAGACAGTTCTTTGAAACATTCACTATGTGTAAACAGATTATTAGTATTCTGCAATAAATATTTGCTTCCAGTTTTAAGACCCTCGGTGGAAGTGACTTGTACTCTGAGATCATGTTTTTAAAATCTTTCAGAAGGCAGAAGGGTCTCCTGTAGTGCTAATTTGTATACACAAATTTTAGTACAAAACAGCTATAATTTTATTTGCATTAAATATTGATGATGCATGTTTCACAATTTCATGAAAAATTGACTGCAATAATAATCTCCTGCTCATGTAAAAAATCTCCTCTGAGCCTCTAGCTAAAATTTGACAATTGGCTAATTCTACGGGAAAATAAACTTTTGCTCCAGTACAAAACCAAACAGGCTATGATTTGTTTCCTGAATGTCACAGGGAAAACTCAGCTGCAGTTTTCAAATAGAAAAATGAACATATAGATGGTGCTGATGTCCTGCCACAAGACTGTGAAGAATCCCTGCAGCCCTTCAGTGATCCTTAGAAAATTGTTTGGATTGCCTGGACATGTTCAGTGAGTCCAAACTTTGCTAAATCCAATCCTGACTAAAACACAAACTACAGGTCTTGTCAGTGACTGGACCAGAGAATTTACAGACTAAGATTCATTATTTTCCCACACAACCAATTTCTGCTTAGGACAGGAGCTGCTGCAGTTCATTTGACTCCAGTCAGGACAAATTCCCCCCAAATATGTTTCCTTGGACATATTCAAGCTCCATAGAAAATAATCCAAGGCCTCACATAAAGTAGAGCAATGCCAAAAGTAGCCTGTCCTCTGCATGGATGAAACCGTGAGGTGTTGTGGTGAGTAGTGCTGACTTTGTCTGGGCTAAAATAATTTTGAAAGGAGTAGTCAGAATCCCTAAAATGAGATTGGACTCATGGCAGAGTTCTATATCTTAATAGGATTGGTGTTTGTGTCTCTTCCAAGTTCTCTGCTGGGACACCAGTGCAGTTCAGTTGTGCTCCTACATATTTAAATAAGACTTTGCTTGCTTTGCAGATGTGGTTTAAATACACTCAAGAATTATGCGAAACACCTAGGTTTGTGGAGCCTTCAGCACCATTCCTAAGCCATTAAGATGGGTTTGAAATCATAGGGGAACACAAAAATACTGTAATTAAGTTCAGAAGTTTTAGTAACATAGATGAGAGATATTGTTTGAGGTACTCCTTGCCATTAATGGGTTTTGCTGAAGATGTTGCTGTGTGTCAAAAACCCAACCAACCTAAAAAACCCAGCTGGCCACAAAGGAAAAACCTAAACTTGTCCATAAACTGCAAAGCTGCATTACCATAATCCCCTGCCTGGGGCTGAACTGGTGTCTGGGCTCCACCACAGAGGTGGAACAGCTCATCCCTGGGAGGCCACAGCAGCAGCAGCACCTGATGCCACGGCTGTGTTGTTCAAGTGCTCAACTCTTAATTGGTCTGGGGGAGCTCTGCACTGGCACAGCTGGGGGGTTTCCAAGGCTGAAAGGGGGGCTCTGTCCTGCTGGGCAGGCACAAAACTGTGGGTGGTGCTCTGTGCTGGCCACCCTTGCAGCCACGCTGGGTTAGTTATGCCTCAGTGTTGTTTCACCCCGAGGAATGCTGCCTGTTCTGTGTAAACCCTGTGCATGTTCCACTCCCCTTGGTTCCTTATCCCACAACTTTTCTGCTCTTACTCCTTTTTTTTTTTTTTTTTGGGTGGGGAGGGGGTGATTTTTGACTCCTTCCCCTAAAACCATTCCTTTATATTGAAATTTGTTACTACAAAACATTTAACCCCTGACTGTTGGAACAGACTGCTCAGGGAAGTGGTGGAACCACTATCCTTGAAGAATTCAAAAGGCACGGGATGTGGCACTTGGGAATATGGTTTAGTGATGAGCGTGGTGGTGCTGGGTTAATGCTTAGACTCAATAATCTTACAGGTTTTCTCCAAATTTACTGACTGTGATTTGCAGAATGGCTATCAGGGAGTGTTTCTGGGTAGCTGGGTGGTTGTTTTGTTGGGGTTTTTTTTCCCATCTGATATGCAGAACACAGTTATTTGTGGTTTGTCTCTCTGGGTGAGGAAAGCTGCTCACAGTTCAGACAGGCTGCTCTGGTGCTCTGGTGTCCATGTTTTGCTAACAAATAACATGCAGTGGGGAAAGACTAAAGTTCAAGAAATGATGGTGACATTAGCAGAGCTCTTTTCTCCCTAAGATCCCCCCAAACCATCTGCCATCAAGTGATAAGACGGTGTAAGTGGAAAATTGTAAGCAGCAGAGCTGCTACTGCATTGTCTCCATGACCACAGGAGAGAAGGAAGAAAAAAAAAAATGCCAGTGCAGTTCTGCCTTGAGGTATGAGCACCAGGGGAGTACCCTTAATAAATACCCAACATGCGAGATGCTGTGTGCAGAAGAGTCACTTTAAGAAATGCTTGAATGAAGGAGAACAGATTCCTCACCAGGCCACAGAGGTATTATACCCTATGAGAGTGGAGACCAGCAGCAGCCCTGTAAAATTCACACCTGTGGCCTTTAGGTGTGATATTTATGACAGACAGGCTGAGCTCTGATTGACCACCCAGTGTCTAATCACTCTGTAACTACCCAGAGCCCGCCAGGCAATGGCACTGACCCAGTGGGGGCAGCTTTATTGGAGGCTCCATGCCTGCCTCCACATTATTATGCTGCTGTGGCCTTTTGAGCATAACATTTAAAATGAATGGACTCCACACTGGGTAGGATTTACCTATAAACTGTCATTTCTATTTATGCAAACAGTCATGACTCTTAACGAGAATTGACTCAATTGCTGGGAGAATTCTGCTGCCTCTCCAGCCAGAAATCACAGGCTTCTGAGTCTCATTTTAGGAAATCTGACCGTTTTTTAAAGGTAGATTAAAAGAGATTGAATTTTGACACATGAAACCGGGTTTTCAAAAGGCCTGTATATTTGGCATATCATTTCAATATACATAGTCCTCACTACATGCATTTTTAATGCATTTCCCTGGCTGCACAGGCCTCGGAGAGCCTGCCACCCAGGGCTTTGATTTTCATAATACAAGTGTTTGCCCATGCAGGAGCTTGCGTGAAAATCAGCTCGTGCAGTCTGTGACTGTGGGTCTCTTGTGCCTGAATTTCACTAACATGGCAACTTAAAAGCCAGCAGAGTCCATTTTCCTTCTGAAATTCTTAGTTTGAGTCATGCTGTGCTGTGAGAAGTGAAGTTTGTGCCAGAGACAAGGAGCAGTACGAGCCAGAGCGATAGTCTGACAGAGGCAGGATGTCTCTGACTGAGCCCATGGGGAGAAAGGGGGCACAGTCTCCCACTGAGGGTGGCATAGCCGGGCTCTTGCTTGGTTTTTATTTTGACTGGGAAGATCCTCTCCCTCTCTGTCTCTCTTTGGAAAATAGCACCTTGAAGAAAATTGGCAATAAAACATCTTTGTGCCTTTTTGTGCCCCTGTGCCAAGACACCAGCCAGATGTACCTGGCCCTCACATATGCTAATTTGGCTACTGCCTTTTGGTTGAGATTTTTTTGTTTTGTTCAGTCTGTGCACTGCAGCCACGATCGTACAGGGCTGTAACATCCTCCAGCTGCCTTTGTTCATTGCCTTGAAAGCCATCTGCTTACCAGACACACAATTTTCAATTTTAAAAAGCCCTCTTTATTCCTTAAATCCTGCTATTCTAGAGGCCTCTAGTAAGATGATAATAGTTCCCCACTGGTGTGTTGAGGGATGATTTTTTTTGTTTTCTTGTTTTATGCTTTAATAATTTTATGAATACAAGTAATGAATGAGCCACTGCTGGGTTTTGCTTGCCTTTCTCCCAGTGCTAGTTTTATTCTAAACATGAGTTGAATCTGTTCTAAGAATTATTAGGAGTGATTCCTTTCACAGGGCTTTAAGCTTTCTGAGTTTGGAAGGCCAAAAGTACAGGCCTCGGTGTCTGTGCAGCCAACTATGCTCACTTTGCATGAGATAACTCAAATCCAAAGTTCTTTGTGCAAGGCAGAAGGGCTTTTCGTTTTGCAGCTCTGGATTATGAAACCCTTTTGTTTTCACTCATGTAGGTTTATACATTGCAGGCCTGGTTTTCACCCGGTGTAAATGAGTATCATTTCACCAAACCCCGTGAAGCTGAGCTGTACCGTTTTCTACAAGCTGACAGTCTAATACCTGGAATTACAAAGCACAAAACTCTGAAAATCACCACAGTAATTTTTCCTGATTTTGTTTGGTTTCCATGCAAACCTGAAAGCTCATCTAAGCTTCAGTGGGAGGTCTGGCCTAAGTGTAAGTCTTGTGGCAGAATTGCAAGACGGGCAGTTTGACCAGATACTGAATTTTCCTAGTGAATTTTCACATGACTGTGGTTCTGGGATAATTGGACTTGTGTACTTGCTGAGCTTATTCAGTGTGATTTTTGTCTCAGGACATGCATGAAACCAGATGTTTGCTGCTTTCTCTGAGTGCTCTCCACTTTTTAAGGTATGATGAGACAAATGGTCTCAAAAAATTTCCATGCCATAATCTAAAAGCATCACTCAAGAGATGCTAAGTGCTTAATTGTTCAAGACTTCTAGGCCTTCTCCTTCACATATATTCTAATCTTAACCCTTGTCCTTTAGCTCTCCCTCCACTCTCCCCTGGCCTTTCTGTGCTTGGGTAGCATTCAGCAGCACAGTGAAATTCTGCCAGGAGGCTCTGAGGATCTGGCCCTGAAAATCAGAGAAACTGCAAAGATTCTCTTCTTATATGGATTCTGTTAGATAAAAACATGGAGCTCAGAAACACAGAATCCCAGAATCATTCAGGTTGGAAAAGACCACTGAGGTGTGCCCAGTCCCCACCTTGTCCCCAGCCCAGAGCTCTGAGTGCCACCTCCAGCCCTTCCTTGGACACCTCCAGGGATGGCGACTCCAAACCTCCCTGGGCAGCCCCTGCCAAGGCCTGAGCACCCTTTCCATGGGGAAATTCCTGCTGCTGTCCCCCCTGAGCCTCCCCTGGCCCAGCCTGAGGCCGTTCCCTCTCCTCCTGTCCCTGTTCCCTGGGAGCAGAGCCCGACCCCCCCGGCTGCCCCCTCCTGTCAAGGACTTGTGCAGAGCCACACGGTCCCCCCTGCGCCTCCTTTTCTCCAGGCTGAGCCCCTTTCCCAGCTCCCTCAGCCTCTCCTGGGGCTCCAGCCCCTTCCCAGCTCCGTTCCCTGCCCTGGACACGCTCCAGCCCCTCAGGGTCTCTCTGGACACAGTTCAGGGGTGCAGATCTAACAGGAGCAATTGCTCAACTCCTGCCATCCACGCTTTGGGTCTGCAGACCTGCTTTTCCACTGTTCTCCCAACTCAGAGCTGTTCTGAATTGTGGAGCACCTCTACTCCTCTTTGGTCAATGGTCAGTGTTCAGTGCAGGTTACCACAGCAGGATTTCAGTCTCTTTCTGCTCAGTGAAAGGCTTGACCCCCCAGACCACCAAAACCAAAAAAGGTCATTTCATTAACTTCAGTGGCCTTTGGATCAAGCTGTGCCAGGCTGCACAGGATGGTGCTGAAATAGACCTTTGGAGAATTTTTTCTGCTTTGGAAAATGTTAACGCTTGGAAAAAACTAGCATTTTTGAACTTCTTGCTTCAGGAGAAATACTAAAAAAATGATTTCAAGCTGCTGATGTGTCAGCTTTTTCTAATGAAAACAAAATACACTGTGGTTTGAAATATAAATAACATACAGGTGAAACATTTAAAAGACAAAACAACCCAATACAGTCTTGAAATAATTGAAACAATGTTTCAGTTTTCCTCTTCTGGGAACACAATTTTGCCTTTTGATCCAAATTTTGGAGAAGACAGTTTTGCACTTAAGTGCCCATGCATGCGTGATGACTGTTTCGGATACAATTTTACTACCCAGACCCTTTGCCACTGTGCCATTTGCCCAGAGTGGCATTATTTAATGTGATCATAAAAGGAAGGAGAAAAAGTAGGAGAAATGACTGAGAGACGTAATTCTAATTCCTAAATCTCTTGCAATCTGAAGAGAAATTTATCATCTTTATTTTTACGGGCTGGCTGCGCATTAACATTTCTCCATCCTTCTTCACGTTTTAAATCTTGGAAGTTCGGCACCATTTGAGTTACTTGGTTCTACATTCCTCCAAGAGAAATTATGTCTTGTTTCGGGCAAGGTGGCAAACACCAGCTGTCCCACCCCGTGTGAGGTGTACCAAGGCAGAGCAGGACACCCCTGCCTGGTCACACTCTGTCCCCAGCTCCCCTCCCACCAGCCCGGCTAGCTCAGTCACCAGCAGCCACAGAGGAGGCTGAAAAGCCTTTCAGGATTGTTCCTGTAACAAGTGCTAAATTTTCCCTTCTCCAGGCTGTGGGCTGTGTTCTGGTTGTTGGCACTTCCACGTGCACATTCTTTTGCCCTCTGGGGCTGAGCGTTTTAGATGTTCCCCGATTGTCTCACATTTCTCTGTCCACTTATCTGGGCCCAGGTACACCAATAATGTAATGAAAAAGGATTTCTCCTCTATAGGAGCTTTTAAAAACTGATGTAAAGAGCTGCACAGAGGAAACCATTTGCAGTTCACAATAACAACAGGTTTTATTGGTTAATAAATCCCAGAAACTATACTGCTTTGTTTTCCTGTAGCATCTGCTGGCCCCTTATTTATTAACTAGCGATTTCAAAAATATAAAGCACTTTTAATACCAGGGCCTGATCCAAAGCCTTTGGGTAATTCAGTGGGTTTTGTATTGGTTGTTAATACAGATGAGTGCTGCTGCTGAGCCTTTATGGGTGCCAAGAAAGGCAAAAGTAGCTCTTGCCTGCCTATACCATCGTTTAACACCCACTAATAAATGTGACACAAAGTCAGGGTTTGGGGTAGCTGCTCATAGGCAGATCTTCTGAATTCTGAGTTCCCAGTCCCTATTTAAGCATCACAGTGGCTTCCTCTGATGTTGCATTAAAACTGCTATTTCCCTGACTCCATATGCTTCCTGCAGTGCTTTTCCATATGCTTCAACACTGAGAAAATGGACATTAGAGACAGAAGACTGATTGGGGATCTCTTGGTAAAATTTATTTAACTAGAAAGAGAGAGAAACAAAAAGAAAAGTCAAAATCCATCCGTATCAAAGCATTATATGAGGAGCAGTGGCTCTCAACAAATTCCTTGTTTAAAAAACCAAATTGAAGTTTTCAGATCCCCCATTTGAAAAGGCTGATGCTATCATGCAATATTTTGATGGATGTGATGAAAAATTGGTAAGGCAAGAAGCTTCAGCATTTACATTTGTAGATTTAGATTGCCACACACATGGCAAGTCTGATGTAATTTCACTGAGACCCCAGGCAGAATGTAGATATAAATCCACACTGCATTACTGCAGCAGAGCTCTGAGAATATTTTAATTAAATTAGCGTTTCAGCAATAAACTATTAAACCAATCTCAGACTTATTATTCAGGTAAAATATCACACAGCAGAAAGACTCCAGGATGTTATGACTCGTGTAGCTTACAATGATTTACTGGGCAGCAGTAAAATATTCACTTCTGCTGCTTGTTTGGGTTTTTTCCAGGCTGTTGCCCGCCCGTGTGGCTGCAGTGGAAGCTGGCTTTGTGTTAATAGGTAATATATTCAATTGTGCCTGTATCCCATTTAACTCCTCACCTGTGGTCTGTCGTTCATGCCTTTGATTTATCCTGTTGTATGATTGATACGTGAGTAATGAGATAAATAATCCTTGTCACATTGTGAGCTCCTCATCTTCATAAGGCGTATTTGTCTTTCCCAGAAAGGAGATAAATTCTTAATTATTTTAGGCTGCCATGTACCTTTTCTGAAGAGGATGGAACATATGGAATGGTAGCAAATGATGTGAGGGGAGAGGTAGAGGAGTATCACCTTGGACTTCTTAATTCGTCCGGCTCAGACAGGCTCACTGCAGGATACCAGCAGCTACTTATGGAACCAATTTGTTGTTGGTGTCCTGTATGCCCCTTTCACCATCTGAGTGTCTATTAGGGAATAAAAAAGACATTCCTTAGCGCAGGGAAGGCTTAAAGGGCAGACCAAAGCGGCTGTGCCAGATCCATGTCGCTGGGAGAAAAGTGGAAGGAAGTGTAGAAAATGGGATGTCAAAAAGAACAGATGTTGCTAATGAAACATTCACAGTGACGGGTCTGTGTCCTGGCAGAGCTTCACGGGAGCCGAGTGATCTCAGAAATGCCTTCCCTGTTTTGCACTTGTGTTCAGAAGCGTGTTATGAGGATGATGATACTTAATTCCCATTGACAAGCACTTCTGGCTGAAGTGTTACAGTGACATTCAATATCAGATGGATGAGGACTGTTAGCAAGCTGCTCTGCTTCCTCTGCCCACTGACTTCTGAAGGGCTGCAATCCTTCCTGGACACCTCGCAGTTTCCTTAAAATCTCTCGAGGAACAATTTGGGGTTGTCTCTGAGCTGCACTGGGGAGGCAGGTAGGCCCCAAGCTCAGCATCTGTGTTGGTTTGTGATGGCTGAGATGAAAAGCTCTGTCGCCTGGGACAGAGTAACCCTCTGAACTCCTCTCACATGTCATGGGACCCAGCTTGGCTGCTGAGATCCAGAGCCTTCCTCTGCCCACGGTGGGGCTTCCTGACTTCTCCAGGTTATTCTTTAGCATGGATTTGTTTGAGGGGGGTTGTTTCTTGAAAATGAGCATGCTCAAGTATAAACAAGTCCCCAAATGTCAGAGACTGGTCCAAAACGGGGCTGTTCTCACCTGATCAGCCTGACCCCCGACGGGCCCCCTTTTCAGATGCTTTGGAACAGACAATCCAGAGAGAAAGGAGAAAAGGATTTAATTGCTACTTTACAATTTTAAGAATAAAAGCCATTTCTGTTCATCTTCTATTTACTTTCCCGATGTAAGGCAGAGTTCTAACGCCAAGAATTAATTTCATTAAGAGCAGAAAAAAAGACACTTCATTAATAGTGAACTGTTATCGCTGGCATATGTGCTGGCTGGCTCATGCCTGCGGCTCTCAGCAGAAACCCTCACAGCTTCCCAGACACAGGCTGCCATTTCCAAGGTAACTCATTCTCACGGATGCCTCGCTTTCTCTAATTTTGATGTAGACACTTGAAGAAAAGTTAATTTTTGGAGTGTAGAGGTTTGGAACTTTCTATAATTCAGGTCTTCTATGATCTAGGTAAGGTACTAAAATTAAGCCTGTGGCTTCTATAATTTGTAGTCGTTTTGCAGGGGAAAGGGGTGGAGGATCAAGATACTTGAAGCATGTCTGCATTGAGGACATTACATCCATAATTCAATATAATTGAAACAATGAGATTGGAATAAACTCACGGATTCTGAATCGCAAGAATGAAAGGTGGTTGTGTTCCTATCTGAAATATTTGGAATAGTAATTCTTTCAAATGTGAGCTAACTTTGCCTTGAAAACCTGAAGTTCTGCTTGACTTGAAAGAAACAAAATAGGGAAAATATTAAGGAATATTTTTTCTTTTTCTAATGTAGAATTGTGATTAAATGGTTAAAGATCAAAATTATCTGATAGCTCATAGTAGAGAAAAATAAATTTTTGACACAAATCCTTGTCTTTTTTTTGGCTTTTTAAAAATTTTTTCCAAAAGAAAAATCTCCAAACAGTGAAAAATTATGACAGGGAGTGCTTCATAGTAAAATCGTAGCTCACACTGAAGTGTCTCATACAGTAAGGTCCCTATACACAGATATATGCACACATTATTGATAAGCACCCATATAAGTATTTAAGCACACACTGACTGAGCTGCATGAACTGGATCACTGTAATCTCTCTGTAAATGCTCCCAGATCCATTTATACCAATTTGGCAAAACCTGTCAATAACCTGATATAAGATAAGCATTTAAATCTGGGAGGGTTTTCACAGGGATTTGCACAGAAGTAGATGTTTATGTGCTGCTTTTAATTAAAGCAGTGCAATGAAACTAGTGGGACAATTGTGTGGCTTGGAAAATTCAGTATATATAAACTGAAAATGAAGTATATATAAATTAACTTTTGTGCAATAAAAGAGCTCTTTGCATCATAGAATCATGACTAATTATCCTTGACATTTCTCCCATTGTATTGTCCTACTGTGTGCAAATGTTTTCCCCAACTCTTTTTCACTTGCTATCGATGTGAGATGCAGCTTGGCTACCTGGTGCTTTTCTCCCTAACCATTTTTCTCCATGATTTAACTCACCAAAAATCACATAGCCACCAGCCTGTCTTCCCAGTGGATCATGTACCTGTTCCTTCTTATTTTTCTGATTATTAATAATCACAGTAGTTTCAGGTTTATTACAGGAATTCACATTTTTATTTAGTGATATTTCTTTACCACTTGCCCTTTAAATATCATTTACTTCTCCACAATGGTTTTCCTGCGTAATGTCTGATTCCAAGCTTTAAATTCTAATTCATTGAATAGCTGGCTTTTTAAGAACCTAATGTCCTTGTGCTGGTGCTCTGGCATTTGGAAACCCTTCAGATATGGCTGTGAGCTGACTGTATCAGAGTAACTCCAGGCACTCACAGCTGGTTATCCTGATTGCTCCCACTGGCCAGCACGTAGTCACGTATAGAGAACCTCTAGCACCTGCCTTTACTTACCTGAAATAATCTTATCTCTACATCCAGCTGTCCTCAGGATTCACATCTGTTTGGTCCTTCATGTAGGTGCAGGGGATATTGTACTTTTCCTCTATATTAATTTTTTTTTTCCTTATATCTTGACTGATTTAATTTTACACTTTAAGGATCTATTTTAAACCCTTTTATGATAGATTCCCTTTTTTTTTGAATGAAATAGGGGTTCTAGGGACTGTATATCTTCAGGCAGGGAGGACACAACGGTGAGCAGGACTCTTTATTTTCTCTGTCTGCTCTTCAGGACAAGAGGAGACAGCCTCAGGCTGGGCCAGGGGAGGCTCAGGGTGGACAGCAGCAGGAATTTCTCCATGGAAAAGGTGGTCAGGCCTTGGAAGGTGTTGGAGTGCCCATCCCTGGAGGTGTCCAAGGAAGGGCTGGAGGTGGCACTCAGAGCTCTGGGCTGGGGACAAGGTGGGGACTGGGCACAGCTTGGACTCCATGGGCTGTGAGGGCTTTTCCAACCTCAGTGACTCTGGGATTTTGTGACTTTCAGTAAAACCACCTCAACAGATAAAAAACATTAAAAAGAGAAGTCCAGAGGTTGGTAACAAAGTACTGCAAGCACCAGTAAGGCAGCTCTAGTCAATCGACAGAGGAAAAGAAGAGAATGTGCACCTTTGGTAAACAAAATCGCCCAGCTCAACTCAATATTTTGATTTACCAGCACTGCTCTTCCTTGAAGTGCAGGGACTGAGGAGCATCCCTGACTCTGCTCCTTACACTGTCGGGTTCCTTAGACAGCTTCAGCATGGGGTGTTTTTCCTCTGGTCGCACACACACCGAAGCACATCAGGGTAACAGGATAAGAGAAAAGTCTCTGTGTCTTAAGCAATGCCATTGATGTCTAACGACAGCACAGCCCAATCTGCTTTCATCTCAAAGCACAACAAGGTGTTTGGCACCACAGAAAAATACAGCAGTCAACATCATTTAGGAGAGGATGTGAATTTCAGCCATGCTTATCAGAAATTAAGAGGGATTCAGAGATAGGAGGAATCAGATGCCCTAAGCCCCCAAAATTTCCTGGGTCCCTTCAAAAGCCAAGACACTGAGCTGCAAACAACAGTGACCTTCTATCCCACCAAACCCCCCAGTGCTGTTCAGACAGGGCTGGGTGTGGGGGGAAAAAAAGGCAGAGGCATTTCGTTTCCAGCACTGACAAAACCCACCAGCCTTTTATGCAGCATTTAATTTTAACACAGAACAGCACAAACCAGGTATTTTTTCACTCCTTTCTATTGTTCCACATTAATATTTCAAGAAAAATCTATTAGTTTCTCACATAAACATCAACAGAGCAATAAACAAGTATTTCACGTAGGCTGAGTAATTCCAGATCATTGAAAATGATTATACTTGACTTACTCCTCCATGTAAATCTTTCATAACAGGGTCAGATGTTCAAATAGAATAAATCCATACTGAAGCCATAAAGGATTTATATCCCTCGTGGTCTATAGACCGTTTTTGCCCTGTATTTTCCTCTATGAACTTTACTCAGAACTTGAAAAACATGTGCAGGTATTACTGTGCTTGGGAAAGATAAGAACAAATGATTTAAAGCAACCAGATAACGTGGCTTTATTATTTTTACTTAATATTCTGACGAGGTATCTTTTGAGGTACAGTGACAACTCAACAAGGCCTGGGAGTGCTGTCTTTGGGACTTCTTTATGCTCAAGTGAGTGAGAAATTCTTGGCTGATTCAGAGCTTGATGCTAAATGCCTTTGTAAACTCCTAAAAGTGTTACTAGGCAAAACCCACCCCACTGCTACACTTATTATGAAAAACAAAACTTTCATTCTCTACTTGCTTGTGTTCCTTTGCCTGCTTTTTGCTATGAAGATTTAATTGTAACCCTCATGGGCAGCACCAGCCCTGTCCCACAAGAGCAATCCCAGCACCCAGATCCAGCTGGTCAAAGAGTTTTCCAGCTGTAGCTGAGATGCCTTTTCTTGGTCTTAAAAGCAAGAGTCAAACACGGTTAGAAGGGAAAAAGGGATTTGACCTTGGTATTTCTTTTAAGGATCCTTAGGTGCACTACATCCAGGTCGAATGCCCCTCCATGCACACCTCCATGCAAACCCCACAAAAGATCTGGTATAACCTTTTAGGTCTTACTAATTAGCCTATCTATCGAAAATTCCCCAATGAGAGGCTCGAATGAGCCCCCCTCGCCAAGGAACCTTCCCCTGGACGGTTCTACCTTAGTTTACAAAATGTGTTCTGGAGAGGACCTTGGGGTCTGGGGCACTCTGATCCCTAACTACAAAGCTTCTAAAATGTTTAGTCTCCTAGCTTAACAAATAAGTCTAAGAATGTAGGCAAAAAGCACAAAGAATATAAAAGCTATAAAAAGGTATATAAAAGGGGTATAAAAGAAAAGGCAAAAAATCATCATAGCATCAGCAGCAATAACAGAGTCTCCAAACCCCTTGTGTCCATGCCTGGGCAGTGTCTGGACCTCTGAATTGCTGGATTTTTTAGCTCCATTCCCTGTTTAACAAGCACAGTCTCACCAGACCCTTTGTAATCATCCTGTCACCCTTTTTCTCATCATTCTGGGCCACAGCAACTTAGCAACCTTCCTAATATGAATATTTCAATGTTTGCATCTCTGAATAACACACAGACTGGAAAGAAAAAAAAACC
The DNA here is from genome assembly GCA_013399195.1 of Dicrurus megarhynchus. Taxonomy (NCBI): domain Eukaryota; kingdom Metazoa; phylum Chordata; class Aves; order Passeriformes; family Dicruridae; genus Dicrurus; species Dicrurus megarhynchus. The sequence continues at coordinate 27,418 of VXAD01005465.1, read as the reverse complement.
AAACAAACAAAACATTCCCTTCTTCCCCCAGCTCCTTTTTACAGTTTTAGCTGTAAAAAGAAGATGAATTAAATGTTAGGGACTAAAAGCTGAATTTTCTTCCCTCTAACTCACCAGTGTTGGGGACATAATAAATATGGTGAATTTATTGCATGTGAGGTATGGGTTCTGATTTTTATCTCCTCTCTGCATGAAACCAATCTTCTCTGAAAGGACATTTGAATTGAAGAAATAGAGGACAAATATAAATATGGATAGAGGTTAAAGCTCTCAGTGTAGGTGTGAAGTCATAAACCATTTGACCAAAAAAAGTCATTATGTTGTTTCTGCTGCCAGCTTGCTGAGCTGATACACCAGAATTTCCTGAAAGATAAAGGAAACAGTATGTGAAACAGTGAAAAACTCAGAAAAATGACATTCATGTAGTCCTAATTTTATTGCATTCTTTTGTAGTTAAGTCATTTTTCAGTGCTTTCATTTTTCCCTCCCAGATTTACGGATGAAAGGACTATTTTCAGACAAAGGAAATTGCAATGAGAGTACATGTTGTATTTCTGATTCCACAAGATGTGCACATGTACGTGTTTTCAGGGATCACGTTGGTTTAATAGTAACAAACCCTTAGGGGTTGAGAGAATGCACATCCTATTTATTCTGAGGTTAAACATTTTCCTATCAGGCTGCAGATAATGGTTAATATACTGCAGTAAGTGCAATCTCATTATACATTCCTGTGATTTCAATTATTAACATGCTAATATTTTCTATTAATTTTTAAATATTCGGGGTTTGAATGTAAATCATTGTATGCTTCTGAATAGATTTTTTTATATTAATTATTTAACCTTTGTTACTGTACCAGCATTTTATTATATGTAGCTTAATCTCCCTCGTTAGGAAAAAAAAAAAAAAAAAAAAAAAAAAAAAACCAAAAACCCCCCAAAATCCCAGAGATAAGGAAGTTTTGAATTTAACCACCTCTGGATATAACAGGCATCCATCTGTTCATGCACACAGAGTTTTGTACACATATTGCTGTTTTGTAAATAATAACAGAATTTCTTATCTATATTTCTTGCCAATGAACCAGGAACTGACAACAAGCTTTGGATGATGCGTGTGCAACAAGTGAATGAGGAAAAGAGTGGTGTTTAAAAACTGTCTCATTGACTAAAGGACAGAGAAACAGACCAAAATGAGCAGATCTAGAGAAAAATAATGACATGGGAGCAAGAGGAATAAAAAGTCTGGGGTGTAGCATCCCAGATTACAGTCCTAAAGCATGGAGAGAGTTGGGAGTGGGAAAAAGTAGCTCATGGGTACTCTGGCTCTGCTTACCTTACACTTCCACAGAACACTCAGGTTTAGTTTTGCATGTGGAGCTGATTCTAAATATATTTTTGGAATACTAATTAAGGGAATTCATACAGTCTATCATAAACCATAGTGGTCTCTTAAATCAATAGACAGAAAAGATGCCTTTGCCCAAGATAAATAGATCATAGATCACAGAATGATCATTCTATTCTATCCTACTCTATCCTGTTCTATCTATTAAGAGAAGTGTCTGAAGCAGATGGACTACAGAAAGAGATATTTGGCCAAAACCAGACCCATAATTTATTTCAGGATCAGATTAGAGATGGCCAGAACAAATTCCACATGGAATGTAAAAGAGCATGGCCATTTGCAGATGTGGATCAGCACTGCCAGGTTCCTTGCGCCATGGACACAATTGCTGTCAGCTGGGATCTGGATGATGCTGTAGCTGAGATCAATTTCTTTTTGTCCTCTTTGGGGTCCTGGTGTGCCCTTTCTGCCTAAGTCCTGCCACATGCTCTGTCCCTCTGACTGTGCCATTCACCTCTCCCTTTTTTGCCTTCTCTCATGTCCTATTTACACCGTTTCCTTTTGTCCTCCTTTTGTTTCCTCTGCGACCATTAACTGGGTAAGAAATAGCATTTATCCAGTTTTGCTCTGTGGATCTACTTCAGAAATCTCAGTGAAGACAATGAAATTACTTACATGCCTGAAATACTACATATACCCAGCAGCTTAATGAGCTTTTAGAGTCTGTCTCTAAAACTCCGCCTTTCCTTTCATTATGTGCTCCTCTCCTTTTACACAGCTTCAGGAGACATATTTGTGGCATTACAGATGCTTGATAGTGATTACAGAAGTAGTAAGAATAAGTAATAATAATGTGGGTTTCTAGGTTGTTCACTTTATGCTCATTTAAATTGGCATTTCTGTTTAATAAATCTCTGTACATGAATCTCTGAAAAGCTGTAGGGAGAGTCCTTAAACTAGAAAGTTGCCTGCCACAAACCCCAGGCAATCAGAGCCATCACAGCATTTTAAGTGAATCCACTGCCAATACTCCAAAGTCTTCAGCTTACTGTTGATGTAAGTGATGTTTGGATAAAAACTCTGTTTCAAGCCTCTTTAATTATACCATGGATGTATTACAATTAATATGTAAATACAGACATAACACTAGGCTTATCACATATAGCTGTATCTGTACCAGCAATCAACCTTTACAAATCCCTCCCTTGTGAAAGTCCCCCAAGCTACTGGCTTCACATTTTATCTTCTCTTTAACCTTACATACCAAACAGCCAGCAGATTCCTTGGCCTCTCTGGAATTCACATCATTCCCAGACCTGGCAAATTAGGATCCATTTAGTTAACAAGCAAGACAACATACTGGTGGGTGGTTTGATTTTACAAACATCTCTTCCTTCCACAGTATATTATCTGTGTATATAGGTTTATGGTTTTGTGCAACCAAATTATTACAGCATTAATAACAAAGACTACGAGTAGGGGAAACCTTTTTTAGTCACCTGAGACAGAAGCACTTAACTAGAACCTGTTGAACATGCCAGGTGAAGTGATGGTTATTTTTGCTAGACTCCCTTGCACGGTTCTGTAACTGTGGCTGCACTGCTCATCAGGCAGATTTTATTTTTCTTAAACCAGAAAACCCAAAATAACCCCCTCCCCAAAAGCCAGCATTTTTGCTGGGCAAAATCCAGCACTATGGAATCAGAGGTTTGCACTTTTCCTAATGGCATCGTGGTATGTGGGGTTTCATGGTTCTTCCACAGCAAAGAATAGCTTTTGATTTTGCTACTTTTTCTACAGAATATCCACATCTAACTGCAACCAGTATAAACCTTAAACCTGTAAATCTGCCCTTCACCCATCTGTAAGCTGCAATATTTATGTGCCATGGAGATCATGGTGGGCACGGTTAGAACCAGCAAAGAGAGTAAATGTCATCATTAATAAATGTGACAACAATTTCTGCCACTGAAAGGCAGACTGCACCCCAAACCTGCACAGTCCCAGCCCAGCTCTGGAAGTGAAATGAGCAGCTTCCTCTGGTTGTTGTTGATATTGGGGATGCAGTAAAAGCAAGGAAAATTAGGAGTCAAAGTGAGAATTAAAATAGATGTCTCTCTGAAAGCTTCCTGCATGTACAGATGCAAAACTAAAAGAGTAAGCATGGGGGTAGCTGGGGTATACAGAAGCTTTAAACATTACTTCTGTATTTAGCTGTCACAGTTCTATACTCAGCTGACTTGGTTTGTCTCTGCTTGGATCTGGTCTAAATCAGCCTGTCTCAGTCTCAGCATGATTTTGGTTTCTTTTTCCCCCTTTCCCAGTCCCTGGATTTGCACTCAGGGTTTGATAACAACATTCCCTCTTCAACTAAAGATGCACATCTTACAACACATTTAAGCATAAGCAGGGCTTATCTCTCATAGTTACATGTGTGAATGATGTTATCAATAAGAAAAAAAAGTTTAATAATTTGAAGTACAATACCCAGAAAAGTTTGAAGATTTAGATTTTTTCAAATATTTTTCAACACATGCCTTTCCATCTCTCTGTAAACATTAGGTAAGATCTTAGATTATGCCAATTTTTGTTTAAATGACCAGTTTACTTCAGCATAATTATTAAAGAAGAAATGAAAACAACAGCCTTGAAAAATCTGATTCTATCTATACATTCATGCCATAGTGTATGTCTGCTTTCTCTCAGAGCCTGATCCCAGACCGAAATTTCAGCGAGTGTCCCTGAATAATCCAAACACAACAGGCTTTCCCAGGCAATGGTACTGTGGGGCTGCTCACCCACCACCACCAAATTTTCTGTGGTTCTCAGCTTCTGTAGGAAAAACTCTGGATGCAGTGGTACCTGGTTTCCCCAGAGGTGTCAACCTGCATTTATTGGTTGCTTACGGTTCTCTGAGAATGGCACTCAAGTCTGTATCTGGGATGCCCAGGTCCTTTCCCAGCTCTGAAGTGTGATTTCCACAAAACCTGACTGTAATTCTGTGGGAATGGGCCAGCAAGAGGTGAAGCAGCGGCAGCCAGGGCGGGTCCTTTGCAGGCTGGGGATGCTCCTGTGCTGGTCTCACCTCTGATAACATTTCCTGTGAAATCCCTGCACTCCAGCAGGACCAGTGGACCTGAGGAGGTGCAGACTGGCTGCAGCTTCCCTTGGAAGGGTCCTGGTATGTCCATGCCAGTTCATGGCACATCCAGCAGCAGGGAAAGCAGCCCTGGTGGAGCTCAGTCTGTGCCAAGCCTTGAAGCTCTTTGCTCCTGCAGGATCCAGAGCGAGCAGTGCAGTGCAAAGGGGCATGATTGGACATCAGAGATAGCGTTTGGCCTTTTAGTTTTAACCTGGGAGAATTATTCCTATAATGATTAAATTAATTAAGCTTTTATGGCATAAGCTCTTAAGTTATGAACTTGTTTCCAACCTGCAGCCACATAGATCAGAGGGGTTGAAGTATTCTAGTAACTCTGCAGATCCTATCAGTAATTTTCAAAATTTATCACGTTTGGAAAGAATCTATTAAAACTAGAGATAAAATCACTCACATCAATGCCTTTTTATACCATCACCCCACTGTTTTTCTGCTGCATTAGAAAAATGGATCATTTTTGTGACAAAACGCAAAGTTGAATTATTTTGCTCACTGTAAAGATGTTGGCAGGTCTGATGTGTGCTGGATTTGAAATATTTATTGTGCTGCCAGAGCAAATCCAAATCCAAACAGTTTTACAGATAATTATTCCCACTAATTATATGAAAAGGCACCCATTTCTCCTTCAGTGATTCCATGCACACGTGGATCTTCTGTTAAGAGTTTGCACACACACATTTAGGAGAGCCAGAGCAACAAGCTCCCCTCATCTCCTTTACAAACTGGACAACTTCTTGTTCAGATCAAGCTGTTATAAATTAAAGCACTTCCCAGAGATCATTGTACTTCTATAACATATGTGACAATGCAGAAAGCAGTTTGGAAAGAGAGAGAAACCTAGAGGGGCTGGAAGAGAGCCAAAACGATAAAGAACAATGAGTGGGCTTGCTGGTCTGTTGATCTTGGATTCTCACCAAGTATCTTTTTTTTTTTAATGAGCTGCTGGGGTTTGGGTTTGGGGGTTTTTTTGTTGTTGTTGTGATGGTTTATTCTTCTTTCTCTGTCTCCCCTGCCCCCATCTCTTTTTCCCATCTTACGAGACAAGGACAAGAGAAAGACAGCAAGGCAGTGCAGTAATTTTAAGAGGAGGATAAATAGGAATGAAAACAGAGGCGTTTATTAGTACAGGAAATTGGTTTACAGCTTCATAAATTTAAAACAGGCATATCATATTGAACAGATTATGAAGTGTTAGACTGTGCTATTCAAGAGACTGGACAATCTGCTTTGCAATGCAAAACATACTTATACAAGCAGGCGTGGATTTAATAGAAAGTTGGGGACTTCTTAAATAAGCTGGACATAGAGAGTCATAGAATAGTTGAAGCTGAAGGGAGCCTCTTGAGCTTCTGGCCTGGCCTGCTGCCCCTCAAAGCAGCAGCATCAAAAGTGGGTGCTCAGAGCCTTGTCCAGCCTCATTTAAAGTCCATGGTGCTGGACAAGATGCATCCAACGACACTGATGTCACTGGGAGGTTGATCTCTTGATCTTGTCTTTGAAAAGGCGTGGCAAGCAGGGACTAGAAAAAGCCATGCTCATCTTCAAAAGAGAAGGGTCTTAGGAACTGCTGCCCCTAAAGCCTCAGCTCAGCCCCAAGAAAGGCATCCTGCAAAGCACTTCCAGGCACAAGTAGGTGGTTGGTATCACTGAGCAGGGATTTACCAGAGCCACACTGTGCAGCCTGTGCAGGGAAAGATCTGGCCTGGGGCTCAGGGCAGAGCAGTGGTGTCTCTGAACCCAGCCTTAACCAGAAGGGGTCCTCTAGGATCTCTGTAGCCCAGGGGAGTGGATATGAGCTGGATAGGACAGACTGGGCTCAAAGGGTAAGTGTTTCAAAGTCCAAACCTCAGTTAGGAGTGATGTGTGCTGGAGATTGGTACTGGGGCTGGCACTCTTTCACTGGTTTTAAGAGCAGCCTGGGCAATGGCATGGAAACAGCCCCAGCCACAGCTGACACCAAACTGGGTGCACCAGATTATAGGGGACCCTGGGGCAGAGTCACTCAGAGAGGTGGCACTCATGAGAGTGACTGCTGCGCTGACCGATCCCTTGCCCGAGCCTGGCCAGCGGCAATGTGATCCTATGCCCGCAGAGCTGACAGGAGGGCTCTGGGGCTTTGAGTTCCCGGATCCACAGGGGCTGGGTGGAAGCTCCGCAGGGAGCTGCGTGGCAAGCGGCTTCTTACAGCAAGCAAAGCCAGTAGATGTTACAGAGCGACAGCAGAGGCGAGAAGCAGAGAGCCAGACTGCTTGGGGCTATAAACCCAAGCTTTATTTCTTGTCCCTCAAGGGACAGAGGAAACGCGGCACAGGCGGGAGCCGACAAGACAGCCCCCTTCAAGGGTGGAACAAAGGCTTTTAAGGGCAGACAAACAAGGGAAGGAACAGAGGAGATAACCAACCAGGGAATGATAAGGGATGACAGCTGACCACTCAGGGAACAGGAGAGGAGGAACAAACTTGGAACATCAAATCCAAAACAGAACCCTTAAGATCTTTCTAGAAACTAATTGCATAGTACATGAACTTATTATAAAACATGAACCGAGGAAACCAATCATGAACCAAGGAAGGGAGAAAGGTCTGGAAACAGGGTGGAGATGAGGTGTGAGTGGCATCCCGTGGGCGTGGATATCAAACCTCTGCATCCCCCCCAGGCTCCTCCTCAGGAGTGGAGTCCTGGGCAGAGAAGTTCACCCACTGGGTGTCACTCACCTTAAATGAAAAGGGCTGGACCACCGCCACAAGTGACAAAAAACCCAAGTGAGCAAAAGTGTAATTCTGAGCTTGGAAGAATCGATGATAGAGGCAAGGGACTCGCCAGGAAGCAGCTCTGGAAAGGAACTGCAGGCCTGGTGACCATGGCATGGTCGTGGCAGTGACAGCTGGGAGCACAGGGCTGCTGTGGAGAGCACAGCCAGGGAAGTGCTGATGCTTTTCAGCTCAGTACCAATGAAGCCTCACTGGAGGAACCCTGTCAGTTCTTGCAGCCCATGGACAGGAGAGAGGACACTGCAGCAAGTCCAGGCGAAAGCTACAGCATGGCCTGGGGACTGAGGCACCTGACATTTAAGGACAGGCTGAATCCCAGAGCCCCAGGCTGGGTGAGGCTGGAGGGGCCCCCAGGGGCTCCTCTGGTGCCACCTCCCTGCTCCAGCAGGGCCATCCCAGAGCACAGGGCACAGCAGGGTGTCCATGGGGCTCTGCAATATCCCCAGGGAGGAGCCTGCACAGCCTCTCTGGACAATCTGCTCAGGGCTGGGCACTGCCCAGGGCACAAGTTCTGCCTCCCGGGCAGGGGGAGCTCCCTGGGCTCAGGCCCTGCCCGTGCCTCTGGTGCCATTGCTGGGCCCCCGGAGCAGAGCCCGGGCCCTGCCCTGAGCCCTCCCTGCACACAGGGACAGACACTGGAGGGAGGTTGTTTGTCCATTGTGGAGAAGAGATGGCTGAGGCTGGATCTAACTTCTGCCTTCAGCTACTTAGAGGAGAGCTGTAGAGAAGATGGATCCATATCCTTCTCAAAATGTACGAGAAGCAACAAGTCCCAGAGGCATCAGGAGGAATTGCACACAGGGAAAGTTTCACCCCAGGGCAGGTGGTTAAAGCAGAGAAGAGGCTGTGGAGAGAGGTTGTGGGACAACTCTCCCTGGTGATCCTTGAGTCAGACTGAGCAAAGCCCTGATCCAACATTCAAGCTGACCCCGCTGTGATGTATCCCATGGAGTTTTACTCCCGGGCATGCTGGGTGTCTCCTGTGGCCTTTTGAAGACATGACAAATTATGCTTTGAAGGACTTGGCAGCTAAATTCTTCCCCTGCAGTTTTGCTGTCTTATATATCTAATTTCCATGCATCCATCTTTTGAACTTTATCATTTTCATCCTTCCAAAATATGGAAGCAATATTAAAGTGTCTCTAAAACCCAATGGATTTAACAAAAGTTATGCTGATTAATGGAGACAATTACTTCTCTATTAAAAAGTTCCAGAAATGAACTAAAATGATATTATTTCAGTTTTTTAGTTCTTTCACTCAATACAATGGCTTCTTCTATGACAGGAGCTAAAACTATGAGCAAGGCACAGAAAGACATATTGCAGAGCACTTCATCAGGGAAATATATTTCAAGTTCTCCCGTTGCTTAAGTTTTATATTCAGTTTATGCCCATGAGTACCTTTGCTTTTCAAAACATGGAGAGTTACACGTGACATCTAATGCTGCTAAGTGATTATTCCTATGTTTTTGGGTTTTGTAAACAAGATGGTTTACTAAATCCCCAAAGGAGAACTACTTTGGGGTGTCTGCTGGCTAAGATTGGAGAAACAGCTTAGCAATGATAATCAGATGGGTTTTCTCCTCCAAAAGAGGCTTTGCTAAGCTCAGGTACATACCTAGAGCCCTACCAGGTATTTGAGTGATTCACTAACAGTGACATCCTGATCTTCCCTCTTGTGGAAGAGGGAGCTGCTGTTGTCTCCATTGCACAAGCAGCAAACAAGGCAGAGGAAACACTAAAAACATGTGGCAAGAACAAAAGATGCTGAACAGCAGCCTCCTCAGTTTCAGGTGACTGTCTTGTGCTTTAGGGTCTTTCACTGGTTTTTTGCTATACCATAGACTCAGCCAGAAGGGTAATCCCTGTGTCTAGTGCATGAATAATGTACCTTTTAATAACATTATAAAAGTATTAGTGCTTCTTTAATCTTATTTTCATGTCAATCACAGCTGGTATTTGGCGCGGTAAAACACTCCCTCAAAACATGGTCATAGAAGCTTAACTTTGCAGCACAGTTCAAAATAAAACCCCAATTAGCTACTTATTATTTAATGGGCATCTGTCAATGCCCTGTGAGAATTAGAGCCCAGACTGGTATCAACAGGAAGGACAAATTTGTACCTTGCAGGCAGGGAAGTGCCACTGCCTATGATGAAGTATCTGCTGCTTCCCCAGTGCAATCAGGTGTGTAAATACAGCATCACTGGCTTTTACAATGCAAATGTGGTTGTGTCTACGTAGGGTGTTCAGTGCAAATGTCCTCAAGTGCATAAAATGAAGCACAGGGAACAAAAAATATGCACAAGTTTTTACACAGAGCATGGAAGGGGTGTTTGCTCAGACAGACTCTGAGCACCATCTGGGAGACAAGTGTTTAGTTTTGCAACAGATTGCATAATTTCCATGTAGAATCTGGAGAAAAGCTCTAAATGCTTTAATAGATAGTTGATTTAACATGCGTTTAATCTTTGTTTTGTGTTGTCTTAAAGGCTATGCATATGTTTTGAATGACAGAAGTAGTCATTAACTTATTACAGCGCTCATCCCTTTGCACAATTTGCTTTCTTTTCTCTTCTCCTCGGTGCGTGTGTCTGTGTGCATGCAATATTTCACCTTACACAGTTCCCTTCCCCAGCACATGGTAATTAATCTTAGTAAAAGCCAAGCATCTACTGCATATGCATGCCACTTGATTGATTAGATTAAAAATTTAATGTTACAGTTCATACATTAGCAATATTTCAGTATAACATATACCAAAGGCTCCACTATCAATAACAGGAATACTTGAAGAACAACACAAATTAACACCTGAAGCATAAAGAATGACCTTGAGAGAAAGAAATGCTTTATGTAAAACACATTGCTTAGAGTGTATTTAAGCTGAGCACCATGTTGATGTGCTAAAACAGCTGTAGGAAGCACTGCCCCTCAGAACAGGAACATTTCTGATGAAGAATTGCTCACCTGGAGCATTCTAGAAGTGGTACAATGTTGAGAAACTCTGCGTTCATTTTTAGGCTCTTTTTTGGGTGGTATCCACCTAAATACATCCTCTGCTACACACCAGTAAAAATCTACATATTACAGCTTCTTTCAGTTTTCTTCTTGCACAAATTAATCAAAACATTGGAAGACATAAACTTGAGAATTCACTTTACTGGGACCAGGAGCACAAAGAAATATAACAAAATGAGTATAAAAAAGGCATGCTGTCTTATGTGACATTGTTATGACAAAATGAAATACCAGCCTTCATTTGGATGTCTGTTCTTCTGTATCCAAAAGCAAAATTACATCAAAATCCTTCCACACTGATTGACTTGTAATGCAATACACTGCAGCATCTTTGAACCCTAAGCAATGATAATGCTTCCAAACCTGCTGTAAACTGGGTCAGCTGTACAAAGAAATTGTAAAAAATGATGCAGTAATTCAATTTAGCACTGTGTGAAAACTGCACAATAGCAGGATTAAAGGACCTGAAAATGAAGACAAGTGGTTCATTATTAACTCCTTAAATGTTGTTCCCTCTGCTTTTTCTGGAATGTCATTTATTTCTGGCTTAGAATTGTAATTTCTTTGTCATGATACACTGGATACATTCTATATTGCCTCTCCATATGAGGACATCGAAGTTTCCCCAAAGGCTTAATAAAGTTTATGAAACAAGACAGCATTCACTATTCATTTTATCCACACAGGTAACAAAATAAATTAGAAAGAGAAAGCATTATACAATCATATAAAAGCTGTGACGTGGATAAAACATAGTCAACTTTGAGGAAAAATAAAAAGGAAAAAACCCAGCTGTTTTAGTGGCCAAAACAAAAGTAAAATTACAATAATAATTTTAAAAAGAGTAATACTAAGGCTGCAAATGAAAAGTACTGGTATGAAGAAGAGATATCTGTTTGTACCTCATCTAATGCAGTCATTGAAACAACTGGCCTCTTGTGCAACACAGTCGTTTTATAGAGATCATTTCTTTAAGTGCCTGAAGAGTTGGGTTTTTTTCTTTTCTTTGGGCTGCTGAGTGTTGTGTGTGCATGTGGCTGTGTTTTGGAGCAGCATGTGCAGTGCCATGGCCATTCTTCCAGCAGGAAGTCCAGCCTCTATCCCACTGTACAGCAACAGCACTCCACGCTGATGAGCCCCAGAACCCAGTGCTCAATTCAGAGGCAGCATCAAAACGAGTAACAATCAAAGAGAAACCAGCATGGAGTGATTTAAAGAGCTGGGTAAAGCCTGAAGATGGAAAAAAAAAATAATAATAAAAAAATCCTCCTTCAGGGGAGCAATTGTACTTTTGTGTATGAATCTATAAAAAACCTCCTCTGGATTCTTTACTTTGAGAGCTTAGACAGCTTCAATTAAATTCAGTCTGGACATCTAAAAATAAGTTGATAATAGACAGAAGTGTAGTCTTACTTTGCTGCAGAAACTTGTCTTTCTTCCAAACTGTTACATGTTTGATAACACTAATTTTTAAACTTTATCTTTTTCTTGGTTGGCAGAGGTTTGATGCAAAATTCTAGTTGGCAGTTAGATTTTTTGCCTGAATTGTTGGATAGTGTGGTCCAAAAGGCATGTTATGGTTCTGGCCAGCTGCCATCCAAACCAAGGGATCTGCTGGATCATCATCTCCTCCCCTGCCTGGTGCTTTCCTGCCCATGGCAGCTGGGCCAGAATGAAGTGCCCTGGGTCTGGTTTTGGCTCAGCTGGATGCAGCCAGGGCTTGGGTAACTGTTCTGGAAACCAGTCTTGGATCCCTCTTATTCAGTGTATTCATGGCACTTTCAACAACAGGAACTGTCATTGCTTGGCCCTTGGGGTAAATAAATCAAAAATTGGCAGGGAGAAAAATCCTAACAATCCAAAATAAAGCAGCAACTGGAGTGATGATCAGCATGGATATTATTGCTAACCAAGGAGTCTCCAGCCCAAATTTAGTGACTCATCTGCAACTTAACAATTTGTGCTTTAATGAATTTCTAGTTTCTTCTCTGCTCCCCTATCGCAATTAGCAGTAGTAATTATCTGGATTACTGCTCCCTTTTGTACTCCCAGTTACAGGGTCCCAGAGCACAGGAGCTGGATGACACATCAGATATTTCTATATCATCGTGTTGTGCACATCTGGTGGCACACAATTCATGGCCTGCACTCATTTCAGCTACATATTTCACAGAAAAATCTTTGGCCCATGAGATCAACTGCACTATTAATGGTGGAGCTGTCATCAAGTCAGCATGAAATGAAAGACAGTAACTGGGCATTTAGAAAAGTATTCATACAAAGAGAGTTCACTCAGTGCCACAATGGGTTCCATGAGCAGAAAATGTTTTAAATATTGGGACAGAACTGTTTGTTTTGAGAAAAAAGAGAGAAAATGGATATATTCATTTAACTGTGTCAGTAATTATTAGGTGATTAATGCTTTCTCCATCTGTGGTCAAAACCAGAAGTTCTTTTGCCTCAGAAGTGGCTATACCAGATGACTGTAGATTTGCTTTTATCTCTAGGAGCAAGGAAGAATGCAGAATTTACCACTTCGTTTTTTAAAAAAGTCTAAATGCTTAGTTAGACAACAGAAAGTTGACTGAAGGAAAAAAGTGAACTTTAAAATCAGAGTGGGAACAATTCTTTTCACTCTAAGCATAATAATAATAATAATAATAATAATAATAATAATAATTGTGAGATAAATTTATAAAGTCCTTTATGCTGCTTGTTTTGTCAGCTTTGCTGATGACAGTGATTCAACATTTCTATTTGCTTGTAGTCAATCTCTTGTTTAAGCTGTGGGAATTTGCAGCCAGAGGTTTCATACTCTGGCAGAGTGCTCTATTTACAGAGGATAAAACTCAATGTTCCCATTGCTCTCAGATTTTTTTCAAAAGAGGTTTGTTTTTTCTTTTTTTCCTGGTGTCTGTTTTTTTTTTTCTTGATGCACAACTGCACTTCTGGAACTCCCATAATTTCATAGTGACTTTATGGTAACTTTCAAGGCATATTGAGTCTTGGCTTCACACTCCCAGCATTTAAGTGAGTCTATACAAAATCAGTATGAAGGGTAATTGTATGAAACTTGGATTAGCTAAAGCTCGAGGTACAATGTCTACCAGAGCATCAGATTTCTATCGTGGCCATGCAGCAGGGAAAACTTCCAGATTTCAGGTTCAGAGCATGGAAAGGATGTTTGTGTTAAGTTGGATACTGCTGCACAGAGCAGTTCTTCACTGACTGGAACACGTGAGCACAGAGGTACACGGGGATTAATTTGGAAAGGTAATCCATGGCCTGATCAGCAAAAGATTAAAATATTTGGAGTAAAAGCCAACTAGGGCACAGCAAAATGAGGGATGGAAATTACAGCAATATACTCCCACTTTTCATAGTTTATTCATTTATTCAATTACTCATCTTGACCATGGTGCTTGTGAAAGCAGAATGCAGTTTGCTTTTATGCATACCTTGCTGTATATAAATGCTTGTTTCTCAGTAGGAATAATATGCACTTCAGGGATAGGATCCAATATCTGCTGAAATCAAAAGAGAAGCTTGTATTGATCTCCAGCTTATTTGAACCAGGTCCAGATCGGGGAAATAAGTGATACGTTCTGTGTTTCTGAGTGAAGGAACACGCATCAATTAATGGTGCCACAGCTGGCTCCTGGCACTGCCTGTGCAGAGTAATTGCCAGTTGCTTTGGTAAGTATGAACGAAATTAAGGCCTTTGGGGTGGAAAAGTATGTACAAGCCTTCGATGTTTTATGTGAAAATCCTTAGATATTTTATATGAAAGATCTTATTTTTCATATGGACTATGACAGCAAAGAATCAGGGGGTTAGAAAGTGCCATTTGTGTGCCAGAGCTCCTGCTAAGCCCCTGTGTGTGGGTACCACCTGCACAGCCAGCAGAACAAGCCATTTTTTGGATGAATCCCTTGGCAAAGCCAGAGTTTGTGAGGAGCAAGTTTGCTTTCTTGGGCTGAAGCAGGGGTGGACACAACCACAGTGTAGGTGAGAGATGGCAGCACAGCCCTTAACGCACAGAGGGTTACAGCAGGAGGTGAATAAATGTGGACTTCTCCATGTGCTTGCTGAGATAGATAAGCAATTAGAGGAGGCAGAAATTTAGGAGCCAATAAAGCCTGAATAGAAGGCAGACCTGTGTGCTGTGATGAGGTAGTCATTTAGGCCCACAACAAGTGTCACTGCAGTAATTAGAATATACTGAGAAATCTGATTGGAATTTCTGCATGATGAGAGCATTGCCAACTGCTTTTGATGCTGGCTGATAGCACCAGTAACAGGCTGGCAACACCTGCTCTGAATTCTTCACCAGCAAAAGGGGAAGATGCTTTTGAGTGGGTTTATCCTTTAGCATCTCCCCTTTCATTTCCAGCCTCTTAAATCCCTTGTAAACAAATAAACAGCAGTGATATTTTAAAGGGTTAGTTGTGCCAGACATTGCTCAAGCTCAGTTAAGAAGAGGTGCCATATATATACTACGTTCTTCATTTCCATATTACATTTGCTGTCAAGGTTTGGATTCACTTTGCAAGTTTTCAAAGCGGTATTATTTTATTCTGATGTTTTTCATAAGCGTTGGCAAAGGGTTTTGCTGTCCTCTCTCTAGAGTTTAAGCTTGCTTGAAACCAAAAAAAAGATTATTTGTTGTAGATCAATATTCCCTTAAGATGTAAACTCAGCAGGTCTTACATGTGAAGCAAGATTTTGCCTGGCTGGGATTCTGATGCTGGATCTCGAGGGCTGCAGAAATTGTGATGAATCAATAACCAGAACAATCTCTCACAGCCCTCTGCAGCCTCTCACCATCTGCTTTTGTCTTGCTGTAACTGGAGGTAGTTTACTGCAAACGAGATGCAAAATGGAAGAATTCAGGAAATTCATGTGGCAGTTTCAGTGCTGGACAGGATTGCAAGTTTGCTCCCAGAGGTGGGGTTTTGCTGTCAGTGTTGATATTCTTCCTTACTAAATTGTCATTGGAGGAACCACTCACGGACTGACCCCTCTCAGCTGGGATGTGCTGTTCCCTTTTGCTGTTTAAGCAGAGTCTGTGTCCCCCTAGGCTGGATAAAGTGAACAGTTTTTATACAGCATTTTGGGGTGAAATGAGAAGTTTCAAGCCCTGCAAACACATGCACAGTGTTTTGCTCTCCTAAACACTGTACCTGTTCCTGGATGTGAACAAGCCGAACTTTCTTGTGTCCATTTGATATCCTTATAAGAAAATGAGTCAGGATTATGCTGCTGGACATGCACAGCCAGCTTTCTGTCCCCCAGGGCATGAGGGACACTAAATATATGCTTAGATATGTGTTTAGAGATGGGGCTATTTTTGTACCATCTCAATGGAACTGCTCTCATCCGTTCAGCCAGGCTGGAGATCCAGGGCAAGTTGAAAGTCTCTGCAGCCAAATGCTGGGGGTGAGTATTTACAAGGCAAGCAGGAATCCTGTTGTGTTTATTAATGATCTGAGATGAACAGAAAGTCTGCAAATAGCTGGATATCCATAAAAAAGAAGCAAAGTTCAGATGCTGCATGCTGGGATGTTACAGTTCTGTTCCTGTAAGGACCTTCTGCCTTTGTGTCGTGAACGACCTTCTCATTTATGGAATCCCTCTCTGTTCTCCTCTCCAAGCTATTGTTCTTCTGTGTTAATTAAAACCCAGGCAATTAAGTATACAAAAGTGCACTCAAGCTGCTGTGCACACCCAGCTGAAAGCAGGGCCAAATGGCCAGAAACAAGTTAGTGGGCATGCGAGTTTTGTCACTGGAGTAGAATGACTGGATGTGAAACTCATTAGTGGGAAGCAACATTTAAATTATGCTGCTGTTCCTCCTACATGCTTCTGACAGGGTATTTTCAGAAAGAAACTCAAATGCACTTAAATTCAATGCTTGAAAATAATAACTTAATGTGTTTGAGTCTTAATGAAAAGTGAGCCCTGTGAATCTCCATGATTCCACCATGCCTGTGACATGGAAAGCAAACACTCCAGCTCCTCAGATCTTCAGTGCGCTAACTTGCATCCTTAAATGCTGGCCTTGTGCCATTTCTGTTGAACCCACACAAAAGAATTTGTCATAAGGAGAGTGGAACAGCTGGCAAAAAAAGAAGAAAACCCCAAAACTAAAAAAAAAAAAAAAAGGCATGAGCAGCTAACTTAGCATTGTCATGGGTAAAAGACAGCAATCAATCACAGGCAAGAGCAGAACTATTGAGGGAAAAACAGCCAGGAATAAAGGTGATTCAAGTGCAATGTCAGGCTGTCTTGAGGAAGTGATCCACAGATGGACAGAGAAGTGGAGAAGAAATGGTTTCAGACAGGTAAAGGCTAATTTTTGATGTTGGAAAGAAAGCTTTATCCTTCTTGTCTCAGGCCCCAGTTTTAAAAGGGTATTTATCCATGGGGTTAACTTCGTCTGCTCCACTAACTGCACTCCAGTGAGAGATAAGGAGATAATTAAAATTACCACCATGCTTAATCAACTTGCCAGCATAGGGATACTCTCTCGAATTGGGGCACAATTAAATTAAACTTAGCTTCTTCCAAATATATGCAAGAAGTAAACATCTGGCAAAGCCTAGCTGAAAATGCACAGAGCTGCATTATGACACTCTCCAAGGACAAAGGAAATGGAAAGTGAAAGGATTTAGGAGAGCCAGAGTTCTGCCAACTCCTTTAATCTTCATCTTGCAGTGCAGACTATCAATCCCACAAAAAAATACTAGTGATTTCACTAATTTGTTGGTAAACCAGTAACCTGGTGGTTTCATTTGTTTGCCCATATATGCATAAATACATATGAAAATGCATATGAAAATGAGTGTGTGTATGCTAATGCAGGTTATTTTACAGTATTTCCATAAGCAGCTCTAACTGTTGTGTTTCACAACAATTTATAAGTGCAATTAAGAGGTCTGAAAATTATATTAAAGGAAGCAGACTAATTAAGCTAATCAGAGACAAGATCAAGGCCCTCCTGGCCTTGAAATCCATAGCTCCATGCCAGGGAGTCTGTGAATATTTGCCGAATCCAAGGATATTAATAACCAGCAGTTACAGTTCTGTCCATCTACAAGGGCATCAAGGACTTAATTTTCACAATATGCCCAGAAGGAAAATAGCAGATTCTCTATTCATTTTGCTGAATCAAACAGTTGAGAAGACCTGCTAAAGCCCCAGCTGGAACTAGTCACAGCCTGAGTTTACGTTGCAAATTCCTGAACCCTCACTGAAGACAAAAAAGATTATTCGGGTTGGGGCTGATAAACTCATGTTTATCTGACTGCCAGTGGTGCTCTCACTCTCTGAAAAGCCAGAAAAAAACCCAAACAAGAGCAACCTATTGAGCACTTTCTATTTTAAAAGATGTTTATCTTTACCTTGAACAGGCGTCAGCCCATTCCTTTCACTTAACTGTGTGAAGAAAGAGAATAATTCTCTTTTTCTTCTGCCCAGACTGTGGGAGTAGTAAGTTCAGTCGCTGTTTTCTGCTCTTCTGTGTGCTCTATGTAATTTGCTGTTTCATACTTGTGGGGAAGGTTGTAGAAGTACTAATGGAGGTTGAAGAAATGACTTGTTAATTAATTCCATGGTGAGGTATCACTTGAGTGCTTTGGAATTGCACTAAGTCTCCTGAATTCCTGTTTTCCAATATGGCTTGTTCTAGCCGGAGCAGCAAAGCCTAATTAGAGAGCTCTACTTTCAGGAGACCATCCTCCTTTTCCAACAGCTCCTTCCTCTTGCTGGGATCTCACTGCTGACCTTGTCACTGCTCATCCTGGCAAGTGTATGGAGTGTCACTGGCAAAATGAACACTGAAACCATCCATGTTTCTGTAAAGGGCAACAGCAACTCAACCCCTGAAACTCCTGCTCGGGCAGAATTTGCCGCAAGTGCCAGTTCTTACCCCAAATCTCATCAGGCTTGACTTGGAGGAGGTTGTAGGTTTGAAGCCCTAAATTTCAGTATTGGAAAGGTAGCTCCTGTGGGGGGAAAAAAAAGCAAAAATCAAATTGTTGTGTCAAATTCTATTCTTTGAGATGTGAGCACATTTTGCTGAAAAGTTTAAGAAGTGATTGGCATGTTATCAAAACTGTCCATGCTGGACTACTTCCCCATAGAAAAAAAGTGAATGCTTTCATTAAGAGAAATCCCAGACAACCATTCTGACATGCTGATTTTTATTTTCTTCCATCAAAGACCTGAGCTTGTGAGGAAAAGAACATTCTAATATCCCTGTCATCTTTTCCTCTTCCCTTTCAAACTGAACAGAACACATCTCCTCACTTTTCTGTTGTGTTGAGCCACTCTTTTACAACAGTGGGTTGTGAAACCAGAACTCCCACTGACACAGGATCAGAGACAGGCTTAAGATTTTAGAGGTGGTTCTGAAGTCCTGAGAAGCCCTTCAAAAGCTTTGTGCTTTTAGCTGGGCTGAATCACTACTGTCTTCAGATCTAATCTTTCCAGCAATTGATTTTCCCTTTATCCTCTGTGACCAAACTTCTCCCTTGGGAGGAATTATGGTTCCGGCTTTCCGAAAATTCTGTAATTCTTATTCCCAGAGTGGCACGAAAATGGGTCACACTTTGAATCCTGTTTACACTAGCTCTGCAAACTTATTCATTGGTTTTCTCATGCAGATGGTTGCATGTAAGAAAACATATTTGTTAGATGTAAATTTTAGCTGCTTGGGGTCTCTGTCTCTGTGTAATATCCAGCCTAATGTCAGCAAAGGACAACATTTATGTTTTCATTTAAATATAAAGTAAGCAGATGGGACTTCTCTCATCCATGGAGTAGTAAATTAAAACCAAAAGCAAGAATTTTTTTAATGTTGTGCTCTGCTGGGATGAGAGCTTGGCGTTATGACATCTGCTCTGGTTGAGGATTCCAGGAGCTGCTGTACAGCATTTTCTGTAGCACTGAGATGAATTCTGCTAATATCGTTTTTGCATAATCCTGGGAACATGCACACAGAAAGTCTGTGCTGCTCATCCTCCCCTCAGAATACAGCCCAGGACAGATCTCGATGCTGTCACAGCATATGCCAATAATGATCACCATGGCTGAAACACCATCACACAAAATCCAATTGAGATGATCTGAACAGGGAGACAATGGGAAAGAAAAAAAAAGAGATACCAGTGTGCCAAGTTGTAACTTGGTATCCCAAGTAAACAGCTTTTCCTCAGTAATATTTAGAATTCAAATTTTCTGTGAATCTGGCAACCATTACAGCAAGTTACTGAGATTCCACTGAATATTCATAGAATCACTGAGGTTGGAAAAGCCTCCAAGGCCATGGAGTCCAAGCTGTGCCCAGTCCCCACCTTGTCCCCAGCCCAGAGCTCTGAGTGCCACCTCCAGCCCTTCCTTGGACACCTCCAGGGATGGGGACTCCAAACCTCCCTGGGCAGCCCCTGCCAAGGCCTGAGCACCCTTTCCATGGGGAAATTCCTGCTGCTGTCCGCCCTGAGCCTCCCCTGGCCCAGCCTGAGGCCGTTCCCTCTCCTCCTGTCCCTGTTCCCTGGGAGCAGAGCCCGACCCCCTCGGCTGCCCCCTCCTGTCAGGGACTTGTGCAGAGCCACAAGGTCCCCCCTGAGCCTCCTTTGCTCCAGGCTGAGCCCCTTTCCCAGCTCCCTCAGCTGCCCCTCACAGGACTCACTTTCTAGAGTACATTCCAGATGTTTCTTCAATAGGTTTCTTCAATAGGTTTCTTCATAGAGATCTTATGGTGCCAAGAAACATCAATCTTAACTTGATTTATGTCCTTTCATTATAAACTGTTAAAACTTTTCATCTTTAACCAGGCACAAAGCATGACTAGTAAATGATTAGATCATTTTGGAGAGTTCAGCACAACATGCCACAGATATGGCTTAAAACAGAAACGCCTCTTCCATCTCCATAATCCAGATTGCACTGAGGTTCCTGAGGAAGGAGAGGTTCTCTTGGATCTTTCAGGAAAACACTTTTGGCAAATCCAGACAAAATACAAGTTCTTATAGATTTACATGAGCTTTTTTTTTTTTTTTAAATTAAAAATGTCAACCTGACAGGAAGTGCTTTTTTCAGTAGGATTGTGTTAGGCATTCACAAACAATTCCCTTCTTCTTCTGTGAGAGGAGAATGAACAGTGGGTGACACCACGGGACATGAGAAAACAGCAGTTGTGTGTTTATTTCAAGGCTGTGCACCTACTTTTGTTGATGTTTTTGTTCTGTGACAATAATGATACAATCTCTCACACAAATATAATAAATGGTTAATATTGTGAATGATGATATTTCAGGGAATCACGTTGAGAGAAGGAAAAAAATCTTACTTGGTCTCAAGTGTTCAAATAAATTTGCTGTGCAAGAGGAAATACGATGAATAAATATGTTACATAGACTTCTGTGGGTAATTTCATACACATAGAGACCCTGGGACTGGGGCTCTGTGCAGGTGCAGAGCAACATTAAAATTTATGCAATTTTAGATTTTAATCCTTTGTGGAAAATGAACTTTCCTCCTGAATCAGCCAGAATGTCTGAGCTTCTGAGCTGCCTCCTTCCCAGACACCTGCCCATGTTCCCCACTGGCATTGGTCAACCTTAACATTTTTTCATGAAGAATTTTGAGCAAGGAAATCTTAAGAATTTTTTCTTTTGTTTTTCACTGGAGCTTTTGTTGTGGGAATAAAGAGTGAACGAGCATGGAGAGAGGGATATCTAACACACCCAGGTGGAAACCTGAGGGATCAGGAATATCTTAAATACCACCTCCTTCTGTGGACTTAAGCTAGGGAGAAATGCTTACCTTCATTCACAGTTTCTTTTGAAAAAATAAGGAACATTCCCTTCCTTGAGACAGATGGCTAAAGCAGAGATGTTTCCTCTTCTACCCTCATTTACCTCAGCACCTAAACTGCTCACTGAAGAGGTAGGGTACTTCAGATCACAGCTTCTTCTATCCAGGGAACTGAAATTCAAATTTAAATGCTTATCAGTCTTTCTGGAGAGTGCTTCATCACCACCGTGTGCTGCACCCTGCGCATCTCTGTAAGCACGGGAAGGAGTGTTCTCCTCCGGTTTTTAAGGGAAGCAGTTGATTTTGCATTGTATACTAATTAGGAAGCAGATGTACTCCTTTACAGTCTGATCTTATGGTTAGGAAGGAGGAATAATGTATGTTCAAATTCCCTAAAACATGGGAAATCATTGCAAACAGACCTCCTGCACTCTGCCGTGTTCTGGATAGAAGGAGTTACCACTCATTATCACT
The DNA here is from genome assembly GCA_013399195.1 of Dicrurus megarhynchus. Taxonomy (NCBI): domain Eukaryota; kingdom Metazoa; phylum Chordata; class Aves; order Passeriformes; family Dicruridae; genus Dicrurus; species Dicrurus megarhynchus. The sequence goes on along the minus strand of VXAD01005465.1, from coordinate 5,823 downwards.
CCTGCATCCTTCTAATTCCACATTTTAAAGTTCTCATGAAATTTTAAAGTTCTCATGAAATTAAAAATGAGCATTTTGTGCTGGAACAGTTTTGTTCTTTAGTAATAATGGAGAAAATAGCATCTGGTCTTTGCAAGTAGCAATCCCACATGGACTCCAGAAATATATTTGATTGTCTTTAGGGCAAGAACTAATTCAGAGAAAGGCTCTTGATTTGCCACCTGTGAGCCTTGACCTTGACCTGGAAAGTCTATCCTCACTGTTGCGTGAGGGGCAATTAAACTTCTGTGAAGCAAAACCTCCCTATCACAGCAAAGTATGTCAAGTGTGTCAGAGCTCAAACCTCCAACCTCATTGTATTCCCTTTAAATGTGCCAAGCTGCCTCACATTAATTTGGATAAAATGAGAACAACAGCATTTAATCCGTTTGGAAAACTTGAAAGTTTCTTTAATTTGTTTTGGATAGCTAGGATTTATTTATGTTGAGAGGAAAGCGGGTTTCCAAAATAAGTACGACTCAGATTTCCAGCATGAGGAATGGGGATCAGACAAAGTGTGCGCTGGGATCCCAAACCCCCCTGCCCTGGGCTGAGCCCCAGCGTGGGCAGCAGGGGAGGGGGGATCCTGCCCCTCTGCCCCTCAGCTGAGACCCCACCTGCAGAGCTGCCCCAGCCCTGGGGCCAGCACAGGAAGGACCTGGAGCTGCTGCAGAGAGCCCAGAGGAGGCAGCAGCATGAGCAGAGGGATGGAGCAGCTCTGCTGGCAGGAAAGGCTGCGAGAGCTGCCATTGTTCAGCCTGGAGAGGAGAAGCTTTGGGCTGAGCTCAGTGGGGCCTTGCAGGGCCCGAAGGAGCTGCAGGAAAGATGGAGAGAGACAATTGCCAAGGGCTGGAGGGACAGGACCCAGGGAATGGCTTCCCAGTGCCAGAGGGCAGGGCTGGATGGGATCTTGGGCAGGAATTGTTCCCTGGGAGGGTGGGCAGGCCCTGGCACAGGGTGCCCAGAGCAGCTGGGGCTGCCCCTGGATCCCTGGCAGTGCCCAAGGCCAGGTTGGCCACTGGGGCTTGGAGCAGCCTGGGACAGTGGAAGGTGTCCCTGCCCATGGCAGGGGTGGCACTGGATGGGCTTGAAGGTCCCTTCCAACACAAACCACGCCATGATTTTATGATTTTATGATTTTATGGTTAAATTACATTGGTCTAAGTTTGGTGCCTGTGATCTAAAACAACTCAGGGAAAAGCTCAGGGCTCGTTTTACATGGGGAGGAGGGCAGGCTGAAGCACACACATGATCTGTTCTGTGATGGCAGCTCAGCTGATGGGAAGGAATTTATTAAGCTCCATTACCTGGTGGTTAAAGCCCTGATCACTGCTGTACTTTCATGGACTCACAGAAGGTAGGGAGTGTACCCAACCAGAGCATTGATTTCTTACGTAAAGCAAAGATGTTTTTAAAATTGTGGGTCCATGGATGCTCAAATTCATGTTATGCATGAAGGAGCACCACATGAGATCTCGTACTTTGGGTTTTTGTCAGCAGTGTCTGACCACTACAAAGGTTTGCAAACCTCGAGAAATGCAGATAATCATTGTTTTGCTGAGTGAGGTCTGTGATTAAATAAGCCTTGTTTTCTGTTATACCCAAATGAAATGCATTCGGAGCCCCCTTTTTTTCTGACATCCTTAAAGATGAGGACATTTACAAGAGGAAAGAGAATCCTGGATGCTGAAATGTAACTCAGCTTGCAGTTTTTCCTGGCCAGATCAATTCTTCTGGAATGCTGGGTCCCGGGGTGTGCAGTTTTGCCTTGATTCACCCTGTTTCCCACGAGAGCCTTTCTGAAACGCTGCTGCCGAGTCACAGGCGCTGGTGTGGAGGGAACAGAGCAGGAGCAACCCTTGCTGCCTGAGCAAAATGCAGAATGACACAAAGCATCCAGCTCAGCCTCCTTTAGGGTGTTTAAGACACAGAACTCATTTTTCTGGATGAAAAGCAGGCAGTGACACTGCCAGCAGCAACGGTGTCAGCTCAGGTTCTCCCAGCAGGAGCGACCTCCAGGGCGGCTGGAGAGGGGCAGGCCACAAATGGCAGCGCTCGTTTAGAGCCCGCTTTTAACTACATCTGATGAGATGTGGGGCACCTGAAGTTACCTGTGACTGTCCATACCACAGCAAATGAAAATAGTGAATCACTTTTTCAATAGTGAAAAGTATAGAACCGTTAGGATCTGTTTAAAGTGGGGGTCTCAGCTTGCACCCAGAGCATCGATACCTCCAAGTGGATGAATAACGAATGGCCTGGTCTGGTATCTTAATCACAAAAACATTCCAGAGGAAAAAATTAAAACACAGTTCAGGTAAGTAGAAAAGAGGAGTGTATTGAGCAGAAAAACCTTTAGCCTCCTCCCAGAAAAACCTTAATTGAATCGTATCTAACATAGTTAAATCAAGATATTTTATATCCAACTTCATATTCATCCCCATGAAAACAGTTTTTCCATTGTGTTTATTTTTAAAGGAAAAATTATACTTATCAGTTTTTAGGAACCCAAACACCAGGATGAGGTAGACATAATTCTAAAGAAGAAAAAAAGATGGAATATCGAAGAGACACGCACAATACAAAATACATGATTTCAAAGTAGACTATATTAACATTTCATACAGAGTAGCACTAAGATGATCATTAGAGGATAGGACTTACATCATACCACATCCATTGATAAATTAGAAACAAATGAAAGACAAAATGTTAAAAAACAGTCTTTATTATATTTATTTATTATATTTGGAACATGACAGCCTTGCAATCATTAAGATCAAGTAAAATAAAATTCATCACATTTTTCAAAGTAATTTAGACATATTTGGATGTTCCTCAAGCCATTAAAATAATAGTGATGGTTATAAATAAGGTTAGCATTTTCCCAGCAATTATTATTATTGGAATGTCTCTATGAACAAAGCTGCTTTTGTTAACTTGGGACCAATTAATAAAGCAGTGCCTGCCACGATCTGTAGATCATCAAACCACTGATTAGGAGAGCTGTAGCAACTTTGGTTTCCTGTATAAAGAAGTGACCATTTTTACTGCCTGCTAGAGAAACAAAAATTTACTTACAAACCCAACCTACTATTTAAAGGAAGGGAAAAGATATGACTTGCCAACTACTGCTAGGGGGAAGTTATTTTTTTCTTTGTTTTTAAAAATATTACTTTTGGTCCACCCACTTATAAGAGCAGCAGATACTTCATGGTCCATGGTTCATCCTTTACAGCCCATCACTTGGTATTATTCTATAATAACTTATATTTGAAGTCCAGTGTGATCTGTGCATTGTGACTCAGTTGGAGATGCTGCATCTCTATTCATCTGTACTAAAAAAGTGCCGAAATCTATATCCAAGCAAAAGGAGAGGGAAAGGTGCCCGCTCGGCATTATCCATGGCAGACTTTGTTGTACTCTGTTTCCAGTGTTTAATGGAACCGAGATAGGGAACAGGCAGTTCGGGCCACAGGCAGATGAAGAGCCGCGGTTAGGGTCGCGTTTTCCCAGGACTATTTCCCCACTCACGCCTCCTCTTTTACTCTGACCTCTTACATGAATCCAATCTCTTCAGTCGCTGGGATGTTTTTCCCTCAAAGCAGTTGCCTGATCGCCCTCCCATCACCCCAGTGAGAGCCTTAGATGTGCCTTGAATAGCTCCGCACAGGGTGAGTCTCACTTGGTCGAGCGCCAGCGGAGAGATGCAAATAGCTGGAGATGGCCCATGATGGAGATTACAAGTAGCACTTAAATGGCTTTGTTTCCGTGACCTGTTTCATTTCCTGAGTGCACTGGGGTTAAAAATCCCGTTCTGCCTGCTGCGCAGTGTGTTTGCCATTGCGGCAGGCTCATCTGTCAGAGCGAGAGACAGCTACAGGCACAGATGAGCTGTGCCAGGGCTGGCTGCCACCGAGCCGTGCCCTGCACAGCTCCCCTGCGCCGAGCTCACCTGCCGGAGCGCTCGGTTTCAGCCCGGCACAGTCCCAGGCTGAGCCGCAGCTGCGTTTAGGATTCATGCACAGCTATTCCGGGTCCTGCATGGGAAATCCTGCTAATTGGGTAAACCCACTCTAGTGTACAGGCACCAACTGGCAGACACAACTTTCACAATGAGAGAGATCCATAATTTTCAAATGTAACTAACAATTTGTGACAATAAAGCAGCAACAGGAGCCAAGATGCTGGCACTTCTTCTCCTTGTCACCTCTTTCAAGCACAGTAACTAGAATTTGCATTTGTTTCCTTTCCAAAGGCAGTTACTTATTTATAAAGTAGGCATTTAATGCTTGCAGTTTCTTTGGCACGATTTTATTTGTAGGCAAAGTCTCTTAAGAGTTTAGTGTTGTCTCTCTTAAGGAAAGTACTCAAAGAGTACTTAATTAATGCTGCATCAAAACAGAGAAATGGCATCGTCCACTCACACAACAGAGATCACAACTGCCTCAAAAAGGGTAAATAACAATTGTGAGACAGGAAAGTGAAGACGATGGGAGTGTACAAAATTATGGGTGACACAGACACGGTAAATCAAAAATTCTTGTTTAAACTTCCCAGTGGTGAAAAGGGCAATGTGCTTCAAACCCACACGAGCCAAGAGTTCGTCACTGCCCAGTGTAACTGTCCATTGTCATTCATATTGCAGTGTCTTGGTCAAACAGCTGCATCTCTGTCTCCCTTGTCCAGTGCATATTCCTGGCTTGTAGGGCTCCTTCGAGGGGAATTTTTTTTTTTTTTTTTTTTCATTTTTAGACCAGGCCCTGGGCTATGACATACAGGATATCAATCATTCTTTCCCTGGAGGATGAACTTCCCCAAAAATTCTATGCATGAAGGACGGTCAGCGCCAGAATAACATTTTTAGAAGAAAAGTGTTCTTTGTTTGGCATTTGACTGTGGGCATAAATCTTTAAAGAGATAAATAAAGAAAACAAAAAAGGACAGAAACTTGGAGGGGAGGCTCTGAAACGCTGCCTGAAGCAGGGAGGGAGTAGCTGGATTAAGCAGGGGCAGCTTTCTCAGGTAGCCCACGTTAGTTATCCTGGTTCCTGGTGGCAGCCGAGGCCAGGAGAGCCCGGAGGCAGATGAAGGCACATGGCCCAAGCCGGTGCTGTCAGTGAGCCCCGAGCGGCCCTGCCCGGCCCCGGGCACTCGATGTCGCTGCCCGTGTGTCGCAGGAGGCAGCGCAGTGCCCAGCCCGTGTGACCCCGCGGCTCGGAGCGCTGCAAACGCTGCTGCGCTGCTCCCAGCGCTCCGCCGGGCAGCAAAGCCTCGCCCTCCCTTCTGTTAAAAACCTCCTGCTTCAAATCCTGCCTTTCTGTTGTTGTTTGTGGAATTTTTTTTGGTGATTTTTCCTCTTTAGGGGTGAGTCCTTAATTATTTCTTGTCAGAACAAGTTTGGTAGGCTGTCTGGAAAAGGAGGTCGGAGTCATTAAATCTAACAGTTCTGACATGGTTTCGTAACAGCTCCTAAGTGCCGCTTGATGGATGGCTGTCTGGAGCGATCTCCTCATTCCTGCTGATATTCCTCAC